>JAJJMC010002133.1:490-148566 GCA_023531435.1 Papaver californicum | reverse complement strand
AGAGAGGTTTGAGCAACCAATTTATTTTGTTGTTGCTACGAGTCGGTGCCTTAAAGTGAATAGCTACATGTTCATTATTTTAGTTGTTATAAATTACTTGAACAAAGGATCTAGCGATTAAGTGTATTTTTTTCGTTGCTAAATAATAGTGGACACATGTTTATCGCCGCCAAAAATGTTGGCAGTTGCAATTTTAGACGCTTAAACTATTTAAGCGACTAAATTTTCGAACTCTTGCTAAGATTTTAGACGCTCAAACCCGTTTTTCTTGTAATGATACAGTTTCTCTCGATGGCTTCTGATTTTATGTTTTCACTTTTCTCCCACGTTTACTCGATGGCTAAGCCATCAAGAATTTCTTTTACTTCTGACTTTTGTTTTTTAACTTCAGCTAAACCATATTTTTGTAAAAACCTTATTTCCTTCAAACCTTGTGACAGACCTGGACCAACACAAACTCAATTCGATTTCAATCTCTCCCTCGGCTAAAACCGGCCCATCTTCTCACTGCCTTTTCATTGTTCCTTGATTTCATCTCTGCCCATTCACGTCAACAGCCTCACTGACCTCTTCACTATCAATAGCAAACTCGAGCAATAACCTGAACCATTACTTGAGTGTCACCATATTAACTCTATCAACCATTGCTGCCATAAAGTCCTCATCATCTATCTTGTGATCAACAACTCATTATCTTACATCACAGATTCCAATTTTACCATGCTCAATGATCATCATCAACACTCGATACACCCTCATCAAAACCGCCATCAACATCATCATCAAGTTCGATCTTCTCCTCGAACTTATTTTCTACATCATCAGACTCTAACAGGGAACAACAACTTCATCAACATAGACTCGTTAACTAACTGCTATCTTTCTCTCTGCCATGATCACAGTCATCGAAATACAATTGAAGATAGGTCATCTCGATCATAATCAACACTTCGAGTTCACTCACTGATAAGCACTTTGAGCTCGAAAACAGAAATCAACAATCATCGTGATCATCTTAATCAATCACAACAGCGTGTCCTTCATGTCCTCGTTGCTGACAAGCTCTTTCTTCTTTTTCCCTGACCTTAATACACTCGAACAACTCTCTTGAACCAAAAGAATAATCACCATTATCTGATCTTAGAAATCAGTCGGAATAACATGACCTAGGTTCGCTGTTAGAAACTTTGAAGAAGAAGAAGGTGGCCCTTAGAAAATGGCCAAGTGCCATTAACAATATTCAAATACTGGCAGCCTTAGCTAAGGGTGTTCATGGACGGTTTCGGTTCGGTTTCTGGCCAAACCAAAACCGAAACCGGTATAGCCGGTTTGTCAAAATACTTACCAAAACCAAACCTTTAACCGTCAGTTCGGTTTTTAAACGGTTCTATCCGGTTTCGGTTTTTTCGTCCGGTTTCGGTTAACCGACTTTTCTGTTAGTTTTATGAAACTGACAATATAAATAAAAAAAACTAAAAATAATAATTTTTTTCTGTTTTCTCAACTCTTTTACATAGCCTTCCCTGCGATTCTTCAGCCTCAAGACTCGAATTGTGTAAGTACCCAAGTTTCCTAAATCATCATTAATCTGAACCATCCAACCACAAATCCAATATCAAAACCTCACTGCCACCGTCAGTTCTTGCTGATTTTTCTGCCAAGAAACTGGACCCATATTTCCATACATAACTCAACCAGAGTCATCATAAGATTAAGCCACTTCCCCTTGCCTAAGTTGGATCTGAATAACACTTCCGACCCATGGTTTAGCCGGCAACAGTTTCCTTATTATAGTGTCAAGGAAACATGGCAGACTACCTTCTCCTCTTGTACTCAAACTTCTCGAAAATTTACTAACTCTGCTGTCTTGTTCTTACTGCTGAACTTGACCCAAAATCACTGAAGCACAACCAGTTCGAATCCATCACAATCCTCTCTGCCAATAACTTATACAAAATCAGACCAATCTTCATCCCCTTCTCGACTTTGACAGTAAACCCATAGCTAGCGCTCTCTCTCTCCATCATTGCCTTCATCTGACCCTGTACTAGCCATAAACCATGAGTAGCTGCGAAACTTGAGAAAAATAATTGAGCTGTAATTCAGACATTTTTACAACCACCTTGCATACACAACCTGATGGTGTAGATGTGCATCAATAAATCCAGTTCTATAGATCTCAAATTCCCGCAAGATTAATTCATACACAACCCATTCAAAAAATCATTCATTCAATCACATTCAGACTTCACTACAGTTGAACCCATATCATCTTCTTTGTGTCATCTCCTCCGCCAACACAAACTGAACCAGCAGTTCTAACTCAAAACCCAGTTACCCATCTCTGAACTAAAAAATTAAACCCAAATCCTTTACATACCCATTTCAGCTCGAGCTCTGTCTCTGACATCTCCTTCGTTTTTTATCGACAACAGAATGACCTCAATACCAAGCCAAACTCTCTCTAGATATGAGTACCCATACTTTGTGTTCTTATTGAGCTTCAAATTCCTCTTCTACTTCACCACTCGAACCCACAAAATCCCTGGCTTCATCTTTTGATTCTGCTCAAAACATCAGTGACCTCACTCCATTCTTCCTTATCGACTTCAAAGAACATCTTCCAATCTTAGAAGACAACATCAGAGCCCTGGTTAGTCCATCATCAAGATGGTGCAGTCGAGAAGCTGCAACAGATCACCTTCTTGCTTGTCAAAACCTGACCAAATCTCTACAATACTAACACCAACCCCTACCAAACTCTTACATATATTGTTCATTTGTTTCTTGCTTGACTTGAACTTACTCCACTAGTCTCCACAAAATCGCCACAAACAGCAGTATCAGATCCCCTTCTCTGCTTGCGAATTGGAGATTTAGTAGATTGATGAGCATACCTTCACTTTTAGATTTTTCGAGTCGGTTCCATCATTCGCCAAATTAATTCCTGGCAGCGTTTTAGAATTTCTATCTACAGTACAAACAACATCAAAAGCTCAATAGAATTAATAACAATTTCTTAATTAACTAGAATCTCAGAACCCCAAAAAAGAATACCAAAAAAAATCGAGAAAAAGTGTAAAAAAAAAGAGGTATAACATGATTTTGATAGAAGAAGGAACCTGGAAGAGATGCTGCATAACCCATAGAGTCTTTTCTTGTGGAGTTTGGATCGAAAAGAGGAGAAATACGATGATGCCCTAGAAATGAAACTGAATAGTTTTTTTTGTTGATCGAGAGAGCTAGATGTTGAAGTAGTTCGATTTTCCACTTTGGAATTCCAACTACCAAAGATGGGAGGCTGCTGCTGCAACTTTTTAAAAGTGAAGAGAATAGAAAATGAGAATTAAGTTTAGGTTTAGTTTATATATGAGGGTGACTGGAAGGTGTAGATTTAATTTATCAAGTATACTAAAATCTATCAACGGTTAGTAATTTTCGGTTTTCCATTGTAGTTCGGTTCGGTTTAGAGCACAAACCAAAATCGAAACCGTTACTATCGGTTTTCAATTTTTTTTGCCAAAACCCTTCCATTACTAAACGGTTCGGTTCGGTTTTGCCATAAATGGTTCGGTTCGGTTCGATTTCCGTGGAAACCCGTTACCATGTACAACCCTAGCCTTAGCACATAACGGAGTGTCAATAGTAATCGCATTTGAAATTCCCATTTTTCCCTTAGTTCTTGTTTCCTTATAACTTTCTCATACGAAGTCGGAATGACTTCATTCTTTCGCCGTTTGCTTCGTTTTATCGTCCTCTTCGACATGGTGGATAAAAATTCTGGATTTGACATAGATACACTGGGTCTTTGGAAATTCTTCATTTAAAACACTATATTTTCACTTCTTTTAGGGATGTAATCCTACAAAAGACATAATATATACAAAAGTAATAATAATATAAGGTAATTCAAATAAAATATAGAAATTAAGTGTATGCAAATGATACTCAAAAATATGTAAATTATGCACTTATAAAATTCCCCACACTTTCCTTTTGCTAGTCCTCGAGCAAACTAAAAATCTAAACAAACCTAAACTAAACTAAAATACAACAACTCCCTAGAGAATACAATTACACTTAACATGTGTAACAAGCCTTTACACCCCTAGGTGTCCCTAGTGGTCGAGTTATAGTCTCGTAGGGTTTACAAGAGGTATACCCACAAAACCTATATTCCAACTTTCAAAAATTCCAAAGCACATGCATCCAAAGAGCTACGAAAACATAAAGTTTCTGCACGCTAACAATAAAAGTTAGAAGTATAAAGAACGTTATTCTCATCCTTAACCCTTGATTTAGGAGAAAACCACCAAATGAAAGAATCCAGGTTCAAGAGCGATCGAATGTTTCAACTTCTGCCTCACCAATAAGGTTTTATGAATTTGTACTCAAAATACACACTTTATGGTTCTCATGTGTGCAGGCAGGAGTGAAGATAGAAATCCTGCACACGGTGACTGGTGGGAAGGGAAAGGAACCTTCTAAATTATATAAAGATGTTATCCCGTAGAAAAGTGGGACGAAAAAAAACCCTTTTATTTTTTCCGATGATCTCTAAGAAAGGAAATCAACCACTATGCAAGGAACGCTTACTTTCCTTCTCACCCGATTCATAATCAGCACCTCTCTCACAACAAATAGAAACGTCTTCGTATTCTTCATCTTCGGTTTCGATTATTAATGATAAACTTATGAACTCTGTAGAACTTTGACAACTTGTGCTCGTTTTTCTTCAATTCCTTGTTGCTTGAAACTTTCTTATATATTTCTTGTTTCTCATGGTCTTAACTAATTAAACAACATACTAACTATGAAATTAAAATGCATATCTTTTTGTATTTTTTTTTTTGTATTCTTTTGATATGCTATAAAAAGATAACAACTACAAGAATAATTAAATAAAAATTAACATGGCCATGGGGAAAGGATATAAACACCTGATTCTTCACAACTTGTATTTCCTTGGTATCAAATAAATTTCAAAAACTCACATCTTTTGCTTTTCTTTCATTTTGTCTTCACTTTTGATATAGAGTTTTGCTCCTCTTTTTGTTCCTTGCAAACCTTGACTGTCTACAACTTTCTTCGTGATTTTGATGTTGCTCTGCTTGTTGATGATGATGTGTTTTTATTGCTGCTTTGCCGAGAGAATGGTGTCAATTGCAAACAAGACTACAAGGTAGAGTTAGCAATTCTGATGAAACCCTCATGACCGAAGAAACGGCAGTCAAGAGATCAAAAAGTAGTGCTGAAATTGGTGCAAAGTTGGGTAGCTCATCATTATACCAGGAGTTTGTGCAGATGAAACACTATAAACGGACAATTTAGAAAGGTACAAATAATTGAAGGTTTGGTACCTCACTCATGGGTATTGAATGATCAGCTTCTAATATTGTATTCTCTACCGGTGGTTTAAGTCCCTTTTTTTCAGCTCGTGCCTCTCAACAACTAAGCAACCCAAATATTGTTCTCTATTACTTCTAAGTTCAATTATTTCGGTGAGAATTCTCTATGTAGACTTAGCTAGAAGTATACTAAGTGACTATAAAATCTCTAAAAGTTGGAGGTTTTCATGCAAATGTGTACAAAAAGTTTAAAAATTCCCTACAAAAGTGAATACTAAAAATCTAAATGCCCACACTTAAACTTTACATTGTCCTCAATGTAAATTGATTCGTCCAATGTAAAAGTCAAAGTGGGAAATCTTATAATATGATATGCAAAGATAAGAAAAATAAAAATAAAACTAAAAAGATAAAGATAGAAATACAAAACCAATGGGTTGCCTCCCATTCAACGCTTGGTTTAACGTCGTCAACCCGACTGTAGAATTTTCGCTACTCATTAGCGCGCGTCTAACACATTATAAAAACTCGATGGAGCATTTCTTGGGTATCGCACTGCTTCAAAGATACTAAAACTTATGACCTCTCCATCAAACTCCATAGTCACAGTGCCATCGTGGACATCAATCTTCGTTCTAGAAGTGCTCAAAAATCGTCTACCAACAGTAAAGGTGTAGACGAGGATGAATTATCATCTCTCATATCTAGAAAATATAAGTCCACTAGAAATATTAGTCTGTTTTCCTACACCAAAACATCCTCAATAACCCCTTTCGGGTAGACATTAGATCTGTTGGAAAGTTGAATAACTATACCAGTCTCCTTGAGAGGACCAAGATGTAAAGCATTATAAATTGAAGCAGGCATAGCATTAATAGATGCTTCAAAATGTAGCAAAGCTTTTGCAAAACTAGTTTTACCAATTGTGCATGGAATAGTAAAGCTACCGGGATCTTTCAATTTAGATGGAAGTTTCTTTTCAAGAAACGCCGAAGCATTCTCCCCCACACGCATTATATCATTTCTAGTTAACTTATACTTATTAGTGCACAACTCCTTCAAAAACTTCGCGCCACAAGGAACTTGCTTGATTGCTTCAATAAGAGGAATGTTCATTTGGACTTTCGTGAAAACGTCCAAAATCTCTTTATCTTGTTCCACCTTCTTATTATCTTTAGCAAACCTGCCAGGAAAAGGTAGAGGAGGAACGTAAGTAGAAACATGAGACTGAGGCTTGTCTTTTGATATCTAACCATTTTTTAGAGAAGTTATGAGTTTTTTCTCTTTAGTCGACTCCTTTAGAGACTTTTCATTACCCTCTACAGTAATTTCTAGTTGCGCAGTTTGTGTACCACTTCTCAGTGTAGCAGCATAAACAATTTCTCTTGGTTTAACAAGAGTCTTAGAAGGGAGTTTCTCACCATCATGTGCCTTTAACTGATTAATCTCACTTGCCATAACACCCATCTGCATATGCAGCTCATTAATTACATTATCAGTTTTCTTCTTATTTAGATATGCCAGTTGATGATTTTGTTATACCACGGAGATTAAAGTCTTCATCAAAGTAAGCACCTATGATGATTGTGAGTTTTGAGCTATTTGTGTTTATTGTACTTAAATTGTAACTCACTAAAACGGTTATAAACAGAATCTGCAACTGTAGCTTCCTTGATAGCATAACTGGAGTGTGGCCGGTCTCTATATCCTTGATCATAGGTGTTGGAGTAAGGATCACATTGTTGTGTTTGTTGTCTTGAGAAGAGAGCATTGACGTGCTCCACATTATCGTAATCTCGACGTGATGGTTGTACCACCACAACTGCAATTTGTTACACCATTGCTGTCAGGTTACCTACCTGCTGATGTAGCTCATTCATCTCGTCAACTTGATTAATTCTCTTGATAAGTGGCTCTGATAAACAAATTCAGAATTGTTGAGAATTTGCTGCCATGTTCTCAATAAATTCTTTAGCTTGTGATACTGTTTTGTTCATTAAAGCACCACCACTTGCAGTATCAAGGAGATTTATGTCACCTGGTAGTAAACCATCATAAAAATACTGGATAATCAATGAGTCATCAAATTGATGATGCGGGCATACTAGTACAAAAATGGTCTGAAGACACGCCAATTTGGCATGTCCATATGGTATTGGACATGCCATTCATTTGTACTCATAGCGTGTCAAATCGATCCGAGACTTTTTGTATATATTTCAACCCGCCAGCATTTGTGTGTCTAAATAGGGCGCAATAGCCACTCCATAAGTCAAAAGCGTGTCTATATGGTGGCAAGAATCCCAAGTTTTATCCCATTTGGCGTGTCAATTAGTTTTCTACAGACACACAATTGGTTTTTAAAGTGTTTATTGTTTAACCTTTAACCACGAGATATATCTTTTAACGTGTCTAATGTGTAACCTATAGACATGAGATATGTCTTTTAACGTGTCTACTGTATAACCTATAGACACACAAATAGTTTTATGAGTGTTTATTGTTTAACTTTTAGCCACGGGATATGCGTCTTAAAGTGTCTATTGTTTAACCTTTAGCCACAAGATATGTCTTTTAACGTGTCTACTGTGTAACCTACAGACACGCAAATAATTTCTTATGTGTCTACTGTGTAACCTATGGACACATAAATTGTTTTTAAAGTGTCCATTGTTTAACCTATAGACACGCAAAAAATATTTAAAGTGTTTATTTTTTATCTTATAGACACGCATTATTAGTTCAACGTGTCTATATGTCCTGTTTAGCCACGCCAATGCAATATTTGATGCAATCTTGTACTGTACATTCGTTCTAGACTAGGTGAAGATGATGAAATTTCTGACATTCATATTAGAAGCAAGTACCACCATCCACGTTGTATATTAGGATCCATCCATTTCTTTCCAAAAATTTATCATTTTTAAAAATTAATGAAACGTGGCTAGATCCTAGACCGTGCTCGTGTTTTAATATGGAATAAGATAATGGAATATCTAACATTAAACTAGATGCATCCTACACCATCCACGTGGTTTCATCCAAGCCGTTTATTTCATACCATAAAAATATTATATATTTAAAAGTGGTTAAGTCGCGAACCGTACACACGTGCAGATATCGGTGAAAGATGATGAAATTTTAATCGTTCACGGGGCACTAACTGAGCCGTTTATTTCTTACTATTTTAAAAAAATGGATGTAACGTTGTAAAATTTTTAAACCTTACATGTGTCATGAACTAGGTGAAAGGCGATGTAATCTAGGCCGTTAAACTAGATGTTTCCAACGCCGTCCACCTGGGGCTAACCGACCCGTTCATTTCATACCAATTTTTATAATATTTTAAAATTTCAGGTAACATGATTAAATCTCAAATTCATTGATAACAAAATTCATACTAACAAATCACACAGCATCATGTTTAGCTTTGCTTTAACATTTGCAAACAAAAATATAGGAACCATTTATGTATAACGTTATATCTTTTATTTTTTAGGCTTTGGTGTCTCCCTATCAGTTTGTTGCACTTTCTTAGTAGAGTTAAGCTTCGTAACCCTACTTTTCATTGTTCCAGGTGCAATAAATTTCCTTTTCTTCGCCTTCTTAGGCTTTGTTTAATTCACATCCGGGTGATCTTCAGGCATTGTTTTCCCACCAATATGTTCTCCTCGTTGACTCTCGGTTTGTAGACTCTCAACTAGTTGACTCTCGGTTGGTAGACTCTCGGCTTGTTGACTCCCGAAATGTTGATAGGTTATGTTATCCACACTCTGTTGATCATCTGCTATGCTGCTAGGTTCTACAACATGTACTCTTAGATCAATGTCTGATTTCTTATCAGAAAGTTGAACAACTGCTGGTTACTGCTGAGGATTTCCATGTTGTCAAGTTTCCTGCAGCAAGATTAATATTTAGGATTAATGCAAGATATATTCCCAAATCCAACGTGAACTCAATTGGTCATGTGAATTCTCATCAAGACATGAAAAAAATTATTTTCCAATAATAACTAACTGGAATGTAGGCTGCACCTTTTTAACGGTGATTGAAACAGTACACAATGCAAAACTAGCGCCCATAATCAAATCGGTAACCTAGTATCTCTATTAATAAGTTAAATCTCTAATTTACACCGACATTCATGTTTCATTTAGTTGATAACATGTTTGTGTCTTATATCATTCTTTATACAAACCAGATAGATTGATTTACGTAAAAGAATGCATTTGATGAATAAAGCAAAAAAGCTAAGAAACTAACCTCGTCAGTGAAAAAATACAGTTAGCTTTTGGCCAAGCCATTTGACTTTTACGATCATCGTGTAATGTCTCAAACTCTCTAGTAGGTACGGGAAAAGGGAGTGTTGGGTCTACAACCTCATCAATTAAAACAACGTAGTTGTCACTAGCAAGAGCTTCTCCATGTATTATCCGCTTTGCCACATCAGGAACAACACTACCTCTAGAAATTATGTTTTCCTTAGATCCATACCAAAAGTCGCATTTTCGAACCTATAGAAATGTACGACATGTGAATATTATTTAGGGAGAAAACTACAGAATTAACAATATAGATTCAAACGCCAGCAACAAAAAAAACATACTTTTCCAGATGTCGTAGTATGATGTTCCCCCATCTTCTATAGAGATATTTAATAAGTAGTCTGGGGAACACCGGTAGAGTTCTGCATAACAGTAGGAGAGTACTTATTAGATACATTAGAGCAGTTTCTAGGAGCAGGAGTTTCTTGTGAAGGTAACCACATATCTCGAATTATATAGGTTCTTTAATTTACACTGGCATTCGTGATTCATATAGTTGATAACATGTTTTTATATGATATCCTTCTTAATAAATATAAACTAGATAGACTAGTTTATGTAAAAAACTATTCAACGAACAAAGCAAACAAGCCAAGCAACTAACCTTAGCATTAGGAGGATCAGAAAAAAGAAGATAAGCCTTTGGCCAAGGAATCGTTTTCCCAAGAGCATCGCCTAATTTTTCCATACCATCAGTTTGTACGGGTAGACATTAACCTCCCTTTTCTACTTTATCAATAGAGATATTGTAGCATTGAGCCACTTTTTATGAGTAGCCCAACCAAGTAATTGTTGGACTTCCTGATTCCTGAAAGATCTTCCTCTAGCCAGGACGTTTGCCATACTATTGCCCCAAATGATGCATTTTATATCTTGCAGAAATATATGGCATATGAACATCGTAAAGAGAACAATCAAAAACGGTATTAGATTTAAAATGAAAGTAAAAAAATACATATCGATGGAACTACTTTAGGTTTCTTGATCTGAGATTGGCTTGGATTAGGTGGAGCCAGTGATTTCACAGTCTCGGTAAATTGGCCAGGTTTTGGTCGACTTGCCTGCAGCAGCAGAGTAGTATATAGGATTAATATATGGCATATGAACACCTTTAAAATAAAAATAAAAAACGGTATTACATTAAAAATGCAAGTAAAAAAACAAAAAAAAAACATACCTTTGGAACTGCTTTAGTTTTCTTAATCTGAGATTGGCTTGGATTAGGTGGAGTTAGTGATTTCACAGTCTCGGTAGGTTTCCCAAATTTTGGATTGTTTACCTGCAGCTGTAAAGTAGTAAATAGGATTCGCTTAACAAATATACCAAAGTCCAATGTGAATGTTGGTTACGTGAAGACACGGATAAAATCATTTCCTAACCACGTAAGTAGCAACTTAAAATAAAGGGTGTACCTTTTATTAAAGTTATTGAATTATGGCACACTGCAAAACTATATCATTATTATCAAATAGGTAACCACATTTATCGATCTATATGGTTCTCTAATTTTCACTAGCATCTGTGATTCAAATGGTTGATAGGATATTTGTGTCTCATATCCCTCTAAATACAAACAAGATAAGACTGGTTTGTCTAAAAACATATTCCATAAATAAAGCATACAAGCCAAGCAACCAGCCTTGTGATTCATGATGGTATGGGTTGTTGTCCAAAGAATTAAAGTTTCATTACCAACTTCTTTTAAAGGTTCTATCCCAGTAGGGGATAGGGTAACCTAGTGTTTTAGGGTAAAAAAAAATATACGGTAGAATCGTACTTTCAAGTAGGTTCGAGAGATCAGCTCGAACAGGACGAGCCTAAACCAAGAAATGGCCGTTCACGTCTTGTTTCGATTACAAATATAGAAAGGATTTGGGTAGGTCTTAGGGGAGGGAAGAAAAGAAGGTTGAGAAAATATCAGTGTGATAGTATATGGAGAAGAAAATGGATTCTCTGCAAGGAATCACTAATTTTGTAAGTTTTGTTTCTCCATACTGAATGTCTTGTCTGTCCTGTTTCGAATAGATGGGAATCATCTATTTTTAGTTCAAATGAGATACAATGATTTCTCGTAAGTCGTGGAAGTTAGGGAGAGGTGGAGAAGTGATGATTATGGAGATTGTAATGGGGTGGTGCCCGGAAAATAGTGAAAACCTTTCTGACCACTACTCCCCATCCTCTCAACTGCTCTGTAATCACAAACTTCTTGTTACCTTCTTGTTCGTGGAGGGGGTGTCACCACCCACGATGTCGTAGACCGCCAGACCAATACCTCAATGAGAATCCCCCCATGTTGTATTTTATGTCTCGTGAGTATAGTGGAGTCATAAGCCACTATTGTTTTGATTAAGTCAAGTCAAGTCAAAATGACTTGCTAAGTCATTGAGACAAGTTGTGTAACTCGCTGGATTGATAATCATACTGATTAGTATCTATTATGGGAATTTTAGTGATCATGTACTTGCTTGAAAGCAACATGGCACATTTAATGGCTAAATATTAGTTCAGAAGTGACTTATCGTAAATCTGAGAGGCCTTTGAGGCCAAATGTTGTAGAGGGCTCCTTGAGAAAGGAGACATATTAGAATTCATATAGGATTTAATGTTGGACCTATATTGAGAAGAAAGGCGTATTTCTGAGGGAAGTAGCTAGTAAAGATGGGATTAGTTACTTAGCGCAAAATAAGAATGTGCTAACTCTTTTAATGTAAAAGGATAATGTGATAACATCTCAGAAGTAAGACCAATATGCATAACTCTTAGTAAATATTAATTGTACTATGTCTAGGGAGCTAGTACCAAGGAGGTTCGAAATTAGCACTTCAATTGGATAAAATAGTTAGCATTAAAGTCAATGCGCTTGTGGCTAAGTCGCTAAGTATAACTAGGGACGCGGTAGGCATAGCTAGGGACATATTGGCCTCTAGAGAGCTAGAGACGCATTAGGCCATAGCTAGAGACGCATCAGTATTTTAGGGGCATACTTGAGCTAAGGCGTGTGAGCCAGGCTAGGGACGTGCTCGAGCTAGCAGGGACGTGCTAGGATGAATATCTAGGGACGCATTAGAGTCCAGGGAGGCGTGCTCGAGCTTAGGGGCGTATTTGACCCAATACAGACGTACTCGAGCTACCATGAGACGTTTTCAAACTAGGAGAGGCGTACTCGAGCTGATATGGGACCCATTTGAGCTAAAAGAGGCGTGCTCGAGTTCAGCAAGGACGCATTGGGATATTAAGGCGCATCGGTTATAGATTTTGCTTGAGGACGCGTTATCTCTTATTTTTCCAGTGCTCGAGGAATTGCCATCCAGATGAGACAGTTATCCAGGGACGCATGAGGCTAGATGGGTCAGTACTCGGGGATGCGTCAGGCTAGAGCTTGCCAAGAGAGTTTACGCCTTTGGCGCTAGAGTTAGGGTTAGCACTTTTAGTGATAAGATTAAGGTGCTAAGTTAATGATATGCTATCTAAGGCCTCATTAGGCCAATATGTGCTAGATAAGGCCACTTTAGGTTAGTTAGCGCTTCGCAGGTGCTAAGGTTTAACGCAAGAGGAGTTAGCGCTTTTAGCGCTAATGTGGCTAACTGGTACCAATGCGGTGCTAAGCTAAATAGTTAGCGCTATCTTGGCGCTTATATAAGAAAAGTATTTAATGCGTTTCTATGGCATTGCTTCTTGGTTGTGGCGCATCCAAGAAGAGTAACATTATTATGAGCTTATATCTAAGCAAAGTGCTAAAGTAGCATATTTGTGTTCAGAAGAGCAAGTTGAGGAGTATTCATTGCGAATAAGTGTTAAGCTAGAAAGTATTTTGGGATTAAGCACTAACTATTCCCGAATTTAATAGATGTTGTTGGAATATCGATGCATATTCGAGACAAGTTCAAGAGATTCAGTCGTGGAATTTATGCGACTTGAGACCGGTTCGATATGGCATGTATATTATAAATATTGATGAGGCTGCAAGGCCAGTTTAAAATATTTAGAGAATATGTGTTCTTAATTCGCTTACGGAATATAAGTAGAAACACAGTATTCTATATTAAGCATATGCGCATAAGTATGCACATATATATTCTTGTTGCTTACCAGATGTTGATGGTGAGTTTTTGAAAAGGGAGAAAATTGTAATACCCCCTTATAATGCGGTTTTTTTGCCCAACTAAAGAAAGCATGAAATAAATATACATTAATTTCTGACAAGCATCAGAATTATAAGTACTACTCATATCCTATATTCTGCAAGAAAATTGAGAAATGATATTCAGTTCTTGGCTAAATTAATCCTGTAGCTCTTTTGTATAAAACAGAACGTGTTGGTTATACAAAAATTACGAACATTTAGAATAGAAGCGATGTCATAGATGAATGAAGACGCTAAGTAGATGCATAACATATAAATCACAGAGTCGTATCAAGCATAATTTCAATTTGCAAACTTCCACGACTGAATCTCTTGAAGATGTTCTGTATGCATTGTACAAAAGTTAAGCATAAATGCTAACAATTAAATCTCACAAGATTGATAAACCCTAAATAGGCCATAGTTATGGCCATAGCATTAGAAAAATTCCAATACTAATAGCATATAGGAAATAGCCCTGGCATCAACCAGTACATGCCTCAGTAAGCCCTAGCTACACTCCCAACATAAACGCGTCAAACCAACAAAGAAAGACAACAAAGTCAAAAGCCACATAAAAGCATGCTCTCGCGCCAAGACAAGCTCCCTGGACGTGACATGATCCTTGGACGTGACACGCTCTCTTCCAATGACATGCTCCCTGGCCGAGCACTAATGCTCTCTGTTCGCGCAATGCTCCCTGGCCACGCCAAGCTTCCTTGTCGTTTCAAGATCCCTTGCCGCACAAATCTCCCTTGCCACACCAACTCCCTGGCGGCACCAAGCTCCCTTGCCACGCCAACTTCCTTGCCGCGCCAACTTCCTTCCCGCGCCAATGCTCACCTGTATGTGCTAGCACCATTCTTCGTCGCTAGCACTATTACCTAAGCCCTTACCACGATAAGTTGGCATGAAATTCACTAATAACATTATTTTACAACAAGACCCATGGATTTGAAGCCATGACTCCACTCGCTCCTACGAGACATCAAATCATATTACATGGGGGGATTAAACCTGGGGTTTTAGTCTGGTAGTTACAACAACATGGGCGTAGCAACATCCCATGACAAGAAAGTTACAAAGTAAGTGGCAACGGTTGAAGCGGTTGAAAAGATAGTGAGTAATGATCTGGAAGTTTCTAGAAACTTCCCAAGACAAAGTGGAAGGTTACTCCCACAACCTTCATCTCTCCATATCCCCATAACTTCCACTAATTTACAAGGAAATTGTGTGGTACCATAAATAGGCTACTTAGCCCATTTCAGAAGACAGAACAGAGAACAGATAGAAAATCGTTCTCACAAGCTCTGTTATTTTTCACCTCTACACACCATTATACACACAAAAATTCCTTCAAATTTCTCTATTTATGTACTAGGAGAGCTACTTAGATCCAGTAGACCCTTTCCCACTCCCAGAAGACTTCTATCGTACGGATTTCCCATCATTTTTTTGAAGTTTTTTCAGGTGCATTTGCCAATCGATCATCCGGTTTTGAACATATATTATGCTTAGATCGATCGAAGAAGTTTCTAGGTCCTCCATCGTTCACCTGCTTGGATGACGGTGTACTTTCCTGATTTTCCTGAGGTGCACTTAAGCATGCACTATCCAATCATAACTCAGTTCACTTACTTGTTCCCCATAATTACCTAGTACCATGCCCACAACTGCTGGTACTGGAGGTCCGTAAGACTCCATGGATGTTGTTAATGCCTTAACCAAATTTTTTATTTCCTCATATTGTTGATCCTTAGCTGCCATATGTTTATTTAGTATGTCACTGGAGTCTTTCTTGGATTTTCACGATCGTCCGCCATCATTCAAGTAAATGCTAACAGTCAGCCTAAAGCCAGCTCCTATCACACGCCCACCGTTATCTTTGCAATCACAAGAGTTAGGGCATGCTCTTTATGACCAACCATTTTATCTCAGTCATTAATCTTCTTTTGCGTCTCAGCCTGTGCATAAAATTTATTTCAAAAAAAATGTTAAATTCTTATTAAACTTTGTGCAATTACATTAGTGAAAAACATGAGATTTATTCGATTTTCTCATAATTTTATTTGTTCCCTCCCTATCTAATTCATTTGGTAAATTTGCGTCTTTGTCTTCTCGCGCTTTTCTCCACATGAAGCACCGATCGAAATGTTGATATTCGGTAACACCTCTTTTTCTGGCATGGTAGTTATCAAACACACGTAGGATTTTACATCCAGTCACATATATTATGACATCAAATGTGAGATAGAAATTCAATTCCAAAGCATCATATACGGCAACACTAAAGAATACATGGTAATATATGAGTATTCTATAATAAGACACATCCCTATACCGTTACAAGTTGCTTCTTATATGAGACACACACAACACGACAAATGAAACACAAAATTAGTGGAACAATGCTCAGTTTTATAGTGTGGTGTATAATAAGACAAGGGATTTACTAATTTTTCTTTTAATCCCACGTTTCCTGAACGTCCCGTCCGATGTGGGTATTTGGAGTGTGATATTTCTTCTTTTCCCTTTTCGGATTTAGCCTTGCAGTGAAGATAAAAATAATCTCATCAATATATTAGGATAGACAATAAGCATGAAACTATGGTAAATATAGCAATGTGTATCCTATAACCTTGAATTCTGGCGATTGTACATGTTTTACGAATTTGGTCCAAGATTCTTTGTCCATAACCGTTTTATACTTTTTAGGGACTTTTGCAAGTTTTTATGGATTAATTTCAAGATAGGGAGCTACATGTTTGTTGTACATTTTCCTTCTGAAGTCCCATAATTTAGTACCAAGATGTGACATGGTATAATCCCTCCTTGAATCGGGGAGGTCAAAATACAACTACCGTTTAATGGTATGTTAGCCATAGTTACACTACAAAAAAGATGAATAACGAAAGATACGAAGATGCATACCTTTAATGAATCCCACACTGTCTCCTTTATGTCTATTTCCATTTCATACATTGAAGGCCAACTTTTAAACGGACCAAGTGGCCCAGATAACTAGTGAATAGACATTTGTGCTTGCCACTGTGTCTTTGAAAATTTTCAATTTCTATTTCACATTTTTCCGGGTTCTCATAATCAAACTTTGTATGCAGCTTAACTAATCTTGTCATTCCCCTCTCATTCTTCTTCTTCTTACTTCGTTGTTTTGGCAGCTCTGCATCTTCCCCGTGTTTTTCTCCTGCTTCTGTTTCTCCGTCATTTTATGGAAATAACAGAAACAACCTTAGAACACATGTGTTGTGTTAGTAAAAATAAACCATACAAGATTTCAAACATTACCAGAATTTTCTTCATAGATATCAGCTCCAACATCTTCTAGAGCTTCCTCTAGAGAGTTACTGTCTTAGTACTCAGCTCCTCCTTCTGAAGAATAATCACCTAAACCACCATCGGAATATTCCAATTGTTCATCCTCAAACATGCCGTTATGGATGTCGTCTCCCATAACATAAACTGTGTACGTAAGTTCCTGTTAGGTTTATGAGCTTATTTTGGAATAATATTAGTTAAAACTAACAGCAAAAACAACATGTTTTATATTATATGACCTACATTCTATATTCAAAGAAGCCTTCCAATAGAACATCGATAGAAACTCATTGATGCATGAAACTTAAGTATTAAATATCATTGTAACAAACACAATCTCATCTTGATTAAAACCCCTTATATTATATATATATCTAAGATCTGAAGAAAATAATCTGTGAACCCCCTTTTCAAAAGGAAAAAAGAAAAAGTAAACCGAGATTGAAAAATAACCCATGATTGTTAGTAACTACTTATTTCAACCGAAATAAAACCCAAATCATGTTTAACTAGTTAAAGAACCTATAATATCTAACATCTGATTCTATGATATCAAACAAAAAGAAAAAACTAACATAAATTATATTCAACCAAAATTGGATTGTAGAAATAATACCAGTAAGAAAGTGTGATTAGATAGGTTCCCTGTAAATATGAGAGTTAGTAATACAATTATGATTTTAGAAAAAAAGGAATCAAGTTATAAAAACTAGATGGAGAAGAAAGTAGAACTGAACTTTCTTATTTGACAAAACATTAAGCGGGAATTAATTTTTATTTTGAATCCCGCCCAATAAAATTTCAAATTTTCATTTTTATGATCCCGCCAAACATATGACTTAGAATGCAGATTCAAAATTTTTGGTGTTTTTGTTCTTCCATAAATTTTCTTTCCAAATATTTGATTTTTGATTTGTAACCAATATGGTTAGTTTCCTAGAGAATCTCGGGGTGGTTATCTTATTTTTAGGATAAAATTGTTTGTTTCCCAAAACCACGAACTATACTTTCTTATTTCTAACCAACTACAAAAAAGGTCATAAAATAAATTTGGGGTATAATATTTATATATTTTGAATTATATTTTCCCTAATTTTCATCCAATAGATCATACTCCCTCCCTTTATCATAAATTGAGTCACTCAAGTTGTTGGGACTATGATGAGGCATGCAGATCTTAGAGGTTGCAGTTTTATAGTGATCTTTTATCCCACTATTATATAGACCGGCCCAACAACCCATATTTTCAGAATTCATAAATAGAGTCGTGGTTAGTGTTTCCTGATAACACAAGCCTTTCCCAAATGCGGTTACATGAGGTGTATGGTTGCCATTTGTCAAACAACTACTTAAGCACACTATCACAGTGATTAAATCCATTTAAGCACACCATCAGAGTGATTAGACAGGTATAATTATTAGATACATAGACATCTGAAATGGCAGTACGGGAATAGTAAGAGTTTTTCCTCTCTGGAGAGATGCAAATGCTTGGGGAAAACACCCCATCAAAATCAATTCAATTTGTGGTATTTGAGTACCCATTTATCCCTAAAAGTTGCTTTAGAAAACAGAGAGAGATCCATTTCTTCCATTTACTTTATCTACAGTCTGAAAAGTACCTTTTTGGTGATTTTGTTTTCTGTAACTTTGCAGAAGATTACATGTAACTTCACTGATTTTAAATTATTTTTTTCACTTGCCATTTGTACATGTTTAAAGTCCTAAAAGCGACAACAAGGAGATAATAAAATCAAACATAAAATGCCAAATTAATTGGTCTTTTTTGTTTACAGGAAAATATTAAATTTTCTACATTGTTTTTCCATATCTTCAGTTAATTATAGTTATTTTACCCTTATTTTTTTCAAAATAAAAGAGTGATATTCGCACCATAGTTTTTTCAAAATAAAAAACAAAATATGGTTAGAGTGGGTATCCCATTCTGCACATTTTAAATACTTAAAACTCATATCCCTCATTTATTCCATGATTCTAGACTTAAATAATAAATCATAAACATTACCATCTCCTAAATAACAAAATAAGAAATGAAAACAATCTTCAAAGTTTTCACAGAATAAAAACTATAAAAAAAAACCTTTAAAAGAAAATAAAAAACAACCATCAAATGAACTTTAATTTCCACCACTTATGCTTCAAAAAATAAAACAGGCTTGGGCTTGTCATCCTCAGATTTGCCGATTTCTGCTTCATCAATCTCAAAAGAATTCTTGATTTCTGGTATGCCAGAATCTTGTAGTGTGTCATTAAATGGTATGCTAGGATCTTCATTAGTAATTTCAATACAAGTAGGAACATCAGCATCCTCAACACCACCGACTTCATCACGAATTTCAGCATCCAAAGGAACACCAGAAACATTAGTCTCCCCACTCATAATAATTGTAATTGTTAAATTACGGGACCCAAACATTGACATTTTTGGATTCTCTCATCAATTTAGTCTCTATTATCCCTCTTATAACTCATTTTTCTCTTATATTCTATGTATCTCTCTTTTATTTTATGTTGGTGTGGTTTGTACGACCTATTTAACCACTATTTATATCTCTAATATTGAATACCCTAATTTTTTCAGGTTGAGTGTGTTATTTTCGATTGCCTAATTTCTTGGTATTCCATATAAAGTACACCAAATATTTAAGTTTACATATCACTAAAAATATGGCAGCAAATATATAATATTATATGGAATGAATATTTCATGTTTATCTAATTTTATTTTTAGTCTAATCTAGTTTTTTTGAAAGATTAATCTAATCTAGTTTTCAAACATTCCAAAATTCTTAAATCACCATCTCCGAAGAATGCTTAAAAAAAGACCCTAATTTTCTTTTTTTTTTCTTCATTGACTCCAACTACCTAAATTATATCGGCCACAATGTCTCACTGTCAACACCAAAAATATAAGTTTCCATATCACACTCTCGTTATATATATGGTCTTATTTTTACAGTCCAATATTATCAAATTAATGCGACTTATAAAATGCACATTTTTAGAGGTAAACGACATCGTGTCAGTTGGTCTAAATCCTACACGAAAGTGAGGTAGGCAGCCGCGTTGTTGTGCAGCATGTGTGATTAAGATACAACATTTGGTCTTGTACTCATAAATCGAGTTACTCATGAATTTTCCATAACTAATTGTTACCGGTATTTTGTGTGGTCATTAATGATGTTTTGTTGATCTTTAGTTAATTTAAGTTGTTTACAATGAATTTCTCTTTTTCAATATATGAATGGTTTCTATCTAATGGACTTGGACTCCAAATGCATATGTGACATTTCGGATTTTGGAGTTTGGATTTTAGATAAAAATCCAGACAAAAAATTCAGGGTGTTACAAAACCCACACTATTTCGAGATTCAAAAGGAAATTTATCTTTAAATAATCAACATCAATATATTCAATGATAACTTTATTATCAAGATAAAATAATTTATAAGCTTTACTGTTTTGAACATACACAAAAAAAAACACATTTATAAGCTTTACTAGCTAATTTTGATATTTTAGGATCAAGAATACGAACATAAGCAAACAACCCCAAACTCTAAAATAAGAAACCTTTGGTTTCCTATTTTTCCAAAGTTCATAAGGAGATATTTTTTTTGTTTTTGAATTTGTAGCACAATTCAAAACATAACAAACAATCAACAAATTTTCCCCACCAATGAGAGGTAGCACCAGAACTAAATAAACATTTAGTTACGAGAGTTGTAAAAGTATAATTATTTCTTTCAGCGTTTTCATTCATCTCAGGGTTATAAAGAGCAGTTCTTTCATGTATAATTTCAGAAGATTAATAGATCTCAGGGAACGGTTTACAATCATATCCAATGCCTTTATCACTTGAAATCTTTTAATTTTCCTGCCAATTATTTATTTCCATTTCAGCAATAAAAATCTTAAAGTTTTTAAGGGTATATTAATTAAAACAATAATACTTTCTTATATTTGATCTTTGTATAGCTCCTGCACAATGACCTATCAAAACAATAATGACACGAAGCGCCACTTTCTATCCACCCATCATCGGATCCACCAACCATGTAAAAATCCAGGTCTGAAACCATGATAATTATAACGCTTTCTATGGCATTAGCTTGAGCATTATTGTTGCCTTTGTTATTCCTGCAATTCCGAGCCATATGGCCTGGTTTATGACATGCATTACAAATAAAAGTCAGAACTAGAATTATGTTCATTTCTTGAAGGGGTTTGGTTCTTGTTTTGATTTGGTTTCCCTTTCTTGTGGTTTTGGTCAGATTTTATATTCTTTTTCCTAGGTTTCAAACTCATTTGAGTATGAATTTTATGATTAGAAACAGGAAGAATCTTTTCCTTTTTATTTTTTTTTCGTGCTTCCTCTTCAACCACAAACTTTCGAGAGAAAATTCTTTAACCCAAGGAATTATAAAAATCTATCCAAGTGGGAGACAATATATCAATCATTATAACTACTTATAATTGTTCACCAATTTTCATTACTTCAGTCAGAATTTCATGAGTTATTTTCTGAAGTTCATGAGCCTAAGCAACGACTTTTTTTTCATCCACCATTTGATATTTCATGTAGCGGCTTACAACATATATTTTGATTCGTCTTCCTCGGTATCTGATAAGTGCATAATATACATATTTTAGGTATCATTTTCTTACATTTATTTGTTAGATTTTGTATAAATTACCTTGTATTATGATTACTTTTGTATTTCATATCTTCTGTTAGGTTACATCTCTTAAAGAAGTGGAAATGGAGTATTCCAAAGGAAAAAATGTCAACAACAAAAGAATAAAGTCATTCTGACTTCGTATGAATAAGTTATGGGCAAAAAGAAAAGTTAAATTTATCGGTTCCCCGGAACCGACAGTTAAATAAATATTAAAACAGGAAATGCTAAAGGAACCAGTGCTTCTATTAGGGGATGCCAATAATTCAAACATTACTAAAAGCGCCAGCAGTTTGGTTTAGGGCGCCACCTTCTTCTTCAACATTTCGAACAGATAAAAGAAATTTTCAGTTTACCTTCATCTGCGTTTCAGGGAATGAACCAGTTTACTTCCAAGCTTCATCACAGCTTCTAATCAAGCTCTTATTGGTTGTGATAGATGGTTTAATGATGAGTTCTCAACGTCATGAGAAATCAGTGAAGACAATATTGATTGTTGTTACTACCAGTGAGGTGATGATCGTGACAAGACTGTGATGGCAGTGAAGAGATGAATATAATGGTGACTGATGGTAGTCGAAGGAGTTGAATGGTGATTATCATGGTTGTTGATGGTTGATGATAGTAGCAGTGATGATGTTTTGAGGTTGCTGTCATTATTGTTTGATGGTGAGGACAGGCAGTGAATCTGTGAAAGATAGAACTTGAAATTATGGCAATGATGAAATTCTCTCGGAGTAAGTCTGTGATGCTGCCATGTTCAACAGAGAAGAGCTGTGATTACTGCTGTGATGGTGTTTAGTCGATGAGAATAGTGGGATGCTAATGTTTGATAGATGGCGTTTTCTGTGTTCGAGTTTTATGGCTGTGATGGAGTGAAGATGGCAGTCCAGTTCGGGTTTGAAAAGGAAATCGATTTTACAGAAATACGGAAAGACTGAGTTTTTTAGAATATATGAAACAGAGTTTGTCGAGAAATATGGGAGCAGTTGTGACCGAGTTAAGCAAAACTCAGATAGAAAGAAAAGATGCGACAGTAAGAGTTGTCGAGGCTAACAATAGAAAATCCAGAAGAACAAAAAATTGAGCGGAGACGTGAGTCATGGAGGGGAACTGAGAGAAAAGAAAAAAGCTAGAAGAAATAAAACGCCGCGGCAAGGACTACCATCGAGGGAAGAATAAAGGATGTTACGACTGTCAATTTTGAATAACCGACAGGCCAATTGGAGTTGGTATTGGACCATGGTCTGGGTCCTAGTCAGGGTTGCACGAGTCTATTGGCGCTGAGGTCTAGTTAATGAAAATTGTTCACGTTTTAAGCTAAGTATTTTGCGAGTTTGGCGACCTAGTTCAACCAGGATTCGATCACGGGTACTTCTATTTTGGGGATATCTATTTAAGGGACAATTTCATTTCTATTTGGGATCATATATATTTTTTTGGAAGAAGAGAAGAATAAGGATGTTTGGAGTTGGAGATTTTTTATAACTTAGGGTTTGCTTTACTTTTCTTTTTTATTATTTTCATGGATTTTAGAAATCCATGAGTAACTAAATTTTTTTTATACTGGTTTAGGATATAACCTAAAATCATGAACATATCTTCAATTTATGCATTAGTTTCATTATTCACTCTCTTACGTATCGTTTAAGTTTTACTACGTATAACAATTATATGATTGTGTTCATACAATATGATTGGTTATTTACCTATTTAAGTCACGCATTAAATATCTTATAACTTCTTTATAGCTAATTTGGAGTCTTAGGTAATTTTATCAAGCACCCTAATAACTAGTAGTAATTTGTGACCACCGGCGGTGCGAATCGTGAAGGAAGTCACAAGTAAAACTTGACCAAGATTGAATATACCACGATTGTGTTTGTATTGCCTATCAGTAACCCGTCTCATAGAATTTGAATCTTTCCTCGAGTTGAATCTCTTAGCGATAAAGCATTAGGTTATTTGGTGGAAAAGAACTCATATATTAGCGATTGCAATATTTGTTGATTTATGGAGATGTAACGAGGTTTTGACACCGATTGGGGATACTTTAGGGTTATTGGTAACATGAGAGAGTGAATGACGATATTGATGCTTGATCGCCGTAACATGTGTAATGATGGACGGTGAATTCCTTAACCAGATTTCTCTTATAATATTTTCTTAAACAATTTTAGCTTACCACTACACCATTTTAAGCTGGTCGTAGCAGTTTTTGACCATTACAAATCGGGGTTGTAACGGGAAACAAGCATTGCAAAAAAGGGTATTATCAATTTTTTATAATAGCACACTGCACCTTACGAATTTAGGTTAGCAACGGCGGTTGTAACAGCTGGGAGCCGTTACTATTTGGTACTTTAAAACAGTTACGAGCTATTTCAAAAAAAATTGTAACAGTAAAAAAATTACTGCCAGTCAACATTGACATAGTCAAAATTGGTCAATTTTGACCAGGTCAATGTTATCTGGCAGTAACTTTCCAGTCGGAAATACGCCGAAATTCCAAAATAATTACCTGCATAAATATTTCATTTAATCCAACCAAATTCTATCACACATTCAACAACAATAACTTGTTCTATTCTTTCAACAACAACAACAACAGAATTCGTAAGTTTTGAGGGAATACAATCTGTTTAGAAACTTAAGAAAATTCCCAAGTTATGTGTGGCTTAAAGCTCATACAATATCTATTTAGAACTTAAGAGCATATAAGAAAAAACTAACAGACGCAAAACCCAAATAACAGTCTTTGCCTTCTCTTGCGTACTGTTTCTCTCTCAAATCTGCAACACTTTGCCTCACCTGCTCCAACGATACTCTAAAAGTTTAAGCTCCTAGAAGAAGTGAGTTGGTACCTAAGCCAATTTAAAAAAAAAAAAAACAAAGTTACGTCCAACTGGTGCCAAGAACTGCAAATTATATCAAAACTTAGAAAATCTCAATGAAAAACAGTCCACAAACACTTTCTTAGCCAAGCCAACAAGTTAACAGCAGCAACAACAACAAAATCAACTAAAAAACATAGGATATATATTCCCCTAAGTTCTACAGCCCATGGTTATGCATGGTAGAGGCCATCATTGCCTACACAAGTCTCTACTAGAACCACATGCTCAAGGAATTTCAACAAAACAGTTTAGTTTTTCTATTTTCAACTTCCATGCTTTGCAAATAAAACGCATACCTATATGCAAAGCAACAGTCCATCAAATGCATACCTTATATAAAAAACACTTGATGTATAATGAATTTCATTAGAGTAACAAGAAATTTCATTTTGTTGCACAAAATAGACCTTTACTTGAGAAATCACTACCAAGTCAAGATGTGCGCATGTTCTTTAACCTAAGTATACATGTACAAAATCAACAATAATAATCTAAACATATCTTACATAAGTGATAAATAGTCTGAACTATCATTAGATTATTTTTAATAAAAGCAATCAAAGAAGATTGTATAAACTACAAAGGAGAAACTCCAAATACTGCAATTACACAATTTAGAAACTGTAGAAGGGGGATCCAGGACACAAAGTATGAGTATTTAGAAAGTGTAGGCTGCTGGTGCTGTTAGATCACATCCTGTTGCAAAATCAACAGCACACCAAACCCCCTCCACAATCACACCTACTATGACCACACTATAACCACTCCCAAACCCCCCATCTCTACCACAATCAGACAATCATCGTTATCATCACTACCACATACTGAACGACCCTCATATCATAGGTATCTCTAACATTAAAAAATCATTGACCTTGTTTTTTTATTATGATGATTGGATAATATTTTTCACAAGAAACAAAGGATAATTTATGCAAACATCTCACAAAGTGATTCTTGTCATGCTTATCTATTTGATATCATGGAAGTAACCCCATGCATATTGTCAATGCTAAATCATGCACATACTAACTCATTACTCGAAAAATACGATGTGGCCATAAAAAAGTTGGTTGTTGTTAACTTATAAGCTGTTTACCTACTTTATAACTATGAAGTACAGAAATAGCATGCCAATGGGGGGTATTTTAGAAGAGCAAACCTTAGAGACCAGCCGCCGCGAAGATCTCGTAGGAAAAACTTTCCTTGCATTTTTTTTCAAGATAAGTATAGCGTTGCTCTTGCGATCTTGGGATGTTGTGGTTCGCATGTTAATCTGAAGCCATCCAGGATACGGATTATCCAAACAATTAACAGACCTCTTCGACAACTTATTAATTTGTGAACACCTGGAAGTCAAGGCAATGCAATGCAATTATTAGTTATATAACTTAGACCAGCATATCAACTATACAAAACATTAACAGTGGCAAAGCTACGCTTAGGAATGCGGATTACTCTGAGCTATCTTTCTCACTTATGGGGTTGCTCCCTCCCTGCAGCAGTGAAGAAACGTTTCTTAGGTCATATCCTAGAATGGCTGAACATGTAAAAAGAAAAATATAAACTAGGTTCAGAAAATGAACATTGATCTAGTTATAATACACACAATTGTCGACCTAAATCAAGTCTTCAACAATTTTATATCATGATTACCACAAATAGCAGTTTATTATTTCATGAACTAGAAAGATGAACTTTTTTAATCATGCAAAAAACAATTATTATTTATGCAGAAAAAAACAGACCATACCCCTTCTTCAGAAGATGCATATAGAGGGTCAACACTTGTGTTCTGAACGGTCTCCTTGTTTCCTGGCCTGCCTTTATCAGTTTGTAAATAAGTCATCGGATAGTCCAAATCCGATCTGTCAAGCGTATGAAGTGAACATTTTTCGGTGTCATTAGAGTAACTTCTGATGATTGCATCCCCATTGAATCACCAGTTGAGCACATAGGAAAACCTCCCCCTGAAACTGCTGCAGCTTCTGATGCAACAACTGCTACTACGGAACCTCCGCCAGCTGAAAATTCACCACCACCAGAGCTTTTGAAAGACCAACCACCTCCTGAAAACCCAACTCCACCAGAGAAATACTAATTCTCAGATGCCAACAGCAACACTAAAACATAGAAAAGCAAAAATATAAAAACAGGTCGGTAATTACGTAGCACTTTTCATACTTAAATCTTTTGTCACCATTAGCTTCCTTGAAAAGCTTCATTACTTCTTTAATCTGTTTTTTTATAAAGTTTAGTGGAGGATATACAATTTAAAACAATAATGTAAGCCTTAAAATTAAACGGGTACTTACTTTTGTTTCGGGGACTCATTCAGTATGGTGTTCACGTTCCACTTCCGCCTCTTTTGCAAAGTAAAGTGCCACATCTTTACTTATTCCCTGAAATCGTTTCTGAATGGAGGTCCAAGTGCGCCCCGGCATTAAAGGTATGACTTCTTTCGTCCCATTTAATATGCGAGACCATAATCTTTCTTCTGATTGATCGGAACCAATACTACAATCTTGAGATATTGACAAATGAATTTTACACATCATTACATCTTCAAATGTAGTAAAATTTGGACCTCGTGGTTTTGGTGCCATAATTCTAACCGATTTAGAAGATAAGTATATGAAAAAGAACTAAATTTTTCTCGTATACAAATTAAATAACAATGGGTTTAGTAGTATGAAAATGGATTAGTAGTTATATACTCAATCAACCAATCCATCCATTTATAGGTATATCAAAATATATCCGTTACAACGGTAACAAATCAAAGGTAACAAATCTCAACCGCTACCTGGATAGGCGCTCGCCCAGAGTAATGCCCCCCAAACAGGCGTAGCCATAGACGCACGCTTAGAAGATGCTTAGAACCAGGCGCACCACTAGACGAACACTTAAAAGTAGGCGGAGGTATAGACAGACGCACACACTTAGGTGGAGACGTAGACAGACGCTTGATTTGGACGTTGATTTGGTTAACGCCTCTCATTGGGCGTGCTCCTACCCTAACGCTCCGTTGGATGCAACGTTGGGTGAACGCTTCATCATGTGTAATTTTGGTTCACGCCCGATAAATGAAATGTACGTCTAGAGTTACTCCTGTCATGAGACGGATAACTAGCACAACGCCTAACACGAGATGGAGACCTAGCTGCACGCTCGACTCTAACCTCGTTTGGTCCAGACTTAATTTACTCGCCCCACTAATCTTTAATTTGGACGGACCAAAGACCAAATATGGGTTTGATCCGTCATTTAGTCCAATGACTATGGTTGCTCTAAGTACCTAGATCCACATATCTAAACCCCAAATCAACAAAAAAATAAAAATTAAAGAAACCCTAAATTAAGAAATTGAAACTAGAGGAAGCAATAATGTGTGAGTACCTTAGAAGTAACAATAACATCATTCTCATCACAAACCTGAAAAATTAAACAGACCGAAATCAGAACAATTAAATTCGGTGAGGAAGGATTCGAGCAAAAACACAGAAGAAAAAAAATCTCCTTAGGGTTAACAGAAATCTAGTGAATTCATAAACATATTTGGTTTACTGGGTTCTAGGGTTTGTCTTTTCTCTTTCAGATGAACATATTTTGAAACCCTAATACAGATCTGAAAAATGATGAACAAACTGAAATGATTCACTCCTAACACAAGGGATTTCTTGAGAATAATCGTGAGAATCGTGATTTCAGTCACTCCTAATGCAAATCTATGCTTTTAAAGCTCCAGTTTTAGAGAAGAAGAAAGAAAACAAGATTTGGAAGAGAGGCGGAGAAAAAAGAAAAAATGAACGAGGGGAATAGTCGAGAGAAATAAGTATGGGTGATGGTGAGAGGAAATATCCTCTAGTTCAACCAATCTTGGGTGGAAAAAATACCCAAGTGTAACCATCCTAGTGTTACCAAGCGTGTAAATGGCACACGCGAAAAAAACTACCTATTACAATTCGTAACGGCTTACCCCCTGTTACGATTAGTACAAAAATTCGTAACGACTTGTACCTGTTACAACCGGTTTGTAACATCAATTTGTAATGAAAATTTCGTAACGGATCATAAGTCGTTACGAATTTTAGTTACTAGTACCCAAAAATGGTGTAGTGTAAGTTTATTTAAATTATTTTTAAATAGAAAAATCTCCATGTTTACAATAGATTTTAAATACAATTAACAACATATGTCTTCTTGTGGATCGAATTCGTTCTTATTGCTATACTCTTATTTATAATTGTGAGTGAAATGAACTTAAAATAATTTTGTTTGGCTGCCAACCGACCAATGTCATACTTTTTATGTAAAGCATCCTACACGTTTTTAGTAGTATCAAATTTGGAGTAATATTCATATACACTATCAAATAAATCATTAAGGATATAATTTTTGTAATCAAAATCATCATAAACCGAAGTCATAGGATTTTTATTTTTCTTCAGAAGTTTGGATCACAACAGGTTCTTTAGTTTGTTCAGAGTTGCACTTGAAGTAGGTGGAAACAATAGCATCTGCATCTTTTGGATCAGTTGGTTTGTCGTAGGTCATCATCATGTGCAACTTCCTCCGTTTGAGATAAAAGAACATCTTTTGTCCCCATCTTCTGAAGTGAAGTCTTTCAAACTTGAAAGGCTTATTGTTATCATCAACAAAAAAATTTCTCAGTTTCCATGGTATTAAAATACGTCTTAAAATTGTTGGAACAACAATTGATTTCAAACCCGCAAAACAAAGATCAATCACAAATCAAGGTGATGACTGAGTCACGACTAGGTCGCTCTCTTTAAGACGTTTCGTGGCTCTTCCCTAAGTTTGGTGCAAGCAGTTTTTTCTTCGTCACGACGTCTCCATGATAAAACAACCGAGAAAAACTCTATATCAATCTCTCATGCACATAATGAAAAATCGAACACTTTCACTCTTTCTAATCATGCTCAGAAACTAGTCTCTTGATTCTCAGAATAACAATAGAGAAAAACTTGTATATTTTGGTTCTCAAAACTTAACATTCATACACAAATGATTAAAATGAAATTAAAGAGAAAAAATTTGGTTTTTAATTGTTACCATATAAACCTCTCTATCAATCCAAAAATAGTCAAGTAATTTATACCAGAAGGGCCCCGCTCCCGGACTAATTTTATATACACGTATGTATGTGTATGTATATATGTATACCCACTCAGTAAGGGAGAGATTTGATCATCTGACCTCACCCTTAAAAATCAGAATCTTTTACCACTGGGCCAAGCTCTTAATGTTGGTATAAATGTACCAAAAATATTATTTTAAAACATATATCTCAACAATTTTTAACAAGCCATGGTACTTGACATTGACTCTCTTCCTAACATGATCAATGACCAGCTGAAAAGGGCTATTGATATCTCTTGACCTGATGTTATGATGCCGCAACACCTAAGGCAATTTTTAACAAGCTATGGTACTTGAGAATATCTCTTGAATCAATTGAAGGCAGTTCCCTTCCAAACACGTTAAGTGACCAGCTGAAAGGCCTATTGATATCTGTCGACCTGATGTTGTGATGCTGCAACACCCATTAACTGATTAGCATAATAAGCAAATAAAAATTTGTTCAAATGAAGAAAATGGCTAATGGCTATTGATGTTGAATTGACACCGGAAGCAATAAAATACGATCTCTAAAAAGAGAAACTCCCTAGCAAGTGCTTTTACGAGTCCCTTAGTTCCATATCAATAAAAAGGCAACATACTATAAGAAAATTGGTTATCAATGACAAATGTCATCATCGCCACCATTTTCGTCGGTGAATTTTTTGGGTCGCCTAGATTGTCCATGAATGCATATTGCTAAATGGTACAACGACGTAACCGCCAAACATTTATAGGCGACAAAATAAAACTACGTGGCTGAAAAAACAAACTCGCCAACCAAAAAATAATAATTGACGCAAATATTACTTATCAGCGACGACATATTTTTATCACGAAATATATTTATTTTACAGATTTTTTTTTTACTTTTATCAGTAAATATAACCTTACTGCGACGTAATATTTTGCAGCCAAAACATACAAATGGAAACAAATATATTTTGTTGGAAAAGATACCAATTTGGCGACATCTTAATTCTTACGGTTGCAGATACTGATTTTGTGACGAAGAGTAAAAGAGTCATTTCACACTTAACCCCAACTCAACTCTCATTCACTCTCTCATGGGCATGTGACTCCAAGGGGATAAACACTATTCGAATCTAACACCATATTGTTGTTTTTTGTTGACTCAGCATCTGGATTTGACTCGGTCCCTGACTCGGCTCGAATCAGATATAAACCGTTTGTTTTTTATTTTGAGTCAGACCTAACCCCTGACTCAGACCCATTTGAGTCAGTATGAAAATATCCCTAACTCATTGGACCAAACTACTGACTCATATATTTGAGTTAGATGAGTCAGATCTGACTCAAAAAACAAACACATTAAGTCAGTTCCAGATTAGTCAGGTGATTTCAGCCAAATCCAGACGAGTCAGATCCAAATGAGTCAGATCCAAAAAAAAAAATGATTTAAGTTTCATGGGCGACGCTAAACTCTCATGAATATGTCTCAGCTGACTCCATGAAACCTATTGTCGTTTGAACACGACTCGAACGTAAACCCCGTAAACACAACTCAAGTCTAACATCATGTTGTTTTTTATCTGACTCATCTGGATCTGACTCGTCTGGATCTAACTGAAATCACCTGACTCATCTAGATATGACTCAATATATTTATTTTTTGAGTCAGATCTGACTCATCTGACTCAAAAATATGTGAGTCAGTTGTTTGGTCTAATGAGTCAGGGGTATTTTCATGCCTAACTCAAATGGATCCGAGTCAGGGGTTAGGTCTGACTCAGGATGCGAGTCATATCTGACTCAAAATAAAAAACAAACGGTCTGACATCTGACTCAGGTCGAGTCAGGGGCTGACATCTAACAATGTGTTTTTTTTTTCCTTCAGATCTGACTCATCTGGACCTGACTCGTCTGGATATGACTGAAATCACCTGACTCATCGGGATATGACTCACTAAGATCTGACTCAGAAAATGTATTTGGTTTTTCAGTCAGGTCTGACTCAACTGAATGATTTTATTTGGACACACTTGTATACATTTTAGACCATCAACATTCATCATTGCCAACTCATTTACAATTATTCCACACCACTCTTAACCAACTTTCTTTTTCATGAAATTAAACAAAGATGTTATAACTACAATTTAGAAGGTGAGCTAATCTTATCTTTCGATGGAGTCCCATCACATTAAGTTATGTTCTCCATGGTGTATCACTATCATCTCCCGGTGAGAAATTTCTATTGAATAAACTCTGCAAGAGATGGGCATCTTTCAAACCCTTCTCTTTAGTTTTTTGATTATCTGCATCAACAAAGTAGAAATCAGTTAACATTTCAAGCAACATAAAACAACTTAAGATAGAAAAGACTCGTAGAATAGATTCACACACTAGAATGAATGACAAATCCATGAAATTTCTCAGCCCCAAAAAAATTCAGGAATTACAGGAGCTCATCATTTTCACAATTCGATAAACTGAGACATACCCGCCTTGCAGATACGACGTTATGGCTGTTGATCTGATATGCTAGGAGAAAAACTCTGGAAGTGAAGCCATTCGTGAATACAAGGCCAGCAGTAGAGATGACAACATAGAGTTACTACAGGCTCATGGGCGTGGTCAAGGCAGATAATGCATTGGAAACCATCGTCAGTGCAGTCAGAACATTTTACACGAGAAGAAGAAACAGAGTTTTCCCACAACTTAGAAAAATCTACACCCATCTCCAAGTGGTGCGACATGGCTTCTTGGAAATAAGCTTTTGTATCCATATCAAGATGTTTAAATCTGATGAAAATACAACATTATAAGGGTTCAGATTCTTATTTGGAGATATCAAAAATACGCAAATATATAAGTAAACGAATTCACAGGAATCTGAAAGAATTCATTACCATCTCCAAGGAAAAACAACATGCACAAATTTAATCGTGTTTTTGTTTTATATATCAATCAATAGCAAAACTTTTCTTGATTAAACATTATGGCCATATTATCAATCATGAACATTTCTAAGGTTCCAAACTACCACAGTGTATAACCTAGAATGGAAAAAATTTCGCTTCAAAAAGAAATATAATTTGTGTTGTCTTGGGATACATCACTGGTGAGATAAGGACCATTACTTTTCTAATAGGTTGTGATAAAGATGTCCCAGATAGATATAATATTAATGAAATACACATTCACTTGCAAGTTGCAACAACAAAGCCATTCACTAAACAAGCAGGAGGGGTCATTTACCCAATCACAATATGGAGTTTTCAAAATATATAGTCTCATAGCTTTCAAACCATCCCGATTCGACTAAAGCAATATACTTTGAAGATATTGATTTTCCTCCTTCACTAACAAGAAATGCAAAAGTTTTATAGAGAGATCGTGAAAACCAGTCGTGGTCAGAATGAAAAAAAGACCAGTCGTGCTCAGAATCACCTAGACAAGTGACCCATCAGACATGTTTTTTCGGAAGAAGAAAAAAGCAACAAACATATTTGAGATATACCAGAATACAAAACCTATGAAGCTTTGTTTTCTCAACAATAAAATACTTACCCCAGGGACATGTTGCTCAATATAACCAGCCGTTATAAGATTCCAAGCAAATGGAATTATCCTACATATGATTTTAGGGAGAAAAGTTTAGTCATTCAGGCATAGTTCTCATGGTAAGAACATAAACAAATCAAACAGAATTCTGCCCACAAAACTACTCTACTTTTTACATCAGTCCCTAATAACCCCAATGTTGGGCAATACTTAAAACACTGATTGAACAATAATTTTAAGCATTCGTAGCCCAAACCCTCCCTTTACGAGTCCCATAAATTAAGAATTAGAAATTATCAACAATTACGGGGAAACTTAAGTCTGGATTCATGAAAACTATACGTGATTACATGATGAACTGAACTCTAACAGTAGAAATATATACCCTGCAGGGATAAGTGCTAAATAACTAATGAATGAAGGGAATATATGTAGTACGACATGGGCACTTATGAGTACCACAACAAAGCCCTTGCATTGCCGAGTAAATCCAGATGTGACGCCAATCCCCTGTTAAAAACTATAAAATAAACTGTTGATCCCCTTGCATAGCCTGCTACATCTGTATAGCAGCAGGAATAAGCATTTGGTCCACTACAACTTCACTATAACAATAAAATAAACAGATGATGAACACCACAAAACCATAACCATATAAACTCCAAATCAAAAAACAAAAGAAACCCAGATTAGCAAATGAATATTATCACTTTAATCAGCAAAAGCATATAGCTAAAAGCATGATTATTTACCTTGACAGTGAAGTCATAAATATTATATAGTATAGTAAAGTTGAACAAAACTAAAACAAAATACTTTTAATCAACCAATTGAGTCCCAAATTGCCCAAATCCTTTGAGAAACAAACAAAAAAATTCAATCTAATCAAAACCCATTATTAAAACAACAACAACAAAAATCAAATAATGGAATTGATATTAGTAACATGATCTGTAAAGTACAAACATGTTGAGCTGAAACTGAAGCAGGAACTCGAGAAAATAATGAAAATGAAAAATGAGAATGAGAATGAATGAAGTTCAGATCTGAAACACATACAAGTAAGGAAGGAAGGAAACGTGGTGAGCGAGAATCATCGTCTTCACAAAAATTATTTAGGGTTCTTCACGAAAATTTCTTAGGGTTTTCGTTTTCATTTCTGAAAGAGTGAAATCGAACAAAAATGAAATCCTTATTTTGGAAACTTGAAGGTATTGTATCATTACACGTGAATCAGTGATTTGATCCAATTAATCAAGGTATTTTTATACCTGACTCAAACGGATCTGAATCAGAGGTTAGGTTAGAGTCAGGTTCGAGTCAGATCTGACTCAAAATAAAAAACAAACGATCTGACTTCTGATTCAGACCAAATTATAGGACAAATCAGATTCAGATGCCAAATCAACAAAAAAAAAAAAAAAAAAACACCTCTAAATCTCGTGAGCATGACTCCCGAAAATTCTAACGTGTGAGAGCAGAGGGATACCGGACTCACTTTTTAAGACTCAGATCTATGCTAATCCAGATGTTGGGATCGCCACGTAACTGCCATTAGATCTTTCGGTATTTTTTTACGGGACAAAGCCTTGGTCCGTGTAGAAACATTATTCTTCTTAAAGATTGAGACCCAGCCAAATCCCGTCGGCGTCTGGATCCCACCGTTGAGATCCTGCATTGAAACATGCTGGTCATAGTCATAGTCATAGATGAAGTGTAAGGTATATTAGTCCAACCAACCAAAAAATAAGAAATAATTTGCTGATGTGGAGGTGACTCGGGCTAAGATAAGTATATGAAGATCCCATTTTTTCAGATCACATTTCTTCTTCTTTGTTAAAATCCCTCACCATTAATTATCATCAATTTGTTCTTTTGCTTGGAATTCCGAAATCGAAGAAAGAATCATGAGAGGCATTACATATCCAACATCACAAAACTGGATTACAAACAACAACAGAACCCAACAACAATCCTCTAAGAAAGCCCTAAACACAAATACAAATTACCTGAATACAACAAAAACAAAACAATATCAACCCTTTTCAATCAATTCCTCCAAAACCCTAACACCCAAAATTGATAATGATATTAACAATAACCAAAACCCACCAATAGTTGTCGTTGGTTCAGCTAATGCTGATATTTACGTTGAAATCGATAGACTTCCTAAAGAAGGTGAAACTATATCAGCTAAAACAGGTCAAACCTTAGCTGGTGGTAAAGGTGCTAATCAAGCTGTTTGTAGTGGTAAACTATCTTATCCGACTTATTTTTTAGGTCAAGTGGGTGAAGATGCACATGGGAATTTGATTACTGAGGCGTTGAGAGATAGTGGTGTTTATGTTGATCATCTTAATACTGTTTCATCTGTTCCTACTGGACATGCTGTTGTTATGCTACAAGCTGATGGTCAAAATTCTATTATTATTGTTGGTGGTGCTAATATGTCTTGTTGGCCTCATACATTATCGAATCAAGATTTAGATATTATTAAAAAAGCTGGGATTGTTTTGCTTCAGAGAGAAATACCTGATTCAGTCAATATTCAAGTGGCTAAGGTCAGCATTCTTTTCTTTTTCTACTTTATTTTTATTGAAACAATGGCTTTTTGTTGAACTTGGGTTTTCGGCTACAATTTTGATTCCATGTTTGGAGCCTGTGTTTTATCTAGTATAAATGCTTGTGGAGTGTGGTGATCGTATGTATAATTTTATTATTAACATTTTGATTTGAAACTTGGGATTTTGTTCAGGCTGCAAGGATTGCAGGTGTTCCAGTGATTCTAGATACTGGTGGAATGGAAGGACCAATTCCTGTAGAGTTACTAACTCATGTGGATATTTTGAGCCCAAATGAAACTGAATTGGCACGTTTGACAGGAATGCCGACTGAAAGTTTTGAACAAATTAGTCAAGCTGTAGCAAAATGTCATGAATTGGTGAGTTTCTATTCAACTGTTAGAATCTAGTAGTATTGAGTAAGTGCTGACTAGCAAATGCTCTTGGCCTAAAGTTTTTTATTCCTTTTGACCAAGTGGAGTTACTTCTGTTCAAATTTTGAAAACAGTTTTGTGCTTAATTTGGGTGAAAGATGGTGAGTATATTACTAAAGAAATCAAGGGTGTCGCCGTTGTGCTATAGTATTGAATCTGTTCATTTGACTTCAATATTTCAGATGTAAAATGCCAGTAAAAATAAAAATGAAAATCATATGTCCGGGTTCTGCGCTGCTCTTGTGAACTAGGTATAGAAATATGTACTTTTCAAGAAATAGATTTACGATACCAACCGTACGATCTTTATCGTGAAAGAACCAAATTATGAACTCTAGTGCATTCCTTCAGAGCACTACAAGAGCTTGTCTAGGTTTTGAAAGATTAAACTAAGCACTTATGTTGGTTTCAATTTGATTCTATTCAACTTTGATTTTCTTGAGAAAAAAAAATAATTCCACCCAATGATTCCAAATTCTGACTGTCATGCTTGTGACGAAACGGGTTTTGTTGACCCAAGAAAACTGTGAATCGTCAAGTACCCATATCTCACATCTGCACCTACTTGCCTGGCTGATTGGTACTCTATGAGGATTTATGTTATGGTATGTACTATGCAAGAAGCGGAATGCCAGCACTACTCCAACTCATTTACGAAGGGAGTAGACCTGAGCACGTGTAACACACTTCACTATTTGACTAACAAAGTGTTTTAAATATCACCAGCACTACTCCAACTCATTCACACTTTTGCAGGGTGCCAAACAAGTCCTAGTAAAACTCGGCACAAAAGGATCAGCTCTATTTGTAGAGGGAGAGGAACCAATTGAACAGCCCATGATTGCGGCTAAAAAAGTCCTCGACACAACTGGGGCTGGTGATACTTTTACTGCTGCTTTCTCTGTGGCGCTCGTCGAGGGCAAGTCCGTAAGGGAATGCTTGAGGTTTGCTGGTATGGACAACGTCAACTTCTTTTACAACTTTATCTCTTCTTTTTCATTTTTATAAATAGAACAAATGTCATAGTTGCAATGTTTTGTGGTGTTGCAGCTGCAGCAGCTTCTCTCTGTGTTCAAGTTAAAGGGGCAATCCCAAGCATGCCAGACAGGGAAGCTGTTTTCAATCTTCTTCAATCTCTTTGAGTAATGTTTTTACTTTTTGCATTTCTAGATCAGGTATTTTTTTGCATTTAGTGGCCGTAAGTTTTCTAGTGAAAAGCTAATAATATGCTATAGACAATTAAAGGAGGTAGCATTCCTTCTGAAGAATAAGTAAAAATGTTTTTCCCTTATGTCAGGTTCCTTAATTGTTCTTTTGTAGTGCACTAAAATATCTCATGCGTATGTTTGGAATTTGTTCTTAGAAATAAGACATTTCAAATTTCAATATCACACTGTTCAGTTCAGACTTCAGACTGTTCAATCATATACTTTAAAGATGACCAATCATTGTGCAGTGCTATAGATTCGAACATTTGGATTTTAGCTGGAAGTAAGGTTCAAACTCTTCCTATAAGCTTAGTTAAAGAAAAATGGAAATACGATGAGTCAGAAAACATTGAATCTCCTTTCTTATATAAGGAATGTTATGATCGATGTTATAAAGAAAACAAAACTCAAAAACAAAGACACATAAGATTTACTTGGTTCATCCAAATTAGGCTACGTCCAAGGAGCGGCTGCGGTTTCACTATGATCACAACATAGTATTCCAGAGAAATACAATGATGATACGATAATAAGATACAAATCCTAGATAGGGCAACACTTTATATACAACTCCTCCGTTCCGGGCCGTCAGTCGGATCGCATCAAATGCGAAACCTAGTCGTGCACTACCAGACTCCACACAAACATAACAAAAAGCATCCTAAACAGGATGAAAATAATTCTGAAGGCCAAAAGAATTTAAGGGAGTTTTGGCCTTTTGGTAGCTTGGCGGTTGATATATTGCCATTACAGTTCCATCATGACCATCGAGATTTTCCATCTTTCTCTCCTTTTTCTATCGCATGGTTAATTATCAGTTCGATTCATAGAAAATATAATGATTTGGATCAGGTAATAACCCTTCCAAATTTTCATATTATGGGATGACTGAAGTCCTTGAGTATATGAGATTTGTTGGTTTATGTTTGCGAATGATCCTTATGACGTATAACATCCCCATAAAACTGATCAGCAATATTTTAAATGTTGTAATTCCATCAGTTAATCGATGTGCGTTGACCCATCCTTAAGTAAGGTGAAACTAATAGTGATCGAGTTCATCTTCACCCAATAATTGAAAGCAGGTATCAGAGTTCCGAGAGATGTTCTGACTTCTTCAGACTGGTTTTATCAGATTATGCCGACGGACAAGACCGTACAGAACAAAAAAAAAAAAGCACACGGTATGAGAGAAAGGGAGAAGGGTTTATCTGGGGTTTTAAAAAAAAAGAGTTTCAAGTGGTGATGCTCTTTTCAATGCCGCTTTCTAGTTTTTGCTTTTACACTTTTGTAGTCGGTGAAAAAAAAACTGGTTTCTTTTTTTGTTGATGTTGTTTTGGTTCTTCTGGGTACCCAGATTCAGACAATACGGACTTTCATTTTATTTTCATAGTTTATTCTACACAGATAAATACTACTATCTCCGTTTTTGAAAAAAATTTATTTCACTTTTTCATTTGACCTATTTTTAGTTAACATAAAAAAGTGATAGTAACTCTTTTCCAAAAACGGAGGGAATAGTACACTGTTCTCAGTAATATTCATTTCACACTCTTATTAAATAATCTCGTCTTCCTGGTTTAAGTTTCAACTCTTTCTTTCTCTCTCTCTTGTTGGTTCCGAAAATTTTATATTAGTTTTTGAGTTGGTTAAATAGAGAGAGATGTATAGATAGAAAAGAACTTCCTGAAGAAAGCCACCACCTACACCTGCCTTATGATTCTGTGAGAAGAGAGAAAGAACATCCCTTCCCAAGAAAACAGAAATGGATTCAAATAGCAGGGGAACCAAAACAAAGAAGAATTCTCCTTCTACATCATCAACAAACAATAAGAAGAACAAAGCAAATGATCAGTATAATGAAGATGCTAATCTTCTTGCTGATTTTGAAACAAGTAGTAAATCAGGTATATCTTTTAACTATCCAAAATTAATTCATTCTGCTAAAATACCAGTACCTGAACAACAAAAATCTGCTTATCTTTCTAAAATTCAGAGAGGTGGTTTTATTCAGTCATTTGGTTGTATGATTACCATTGAGGAACCTTCTTTTAGAATCATTGCTTACAGTGAAAACACCATCCAACTTTCGGATATTTTAATCGATGGTACCAATAACTCAGAATATCAACTTCTTCTAGGCTTAGATGCTCGGACCTTTTTCACACATTCTTCTGGAGACTCTCTCACAAAAGCTACAGCTTCTTTAGAAATTTCTTTGTCTAACCCTGTATTAGTCCATTCAGTAAGCACCCAGTTACCATTTTATGCAATACTACACAGAAATGATGTTGGAACTGTTATTGATTTCGAACCTGTTCTATCAGCTGATCCTGCATTTTCTGTTGCTGGTTCCATGCAGTCACAGAGATTTGCTGTTCAAGCAATTTCCAGGTTGCAGTCAGTTCCTGGTGGAGATATTGGTGTGGTTTGTGATACCTAAGTTGAAGATGTTGGGGAGCTCACTGGATATGATAGGGTGATGGTTTACAAGTTCTATGAAGATGAACATGGTGAGGTTATTCGGAGATAAGGAGGTCTGATTTAGAGCCTTGTCTAGGATTACATTATCCTGCAACAGATATCCCTCAACTGCTCGATTTCTGTACCAACAAAACAGAGTTAGGATGATTTATGATTGTCATTCAGATCCTGTTCCAATAACAGAAAGCCAAGAACTAAAGCAACCATTGGTGTTAGTGAATTCAACCCTTCGATCACCCCATGCTTGTCATACACAGTATATGGCCAATATGGGTTCAATTGCTTCCCTTGTTATGGTGATTCTCATCAACCAGAATGGGTCGTTAAAGCTTTGGGGTTTAGTTGCTTGTCACCATTGTTCACCCCGTTACGTTCCTTTTCCCCTGCGATACACTTGTGAATTCCTCATTCAAGCATTTGGTTTACATTTGCATAGAGAACTTAAATTGGAGTCACAACTGGAGGAGAAAAAAACTCTCAAAACGCTAACCTTGTTGTGTGATATGCTTCTTAGGGATGTCCCGTTTGGGATTGTGACTCAGTCTCCAAATATTATGGACCTGGTGGAGTGTGATGAAGCTGCATTGTACTATGAAGGAAAATGTCAATTGTTGGGTGTTACACCAAATGAAAAACAGATACAAGATATTGCAGATTGGCTGCTTATTTACGATAGTGAATCAACAGGATTTACTACCGATAGTTTAGTTGATGCTGGGTACCCTGGTGCAGAGTTGCTCCTTGATGTGGTTTGTGGCATGGCCACTGTAAGAATCACAACGAAGTATTTCTTGTGCTGGTTTCGATCTCGCACTGAAAAGGTAGTTAAATGGGGAGGAGCTAAGCATCATCTTGAGGATAAAGATAATGATGGAAAGATGCACCCTAGGTCATCATTTAAGGCTTTCCTTGAGGAAGTAAAATATAAGAGTTTGCCATGGGAACTCTTGGAAATGAATGCTATCCATTCTCTACAACTGATCATGAGAGGTCAAAGTGGTACCGGTTAGGGTTACTAAGGCCCACCAGTACTACCTGGAGCGTGTAAAGGATGTGCGTACATGGTTGGTTTCGGCTCGATTTCCAACCAAAATCGAAACCATTACTCTCGGTTTCTAAAAATCTTACCGTCATCGAGTCATTAACCATTGGCTCGGTTTCTAGTCGGTTATGGACGGTTTCGGTTTATTCCAGTAGGTTTCGGTTAACCGACTGTTATGTCAGTTTCCTGAAACGACTGCTCAAATCTTAAAAGAAAACAGAACACAGTTCAAATTTTTTAAATATTCCTGCAGACATTCATATTTCATAAACATTCATAAACATTCCAAAAACTTAAAAAACAAAACAAAAATACTAATCATATTACTAGTTTACTAGACTCCATGTTTGATTTGTGTATCAGCAAAAACATCGCATATCGGAGAAAGCCAGTGTCACCTAAGCATCCACATTGTCTCCATAGCAGAGAAACAACATCTGATTTTCCTCTGCAGTTCACAAATCAAACAAAGCATCAGAGGTTATAACAATCTGCTACGAAGGGTACGACACTGTTGTGACTCACATTTCAGAAATGGTGCATGAAAGAGAGTCAGGGACTCAATATGAGGAAATCAGACACTTGTATCTAGGGGTGCACAAAGGTCGGTTCGGTTCGGTTATTGAAAGAACCGAGTACCTGTACCTCCCTATGGTCGGTTCTCTACCGTGTACCTGTACCATGTACTCTATACTCTTGGTTCGGTTCTGGAACCGTACCCGTCTGTTCGGTTCGGTTTCGATCTTGTACCTGTTTAGAAACAAAACACTCTATTCAAATTCAAACAACAAGCATATAACAAAGTTATGTGGAAAGCTTAATTGAAACAATGAATTACTGGAAGGAAAATAAAATCGACAGCAAGCATATAACAAAGTTATGTAGAAAGCTTAACTAAAATATTGAATTACTGGAGTAAAAGCCCACAATAACCACATAACAAAGATATGTCAGGCAGAGCTAAAGAGCCGAAGGTGACTTGAATCAGAGATAACAGGCAGATTGCGAGAATTAGACAAAAACAACAATACTTGAGTTGGAATGAAGCAAATCTTAAGGTTGGAAATTAAAGAATAGGCACAGGTTTGGAAACGTTAAGGACCAAGAGTATAACAATTACTATGAACTTCAAAAATATTACAGAGATGTATCATTACTGTACAACAGAATCTAAGGAACTATGCAATGACTAGGAATGAAATCCTTAATACTAATAAGCTTGTTGTGTGTAACAATAGGGACAAGAACAATACAATGAGTTCTCTGCAATTGATATTACAAAAAACAATGAGTTGTACAGATGAATATAGAGATGTTCTACAATCAAAGAAGATAAACTTATAAAGTTTTACATGAAAAAAAAACATCTATAAGTTATTCACAGTACTACAAGGGAATTGGTTTACTCTGTGAAGCTACTCCCCTTTCATACTACACATTCAATTGCTTATCAAAACATAAAGAAGTTTTTGAAATGAAAACAGAGAACATGTTACATGATGGGATTTCATATTACCCTATATAAATAACAGTAATCGCACGACGTCTAACTAGTAGACAACAGAAAGTACGGGTCGAACCCACATGGAGCGAGAAAATATTACAATCAATATTTCAATTAAATTAATCAGAAACAATATTTTCTTGCCAACCGACCACCATTTATCTATCACATACAGCGCCTGCTCTTGTCATTGAGACCAAGTTCATAAATTAAGCAATTTAGCCCATTTATTTATATTTATTTGTAACCATGAGTTTTACGTATATCACCTAAAATAATATGAAAATACTAAAATTAGTACAAAACGATAACAAGAAAATATAGATAAAACGGTAAAAATGTATCAATTAAGTGCTTATCAAATACCCCCAAACCAATATTTCGCTAGTCCTCGAGCAAAACTAATCTAAAAATAAAATAAAATCCTAACTCATTTTCGCAGGAATCGCAACTACATTTAGCATATGTAATAAGCCTTTAAACCCCTAAGTGGCCTTGGTGGACGAGTTTTGTCTCAGGGTTTCAAAGAGGTTTACCCACAAAACCTGTACTCCAAATTTTAGCTACCTATGAACAATCGAGGATAGACACTAAACAAGCTATTTAGTTGGCATACTAAATTCTGCGACTATAAGAATCATTACCCAGTATGAATCCAATTGTTGTACACGAGTTTTCACTCAGCGTACTAAAATTCATATAAAATTGAAAATCTACTCAAATAATCATCAAACATTAAAAAATTGGATATAATTCACATTGCTCGAAATCATTAAGTTCAAACACAAGAATAGAATAGAAGATAATATAGAAATGATGAATGGTGCATATGTTGACTAAGGTGAACGGTGTTTCCCATATCTGTCTGAAGGTCAGTGCCAGGATGAATCCTATCTTTATTATTACTATATATATATACATAATTTATTTTATTTTATTTATTTTGTTATTATTTTATTGTTTTATATGATAGTTCTCATGGATCCTGCATTCCAGGCTTGCTTAGGCGACGGAGACAGGTGAAACACACACATATTGCTATCACAATATTAATTTTTTTATTTTTTTATTGAATAAGAATTAAAAATGAGCTTGAACTCAACACTCTATTTCATCCTGGCGGCGATAACAATTTGATACTGGGCCCCACCAAATCACTTAGAGAAACATAAAATTGCAACAAAAAAAAAGTCATATGATTATGATGATTCCGAGATATGCTTGTTCAATGATTATCATGTTATTTTTAACACCTGAGTGCATTCAGATATGAATAGACCATTTAGCTGGGCACACCAATTCCATAGATAAGAGCTATGTTTTCATCTACCTAGAATGGTTAGTGTCATCCTGAATCGTTCACTTGTTTCTAAATTTCGGAGTTTCTTTATTAACATCAATTTTCTGAAATTCTACCCACAAACCTAAATTTAACATTGTCCTCAATATTTCAAATCGTGCAACCTAGAATGGTATGCAATAAATATAAATAAGAGAAACAAATGGAAATTAAAGAGAAGGGATTGGAACGTCTCACCTGATTAACGCAAGAAAATCAGTATTCTGTGTAATACACATCAAACGATAGTAATAACAAAGAACACTATAAAGAAAAATAACAAAAAGCCTAAAAGAAAATAAAAACAAGAAAATAAAATCTACCTACTGGATATGTACAAAAAGAATCCTCAAACACTAATAACCTGAAAATTTGGGGATCAACCCAAAATACAATATATACAAATGACAGTTTCACAATTATATTATAGTGACACGGTGACACTGGAACTATCAAAACTAGAGGATTACCCCCAAACCAAGTTTTTACTACACTCGGAAGTGCGTAAAGAACATAGTATGGGGATGAAATTGGGATTGGGGAGATATTAATTGGTTCGTGCACAATGTCAGGAACAGGCAAGTCCTTTGGGTATTTGGATGCAAAGTGATCCAACAAAACTTGAGAAGCACACAATTCTAACCCTAAATTACGCAACTTTTGGAAGTCTAGGAGTCTAGAAACAACCTCTAAGTCGGGTGAATGATCTTGTGAGATAGATTCATCTATAGAATTAGGAAAATCATCTACACATCGTCCACAGGGTCATCTATATGTTCTGTTTGGAACTGAGAGTCACTACAAGATTGATCATCATCATCAGCATATAATCTCTGGATTGCCAGAACTCTCAATCTTTTTTCCAAACTAAGCGATATGTGTTTATAATACTTCTCATATATCATTAGAGGATCATCGTCACTTACCTCAGGTGAAGCAAGCACTTCATCATGCCGTGGCTGTCTTAATACTTCCCCCAGTGTCATTTTTTTCGTTTCCGATGAAAGATTCAGACAATCCAAAAGATTCATCTTCCTCGGATAATCAACCTCATGGTACTGGGGTTGATACTCAGCTGAATAACCACGTATGACAGAACGATGTGGATGCCAAGTTCCGTACCTGAGACGATTATAAGCACAAATTTCCTTATATCCTGGACCATACATTAATTCCCCCATCGTCATCTCAGATGACGTCTTCTGAGAAGAATTCATCATCCTTGAAAGAGTACCTAAAATAAAATTATAAAACAAAAACAAGTAAAAAGGAAAAAAAAATCCTAAAATAAAAAAAAAATACTGTAAAAAATAAAAAAAAAAAGATAAAAAAAATAAAAATCTAAACTACGATTAGAAAATCATAAATACTAACTACAATATTCCACAACCGCTCCCCGGCAGCGGCGCCAAAAATTGATGGGATTTCAGATTACCCTATATAAATAACCGCAATCGCACGGCGTCTAACTAGTAGACAACGACAAGTACGGGTCGAACCCATAGGGAGCAGGAAAATATTACAATAAATATTTCAATTAAACTAATCAGAAACAATATTTTTTTGATTTTTAGAAATTCTAATAAACGAGAAAATAATAAAATAAACTAGCAAAAATATACAATGTGACCAAATAGAGAGAGCACTAGGGTTTTCGGTGTCCGCCAATTTGATATATGGAACTCACATTTAATCTCCTAAATTATCATTTCACCACTGTAATTTTCTTTCGTTTCCAAGTTGACATTTCTAAAGAATTACTTATCAATCGAAAAGCATATCCTATATAATGTTGTTAAGCATGGTATATCAGTTCTAAAGCATAAACAATCAGTAGAACTATCTAACCCATGTATAGTTTCAAAGCATCAAATATCTAGTTGATTGCATACACCGTCTAAGAATCTAATCAAAGGTCAAACCGGAAGCATATATGATCAAATCAACTATTTATACAATAATTAATCAATCTAACAATGAAGATAAATTACTAAACATTAAAATTATTTATTTATAATTTTTGCATAATCAAAATTGGTTTCTACCCAAAACCCTAGCTATAAAATTAGTCCGACATGAAGATGGGTTTCTTAAAACCCATAAAAATAATTAATAGATAAATGGAGAAAGAAAGATTAAACCAAATATAGAAGACAACAGTCCTCTTCCAGGTACAATGCACACCCCTCAAAATCAGCCTATGATTTTCTCATGTACGGCGCATCCTTTCACCTGGTGTTCGCATACAGTCTCCGCCTCTCTCTTTTCTTGTTCTTTCCACTGGGAAATCGCCTGCTACCTACCTATCTACAAGCCTCTACCGAAGAGTTAAAAGAAAAGCTAAACCTAAAACTTTTTCTACCAACCACCATACAGTGATCATACCCTTTTAATCCGCCTGTACAGAACTTCCTCTGCTCTAGGCGTTTCAACGCCGCAAACCCCAAGATGGCCGCCTCTCTCTTCATGCACCAAACCTAGCAGCTCCAAACTCTTGTACACCTTCGTATGTCTCCGAAAACAGACCTCTCTAGAAATCCAAAAACAACCGTCCTTTTATAGTTAGGTTTCAACAAAACCAAGTCGAAGCCTGACAATGCCCAGACCTAGCTGCACGCCTCAAACAAAACCTAACAGTCACGTGTGGGCTGGACCCACTTCTCACTGACGTCCGTTTCTTTCTTTCCTCCTATCACATGAAGCAATAACCCAAAAGTCATACCTACTTCTTTTCTTTTTATCACACCTCTCTAGCTACAACCTACCTAGCCCAACTCCAAACCATAACATCACTAAAGTATGTGCGTCTGTAACTCCAAACCAATCAATGCCTTCAACGTACAACCTCTTTCTTTTCTTTTACTTTACTATTTTCTTTACTCGGTCAACTTCATCAATCAGCCAACGTCATGTACCTTCTTCACTTTTTTTTTCACAACACCTAGCAGACACCATCATGTCACCTTACACCTATACCATAGGCTCCACAAAATCTCAAGTCAATTCCACTTCACTTCTTTTCTATAAAACAGAAATGGCTTACAGACCTGACGCACCCACTTCCAAGAGAACCCAACACCTACACTTCTCTTCTCCTCTAGCTTTTTGTTCGCTGAGTTCACCTGACCCAATAGCCAACCGACCACCATTTCTCTATCACATACATCGTATGCTTTTGTCATTGAGACCAAGTTCATAAATTAAGCAATTTAGCCCATTTAATTATATTTATTTGTAACCATGAGTTTTATGTATATCACCTAAAATAATATGAAAATACTAAAATTAGTACAAAACGATAACAAGAAAATATAGATAAAATGGTAAAAATGTATCAATTAGGTGCTTATCATTACACTCTAAACATAAATAAGAATTCAAGTAGCAATATAATCACCAAAAGTTGATAAGAAATAAAAACATCTTGTTTTTTACGAATGATGCTCAAATTTAAGAAATTGGAAAGACTAACTTATCAATATCAGATAAGATAAGTAGCAAGTCCCAGAGAAGTAAGTACTATAATTGATATAGTTGGAAACTTTTATATGGCTGGGAACTGAAATCTACTTTCTTTTTACATATGTGAAATCACATCAATTGAGAAAGAGCTCTAGTGTTCATGGAGTATGATTTAAGAATGAAAAAGAGAAATAAACTACAACAGGTAAGAGGGGTATTATTGAGTCGAGCAAAGAACTACCTTTGCTTTCCTTTTCAGTTCAGCCTAATTGATTGCTCTTGTGCAAAGCTGTTCAATCCTCTTTTGGGGAGAATGTGATTTGCCTGCAATAAAATTATATCGAAGAAGTTGAGTTAAATCTCCATGCTCTAGAACTAACTTTTCATAAAGTTCGACTAACACTAGTGTATTGGTAATTTATAAAAGTAAATTAAAGAACATCAAAATCATGTTGTTAACTCAAGGTCATGTAAAGGTTTCATCTCAGACATGGTTCCATTTCAAACATGATTCAGGAAAGGGTGAAAAATAATCACAAAAAGGAATACATTAAGAACAGATTATAAGAACTTCATTAGTGCATATTAACAAGATGCTAGTGTAAGACATGGCATTCAAAGATAACATACATACATACATACATACATACATACAATGATGGAAAAAAATGGCCAATTCAGGCAATACCCTTAATGAATTCATTAGTAAACTTAATAGGGCACAGTGTAATACCTAATTTTAAGAAACAATCAACAAAAATCTCAATCTCTAACAAAAATAGACAAAAAAAACACACTAACTACACTCAGTCAGTCAACTAGATCAAACAGTTTTAACCCCTGGAATTGAAACTATCCAAACAAATGAATCAAACCAACACAAAATGCTAAAAAGAATTAACATCGCAACAACAAAAACAAATGTAGATCCTACAATATCACCCTTACCTATGAGTAGTTCAGGAGAAGCACCAAATTGAAAGAAAAAAAACAGTACAACTTCAAGGAAACTAGTACTTGCAAAGACTTGTAATCGCATAAAAGAACCAAGGCATGGTGAGTCAGTAAAAATGTAGTTAAGTCTGGAAAATGTAGATCCTACACTATCACCCTTACTTGTGAGTAGTTCAGGAGAAGCACCAAACTGAAAAAAAAAACAGTGCAACTTCAAGGAAAGCAGTATTTGCAAAGACTTGTAATCGCATAAAAGAACCAAGGCATGGTGAGTCAGTAAAAATGCAGTTAAATTTGTTGTCACTTTTAACTGTTGATAAGAATTATGAAGTGTAGTGAGTAGTAATTACTAATTAGTAAGAAGAATTAGGAAAAAGCAGTAATTAATAAGGGTAATTCTGTAGTCTATACCCATGAACTATGAAGTAGTCATACATAATAAACCATCAACCATCAGACAAAATATGTGACTCAAGAATCATGCCAGATGATATTAAGGAGACATCAGTATGACAAGCCAAAATAATATTAATAATCCACCATATTCTAATCATGTTAGAAGCTCAAAGTTGTGGTTGGTTGAACCCATCAGCTTACACTATTTACATACCATGACAATCAACTAATCTTACAGTTCAACAAAGTAACTAGTTATGACCAAAACAAAAGAGAAAAGGGTTAAATACCCCAATTCACACAGAAGAACATAATGAAATTAGGTCCAAAACATTGCTAAAAAATCAATAGATTATTACCTATGTATTCTTCAACCACTTTGATCAGCACTTAAGATTCATCTTTAAGATTCAACCCTGTCAGTATTAAAACCCAAATCAGATGGATCACTAAAAGAAGTAAAGAAAAATCTAAAAAAAAACAAAACAAACAGAAACCCTAACTCCTTAATCTCTAGAATTTCTCTTCTTCTTTCTTTGTTTGTGTTAATACAAGAAGAAAAAGTATAGTACTGGTAGTGATGGCTGTGATCTATGAGATACTGGTAGTGGTGGTGGCGTCGCTGGGGTCGTGATGGCATTGTTGGGGACCTTGGGGTGGTGATGAAGAAGAACAGGAGAAGAACTGAAGAAGTTGTTCTGAACTCAAGTCGCGAAAGTGAATCAGTGATTAAGGTAACTTTGACCTAGAAAAAGACGGTTAGGATAAAAATTCTACTATCTAATCAACGTCTCAAAATAATCGGTACTTTCGGTTCCTAGGTAAAACCTGTACCTGGTACCTAGGTATAGTAGGTTCCCTGTTTTTGTACTTGTACCCGTCCCGAGCTCCTCGATTTCGGTCCGGTTCCGGTTTGGTCCTTCGGTTCTGGTCGGTTCCTGTGCAGCCCTACTTGTATTAATGCCTTACAATAAGAAAATTGTTATAGTTTTAAGAAATGCATAACTATTATCTTACTGAGCATAAATGGCAATATAGTTTTGAATATATCTTAAAGACTTAGAAGTTAAAAGCAAGGAACAACATTGAAAAGAAAAAAGAAAAACGAGTGAAGATGTTTGGAGGATATGTTATAGGTGAAATAAATTTCCATGGTACTCATTAATATTCATCCTCCTCTATTATATGTATGAACTTGAACTTAGAGAGAGTGTCCAAAAATTCTACAAACAAACTAACACATGCACAATAGTTAGAGTATACAGTGAATATCCAAAAATTTCAACAAATAAATAAACCAATGAAATAATACCTGAATTAACTTCTTCTTCTGATTACAATGAAGAAATATCAAGATCAATCGGTGTCTTCAACCAATTTTAAGTACAAATCAATGCCTCAACTGTCATGGGAAGTAAAGAACTTCGATATGGGTCGAGAATACGTCTCCCAGTGCTAAAGGAATTCGGATGCCACTGAAGAGATGGGTATAGCCAATATATCTCTTATCATTAGTGCCAAAGTAGGATACCTAGTAGAATTTTTTTTCCACCAACCTAAAATATCAAAAGAAATTTCTCGTTTCTCGGTTCTCGTTTCTCTCTCAAATAAGCCTCCACCTCTGATTTCCCTGCAGCAGTAATGCCTTCCTCACCATCTCTTGCTCTCTCTTCTATAAGAGCATCTAGAGCACAATCTCTTTCATCACCTTCATTTGATTGAGTGTCACTAGTACTACCAGCACTACTATTTGTAACACTTGAAACATTTCCAGCACTCAATTGGATAGCCCAGTACTCTTCGAAAAGAGCCTTAAAATCCCTCAATACAAGTTCCATCAATTCTGCTCTCAAATAAACACCCTAAATACCTAACTTGTCAAGAAGAAAATCTAATCCCTTTTCTTTATCTTGTGGATTCAACAGTACAACAATGAACATAAGAGTATTCATTTTTTCATAATGTCCCCAATATTCATTATATTTACATTGCATTTTAAGACCCATGCTAGAGAGAAATGGATCTTTATGATTCACCCATGTGCTCAATGTTCGATGAATAACACTCAAATGAAATAAGAATTCATGTGCAGTAACATGAGTACAAGCAGAGAACTTGGAAGTAAAATAAAAAAATACCTTTAAGAACTTAGCGAAGGATCTGGCATACGACCAATCTGCTGGGTAAGGCGTGTGCAAAGGAGGTGGTGGTGGGGCCTTATCAGAACTTGTTTGCTTGTGTTTGTTTCCTCTCTTTGCAGTAGCAATAACTTCTTCATAATAACTTAAATCTGCAGCTTTCTCTTCATACAAATCCCAGTCAAGTTGACTATCAACAGAAGTAGGAGTAATAAAAGTAGAAGTATAAGTAATTTAAGGAATTTGAGTTTCATCAAAACAAACCGTTTCTTGAATACCTTGTCATCAAATTCTGACCTCTGAAAAGCTGGTTCATACTTCTCAGCTGCGTCTAACATTGTGTATGTTGAATTCCAACGTATGTCTACATCTAATACCAAACCCTTCTTGCATTCGATCTTTTCAAAAGCGGCACACTCCATGAATTTATGCAATCTAGCAGGAGAATTCATACGATATTTGACTACTGCCCTTATTCTTTTAATTGCTATGTCATACTCCGTCATTCCTTACTTCACAACAAGGGCAAGGACATGAGAAACACATCTAACTTGTAATAAACCTTTGACTAATTCTGAATTCTTTCTCAGCACTCGCTCGTGAAGATATTTGATAGCTACATCGTTGGAAAAAACATTATCTAGAGTTATAGTAAACACATTTTGAATCTCCCAATCCAACAAGCATGCTGTTAACATCCTACCAATAGTCTCACCACTATGACATATAATTTGGATAAAACTAATTATTTACTTGTGTAACTTCCAATCAATATCTATGAAATGTGCAGTAACAACCATATATCCCAAATTTTACAGTGAGCTTCATGTGTCAGTGGTGAGACAAACTCTCACTTTATTAACCTTAAAATAGTTTTTCAATCTTTTGTTCGTATAGTGGCATGAGAGGGTACCTTGAATCTATTCTCAAGTACCCTACAAAGTTTCCTAAAACCTTCACCCTCGACCATTCTAAAATGTTTCTCATCTACTATGATGAATATAACCAATGTTTCTCTACATGCTTCTTGGGAAAAACTTACAACAACTAGTTTTTCACTTTCTCCTAGCCTACAAGGTTCAAAAGTAAGAGTAGACTGACCAGGAGTAGTCTTCAGATTCAGACACCTATTCAAATGGCTACTCAAGAAGCTAGTCCCGTTCTTTGTTGTGTCAACCTTAAGTCTCAATTTACATTTTTTACACATTGCCCATACTGAAGGTTCAGGGTCTTTGTCAAGGTGTTCCCTTACCCATGAAGTTTTTTTACGCTTCTTAGCAGCTGATGCAGTGACAATGACAGCATCAGAAATATTGGCAGCTGGTGCAGATGGGTCAGCTGCAGATGGTACTTGTCCAACTGAACTAACTTCTTAACTTGTAGTAGAAGGTCTTTAAGGATAATGTTGCGGTGGAAACATCGCAGTGGAATTAACAAAAGCCTGCATTAGAAGTTCACTAATTCAACTTCGTTCAAATCTACAAGCAAGATGTCACTACTACTTAACATATTCTTTCCCTAATTGTTCAAGATCATATACATCTCTAATAAATTATTAATAAAACACAAACATGCTTAGCAAAATCCCATATCAATTTCATTTCATAATTAAAACATGTAACTATAAAACTGTGAAAACGTGTTTATACACAAAAAGAGATGAACTCAAAATCAACAAAAGGAACTTACTAGTGTTGAATTAGAACAAAACCTCTTTTTGAACATTAATAATCTCTTCTTTAACCACTAAATTGGTATACTTTTTGTGCATTAACCTTATAAGTTATAACAACTTTATTCAATTAACAAATACAACAATGGGTATTAACTATTAAGTTGTCTAGTTGTTTAAACAAGCAGCGGGCAACAACCCTATTCAGCAAAATCCCTAGTTGCAGAAAACCCTATTCAATAAATCCCTAATTGATGCAAACCCCATTCATATTTTAAACCAATTTCATGATAGACTGATAATACGAAAAATTCCCAGATTTCAGATGAACCCTAATTTTCAAATTCTAAGCAATTATTGAGAAACAAGTACTTACTGGTGTTGATTGAGAATCTAAATATTCCATGACTAAATCAAAGGGAGCAACAGAAGCTTGTAAAATCAATTTTACTAAACCCTAAGTTTTTAAAATGGTAAATTTATAAGCTTAAATCATCAAAATCATCGTCACCATCGAGTTGAAGCACCAAGCAAGGTCATATAAGTTAACCTACCTTGTAATGAAGTGAAGTTTTTTTCGTTACAATAACCACTGAGAAGATTCAGAAAAAGAAGAAAAAGAATGAGAAGAAGAAACAAGAGGAGAAGAAGACTTGTACTATTGAGAGAGTGGTGGACCTGGTGGTTCCATCATGAAAGTTACGGTTGGAGTGCAGGAGATTCAGAGGCCGCTGATGCTGGTGTCGAAGTGAAGAAGAAGATAGAATGATTAAAGTTAGGTTACTGAGGTTTATAAAGATTGTCATGGATGATGTAGATTAAATTTATCTCTATTTCAATCAACAGCCTAGATTATCGGTTTTACCATTGGTATTCGGTTCGGTTTTATATCAAATCAAAACCGAAACCATGACTCCCAGTTTTCAACTTTGTAAACCAAAACCAAACCTTTAGTAAATGGTTCAGTTCGATTTCGTCCTAATCGGTTTGGTTCAGTCCGCTCTAGCGGATAACCGTTACCATGTACAACTCTAGTGTTGGCATGTCAATTGAGCGGCAACTGATGACTGAAGGGGTGGATGAACTCAGATCAGTGGCATCAAGATGGTCAACCTGATCGAGACATCAATTGTCCCAGTTATTGTTGTAGATTCTTATGGCAACATCAATGGTTGGAACACCAAAGTTGCTAAATTGACAGGGTTACCAGATACTAGAGCTTTGGGAAAATCTCTAATTAATGAGCTTGTCCGTAAAGAATCCCGTGAAACTGTTGATAATCATCTCTCTCGATCTCTACAAGGTAAGCACTCTTTACAAGATTCCAAAATGGTGACAGTAGTTCATAAAGGTTCCAACTTCCAACTCATGCTCAAGTTTCGACACGATTTTTACCCACTTCGGTGTATCAATTATTTGTCATTGTTTCTCATTTCATTGTCAAAAGTAAGAAATTAGGGGTTTCCTTCTAAATGTTAAAAAAAAAATTGTATTTAGTATTCAACTGGTTCTCATGTTCAGATTCCACAATCAACTTATTTCTAGTAGCACAGCTTTTGTTCCTTGTATGCACACATGTTATTTAGGATATATGATTACAAGTGTGTTGTGCTAACATGTGAGTAGAAGTTCTAGAAGTGTGTTGTGTACACATGTTAGTCAGGTGTAAGATAGTGGTACAACATGTCTCTCAAGTGCATGTTAGCATGAGTGTCAGTCTGTTATAAAACAACTTATCCTTTCTTTGTTCTGTAATCAAGATTCATATTATTCATTCAATACAATTTACAGTTCTTCTCTATTTCTTCTATGGTATCAGAGCAACATTAAGTTGCTATCCTCATTTCTTCCTTTGCTCATTCTGATAATCTTCAAATTTTTCTTTCAAAATCTTGTTATGTTTCATGATTCACGAGTTTCCAGAACAATCATCAACAAATATGGAGAATCAAAACTCCATTTCAAAGGTTTCTTTAAATCAGCTTACAATAAAACTTAAAGATGACATTACATTACTTGGAAAAATCTAATGCTTCCAGTTATCCGGAAATTCAAGATTCAAAAATTTCTTGATGGAACATTCATCTATCCTGTTCAGTATACTTCAAAGAGAAATCAAGAAAATAAAGTAGAAAATCCTCTATATACAGAATGGATTGATGAAGATGCTGCTATAATGATATGGATTCATTCCACAATCTCAAATTCATTAATTGCTTATTTCTCTAGATCCACTTCTTCTAATCACTTATGGACTAGCATTGAAGAGAGGTTTGTAAGGTCATCCTCAACTCACTCCATTCAACTTCGTACAAAGCTTTTAGCTCTCAAACAAGGAGACAAATTAATTCCTACTTTGATCGATGACATCAAGTCACTCTCTGATCAATTAGCTGCAGCAGGTGAGATTATCTCTGACAAAGAACTGGTTGTCATCACTTTATCTGCTCTAAATTCAGAATATATCCCATTTTCTACTGCTATGAGGCACATAAGTCCTCCTATATCTTGTATTGAATTGCACAATAACTTGCTTAATGAAGAAGCAGTTATTACTGACAGAAATAAGGTTTTACTCACTGAATATGCTAATAGAGCATTTGTTGTACACTCATCTAATTCAAGATTCCACAACAGAAGCTTTGGAGGCAGATTTACCAATCCAAATTCTCATATTATGAGACCTAGTAGACCTCCCAATTTTCAGTATGGAAGACCTCCTACTCATTTTTCTTCAACCAATAATTCAGTACCCCCTTATGTATCCTCAACCAAACCCACTATTGGCTCTCAATCTCCATCTACTTCTTCAAATCTTGTTTGTCAGATATGTAGGAAATCTGGTCATGCTGCTCTTGAATGCAGAAACATGCTAAATTTTTCATATCAAAATATTCATACTCCACAACACTTGACTCTTATGCTAGCTTCAGCAAATATCTTGGGAGAAAATCTCTAGTATGCAGACACTGGTGCCAATAACCATATCACTTATGATGAATCTGAGATTCAAAGTCTTTCTCCTTATGGTGGTACTGATGAGATTCAAGCAGCAAATGGAGAAGGTATGCACATAACATATACTGGTCACCCTTTAAAATCTACACTATTATATGATTTCACTCTTAATGATATTCACCTTGCACCAACATCTACTCAGAATCTCCTATCTGTTCATAAATTTACTTCTGACAACAATTGCTCCATAACTTTTGACTCTTCTGGATTCTTCGTGAAGGATTTGTCAACTGGGAAGATACTTTTTCAAGGTCCACATAGAAATGGCTTATATCCAATACATTTCCTACATCCTTCATCAAATAAAGTTCTCTCTACTGTCACATCTGCTATATCTTCAGAAGTGCGGCATAAGAGACTAGCTCATTCTTCTTTTCAAACTTTACAACATGTTTGTAAGTCTTTTTCTACAAATAAGGTAATTACAAAACCTATTTTCTGTAATGATTGCCAACTAGGTAGGAGTCGTAAATTTCCTTTTGCAATGTCTACTCATTCAAGCACAATTTCATTAGCTCTATTGCATCTTGATCTTTGGAGTCCATGTCCTGTAACTTCTTCTTGTGGTTACAAATTTTATGTTAATATAGTTGATGATTACTCCAAATTTTGTTGGTTATATCCACTTTATGATAAATCTGATTTCAACAAAATCTTTTATCTTTTCAAAGCTCAAGTTGAACTTCAGTTAAACTGTCTCATTAAAGTGGTAAGGACTGATGGTGGTGGTGAGTTTGCCAATAAGGAATTATCCTCCTTTCTTGTTGATACTGGTATAATACATGAGATCACATGTCCTCACACACCTGAACAAAATGGTGTGGCAGTGTCTAAACATAGGCATTTGGTTGACATTAGCAAAACCTATCTTATTCAAGCTGGTTTGTCAGGGGCTTATTGGGTTGATGCTTTTAGTACTGCAAATTATACTATAAACAGATTACCAAATAGATCTTTGGGTTTTAAATCTCATTTTGAAACTTTGTTCAATCAACTATCTGATTATGGTTTTCTAAGATCATTTGGTTGTCAATGATTTCCTTGGTTAAAACCTTATGCAACTAAAAAATTGTCTCCTAGAAGCATTTCTTGCATATTTTTAGGCTACAGCAGTAAAAAAAAAGGCTACATATGCCTAGATTACAAGACAGGAAGGATTTATGTATCCAGACATGTTGTATTTGATGAACTCTCTTATCCATTAAATGCATCTGACTCTCTTGTCCCCTCATCCCCTACATTGCTTTCGTCTTCTTTCATTACTGCTGATAGTTTTCCTCCTTCTTCTATTTCAACACCAGCTCCAACAGTGGCATCTGCAACTGATACCTTCCCAGATGTGCAGTTTCCTCAATCACCAGCACCTATTGTTGCTCCAGATGTCCCTAAATTTCATACACATCTGCCTACAGGTGTTGATTCTAATTCATATGTATCTTCTATATCAACCAATGGCCATCTTATGACTACCAGGAGTCAACATGGTATTTTTAAGAAGAAGGTGTTCTCTATGAAACACACTCTATCTGCAACTATGATTGCTCAGACTCCACCATCTGTTCCTACATGTGCTAGTCAGGCCAAGAAGGACCCAAATTGGAGTGCTAGATGAATACAATGCCCTACAGTCTGCAGGTACCTGGTCCATGGTTCCACCTGATTCTTCTCAGAACCTAGTTGGGTGTAAATAGGTTTTTAAACTAAAGTATCATCCAGATGGTTCTGTTGATAGGTACAAGGCAAGACTTGTAGCAAAAGGTTTTCATCATAAGGAAGGCATTGACTATTATAACACCTTTAGTCAAGTGGCCAAACCTACCACAATCAGACTACTTCTTGCCCTTGCAGTTAACTATGACTGGCCAATCTTACAGCTTGATGTGAGCAATGCCTTTTTGCATGGAGATCTGGTGGAGGATGACATGACTCAACCTCCTGGGTTTACTTACTGTGCTTGTATCTTTTGGCTTCAAACTTTCTTCTGCAGATTCATCTATTTTTGTGCAGAAAGTAGGCTCCAGGATAAAAGTTTTTCTTATCTATGTGGATGACATACTTCTAACTGGTACTTATCAATCTTTCTGTACAACTCTAGTTACTGAGTTACAATCACATTTTCCTATCAAGAATCTGGGTCATATTCGCTATTTTCTAGGCCTTGAAGTGAAGAGAAATGAACATGGTTTGTTCTTCTCCCAAACAAAGTATGCTTTGGATCTTCTCAACAAATTTGATATGGCAGGGGCAAAGTGTTGTTCTTCACCAGTACCTCTTGGCTCTAAACTGAAGGCAGCTTCTGGTGATCTTCTACCTGATGCTACTTCATATAGGTCTCTTTTTGGTGCTCTGCAGTACCTCACATGGACTAGACCTGGTCTATGCTACTCAGTCAATCAGGTGTGTCAGCATATGCAGAATCCAACTACTACCCATCTTGTTGCTGCTAAAAGGATTTTGAGATATGTAAAGGTCACTCTTGATTATGGTGTGTTGTTTAACAAGGGTTTATATCAGGTTCATGATTTTAGTGATGCTGAATGGGCAGGGGATCCAGATTCAAGGAGGAGGATAGGTGGGTACTGCATTTTTTTTGGAGGCACACCAATTTCTTGGTCTAGTAAGAGGCAGTCCTCTGTTGCCAGGTCTTCCACTGAGGCAGAATTCAGAAGTTTATCCAACTCTGCAGCTGAATTACTGTCGGCATGTAACGTTCTCACTGACCTACATGTTTTCTTGCCAGAACCACCTACCATGTTCTGTGACAATGTCAGTACCATTTCATTTTGTTCCAATCCTGTATTTTATACAAGGATGAAACACTTGGAAATTGACTATAACTTTGTGAGGGAGCTTGTTCAATCTAAAAGTTTGTTGATCTCCTATATTTTCACAACTAGTCAGGCTGCTGATATCTTCACCAAAGGGCTCTCTGGTTCTAGATTTGCTTTTCTTATGAGCAAGTTCAAAGTGCTTCCTAGGTCAGCCTTGTTTTCACTTGAGGGGGGCTAGTAGCACAGCCTTTGTTCCTTGTATGCACACATGTTATTTAGGATATATGATTACAAGTGTGCTCTGCTAACATGTGAGTGGAAGTTCTAGAAGTGTGTTGTGTACACATGTTAGTCAGGTGTAGGATAGTGGTACATCCTGTCTCTCAAGTGCATGTTAGCATGAGTGTCAGTCTGTTATAAAAAAACTTTCCCTTTCTTTGTTCTGTAATCAAGATTCATATTATTCATTCAATACAATTTACAGTTCTTCTCTATTTCTTCTAATTTCATATATGTTTTCTACGTTTATCTCTAGCTCTAAAATTTCTAAACGTCATTGTTCTTGATTTTATTTCTCCAGGAGAGGAGAGTAAAAATGTTGAGATAAAACTAAGAACTTTTGGGTCGTAACAGCAAAATGAGGCTGTATATATAGTTGCAACGCATGTACCAGTAAGAACTGCACAGGCAGTGTTGTTGGTGTATCCTTTATGGGTCAAGATGTCACGAAAGAGAAAGCTCTCATGGATAAATTTATCCGATTGCAAGGAGATTACAAAGCTATCATACAAAGTCTTGATCCGTTGATTCCACCAATATTTGCTTCAGATGAGAGAATGCATGTTGCTGTGAGTGGAACACGGCAATGGAAAAGCTAACAGGTTGGACAAAGGGAGAAGTTATTGGTAAAATACTTCCTGGTGAAATATTTGGGAAGTTGTGCTAGCTAAAAGATCAAGGTGCTATCACTGAGTTTGTGATCCTCTTGTATCAGGCAATCTGCAGTCATGTTACCTTGAAATTTCCATTTGCTTTTTTTTTGATAAAAAGGGGAATACTGTAAGTTTGTGCTAACAGCGAATAAGAGGATTGATATGGATGGGAATACAATTGGATGTTTCTGCTTCCTGCAAAAGGCAGTGCCGGGCTTAATACAAGATGTGCAAAACCAGCAAGAGAGAAAGTTTCTTGCGAGACTTAAGGAGTTGGCATATATTCAAGAAGAGACAAAAGCGCCTTTGGGTGGAATTCGTTTTACCCACAAACTCCTGGAGTCTAGTTCTCTATCAGACCAAATGAAGCGGCTTGTGAAGACCAGTGATGCATGTGAGAGGCAAATAGTAAAGATCATTGAGAATTGCAGTTTAGAAAGTATTGAGAAGGGGTAAGTCTTCTTCGAGATTCTGTGTCTGGTCGGAATTTATATGGGATCTCATTGATTAATTTTTGGTTACTTCCTGTAACACTAAATTCGAAATTCTCGTTACTTGTACTAGCAGGTTTATGGAGCTACATATGGATTGGTTTCCCCTTGGAATTGCTATGGATGCAGTTGTTAGTCAAGTAATGATTTTGTTAACAGAAAAGAAATTGCAGTTGTTGATATGCCTTGAATCAGTCGTTGGCCGGAATACTACGGGGAGTCCGAGGGGCAGAGCCCCCGCCTAAACGGTATACGTAATGTATTATCACTGGGATTGTTTTCCGTTTTCTAGTCAAATTAGGGTTTATTTCTTTGCCCTATATATATATACATACGTTGTACCTAGAATGTGTATCTCAGCATTCTGCTCTATAATAAAACTCTGCTTTCTCTGTTGTGGATGTAGCTAACGTAAAAGTTAGTGAACCACGTAAATCTCTGTGTCTCGATCTCTTATTGTTCTCGTTTGATCTCTCATTACAACAAATTGGTATCAGAGCGAGGTTCGATTTCCGCCGAGAACGATGTCCTTTATCCATGATAGGTTTACCGGGAGAAATAGTTTTAGTCTGTGGCAAATCAAGATGCGGGCTTTGTTGAAGCAACAAGGTCTTTGGTTGCCGTTAGCTTCGGATAAGAAGGGCGCAGATACTGAGTATGCGACTATGGAGGAGAAGGCTCACTCTACGATTATGTTGTGTCTTGCGGACGACGTAATCACTGAAGTCGCAGATCAGGAAAAGGCCGCCGCTTTGTGGTTAAAGTTGGAAAGCCTCTATATGACGAAATCGCTGACCAACAAGTTGATGCTGAAGCAATGTCTTTTCAGTCTGTGCATGTATGAAGGTACGCCTCTTAGAGATCACCTAGATCAAGTTAATATTATTCTGCTTGAATTGCGTAATATTGATGAGGTGGTGGAAGATGAGGATGCTGCCTTAATGTTGCTGGTGTCTCTGCCTCCCTCGTATGAGAATTTTAGAGAGTCTTTTATTGCCGGAAAAGATACTATAACGCTGGAAGAGGTTAAGTCGTCTCTTCATACCAGGGAGATGCGGCATAAGGCTGCTGGAACAGGTACAGAAAATCAGGCTTCCGGGTTGATGGCAAAAGGAAGCAAGGACGGTAAGAATGGCAAGAAAAATTCCGACTATAAATTACCAAAAGACGTTTGTGCCTACTGTAAGGAGAAAGGTCATTGGAAGTCGGAATATCCTAAGAAGAATAATCAACAAGAACATAACTCTGGATCTGCAGCATTAGCTGAATGTGGAAACACTTTAGACGGAGATTTTGTTCTGCTAGCAGATGATTACACACATCAGTATGATGTGTGGTTCCTTGACTCTGGGGCGTCCTACCATACATGTCCCAAAAGAGAGTTATTTACTACGTACAGCCGTGCAGATGGGGGCAGTGTCTCTATGGCAAACGGGTCTGTCTGCAAGGTGGTTGGAATCGGCTCAATAAGGTTTAGGAAAATGATGGGAGGCTCTGCACATTGAAGGAAGTCAGACATTTTCCACTCTTGACAAGGAATGTGATATCCTTGAGTCTGCTAGACAGCAAGGGTTTCAGTTTCAAAGGTGAAGGTGGAGGTTTGCATGTCTGCAAAGGTTCTGATGTGATTCTGAAAGGTGTCAAGCATGGAACTTTGTATGTATTACAGGGTTCAACAGTCACAGAAAATGAGGTTGTTGTTGAGAAGTTGGAGGTGCAATTCAGTCCAGAGGAGAATCAGGCACCTAAGTTGGTTGACGACCAACTACCACCATCAGTTACCGAAGAGCAAGATGCAGATGAGTCTGAGAATGCACCACCAGAGGAAGTTGAACATTGGAGCATTGCTACAGACCGACCTAGAAGGTTTGGAATAAAACCTCCAGCGAGGTACAGTTTTGACGATTTGGTGGGTTATGCATTGCAGGTGGCCGAGGAGGTGGAGGATCACGAGTCGTCCACCTACAAGGCTGCAGTATCTGGAAACGAGTCAGCACAGTGGCTGTATATTGATGATATGCTGATTGCTGCTCAGAATAAGTCAGATATTCAGAAGCTGAAGGGGTCCCTCAGTGCGGAGCTTGAGATGAAAGATCTGGGTGCTGCTCGGAAAATTCTGGGAGTAGAAATCTATAGGGATAGAAAGAAGAGAAAGCTTTTCCTATCACAGGAAGGGTACATCAAGAAGATTTTGAGCAGGTTTGGAATGTCTTCAGCCAAGCCTATAGATACTCCAATGGTAGCTAACAGCAAGTTGGGAATGTACACGGTTCAGACTTATGAGGAGAAAGAGTACATATCTCGAGTTCCATATGCTAGCGCAGTTGGAAGTCTGATGTATGCTATGGTATGCACTCGATCAGACTTAGCATTTGCTGTTAGTATGGTCAGTCGGTTTATGGTTCATCCTGGGAAGGAACATTGGCAAGCTGTTAAGAGGATTTTCAGGTATCTTAGAGGTACTTCAGATATCGGTGTCTGTTATGGGAACGATACTCGATGTTTAGTGGCTGGTTTCTCAGATTCTGATTATGTTGGAGATGTGGAAAGTATAAGATCTATGACTGGTTATGTGTTCACTCTTGGAGGTTCTGTTGTAAGCTGGAAGGCAACTCTACAACCTACAGTTACTTTGTCTACTACAGAGGCAGAGTATATGGCCTTGACAGAAGCTGCTAAGGAGGGAATTTGGTTAAAGGGGCTGGTTAATGATCTAGGCCTACATCAGGATCATGTTATAGTGTATTGTGACAGCTTGAGTGCAATATGCTTAACCAAGGATCAAGTCCATCATGAGAAGACGAAGCACATTGATGTCAGGTATCATTTTCTGAGAAATGAGAAGAGAATTGAAGTGAAGAAGGTAGGGACAGCTGATAACGCTGCTGACATGTTCACCAAGCCAGTTCCTGGGAGCAAGTTCCAACATTGCTTGAACTTGCTCAATATCACAAGTCACTAGTCTGAGCCCTTGTATAGGGGCATCTGAGGCAGAGAAAGGTTCTGGCACTGTCATGGGTGCATCTGTTTCTGTTGCTGGGAGGATTCAAGTCAAAGTGGAGATTTGTTGATATGCTTTGAATCAGTCATTGGCCGGGATACTACGGGGAGTCCAAGGGCAGAGCCCCCGCCTAAACGGTATACGTAATGTATTATCACTGGGATTGTTTTCCGTTTTCTAGTCAAATTAGGGTTTATTTCTTTGCCCTATATATATACATACGTTGTACCTAGAATGTGTATCTCAGCATTCTGCTCTATAATAAAACTCTGCTTTCTCTGTTGTGGATGTAGCTAACGTAACAGTTAGTGAACCACGTAAATCTCTGTGTCTCGATCTCTATTATTGTTCTCGTTTGATCTCTCGTTACAACAGCAGCTCAATTATGAAATCACAGAGAAAACCAAAACTATCCTTATACGGTGATCAAATTAGACTCCAACAAATTCTAACAGCTTTTCTGCTACATATAGTACACCATGCACCATCCCCTGAAGGTTGGGTGAATATTGAAGTTGAACCCAGTTCTGTTTTATATCAGGATTCAGGGCCGTTTTTGCAGTTACAGTTCAGGTAATGATCATGACAAACTTTACTCTGCGTGTTAATGCATATACGAGTGAAGGTATATCATTTACCTGTGGCTGTGTTGCCACATTGATTTTCTAACATTCTTCTCAATGTCTTTCTGAAGATCTTTTAACCACTTCTCTGACTGCTGATTTTCGTGTACGTCTTTGTTGAGATTTGTGTGTGTTTAAGAAAAAAAGCTTATTCTTGTAAATGAAGTGAAATGACAACTTAATTTGAGTATCGGATATTTCTTGCTGATTGCTAAAATATCACAAACCTTCTTGCTGCTAAAATATCACAAACCATTGTGTATGTAGACTGGCTCATCCTGGACAAGGACTACCTTTAAAACTCGTACAAGATATGGTCAGCGGAGGAACGCAGTGGTCTTCACCAGAAGGTGTAGGGTTAAGCCTGTCAAGGAAGCTTCTCAAGATGATGAATGGTCAAATTCGTTATATCAGGGAACCGACAAAATGTTTCTTCCTCAGTTTCCAACTACTTGGAAAACATGTTTGGGATCAAATGATATGTTGGCATGTTAACAAATCCAGCTAGCTCATTGCAACATGCGCATAATTTTGACAGGCAACGGTTTAATTTGGAATAAGATGTGTGTAGTTTTTCTTCTTTTTTTTTTGTTCATGGCCAAAATATGTTATAAACTGGTGACCCAAAGAATGAAATTGCAGTTTTGATGAGGTTATAGAAACACAAGGTTTTCTAGTATAAACACTGGTCAGATGCCTCACCAATCTAAAAAAGTGTAATAGAAATTTTTTGGATTCTTTTTTTTATTTTTTTGGAAACAAGAGAAGGGTTTTTATGACATCCTGAAACTCTAGAGCGGAGACTTGATCTAAGTAAGGCTCCCAAATATGTGTACATTTACTTCACAGCAAGATTAAACAAAAAAGATATGAGTCATATACTCTTTCGTTCATGAAAAAAGATGAAATTACAAAAAGCAGTCAGTTATGTTCACTCTATACATTTCTTTGGTAAGCCAACTTTTGAATCATCCTGTAATATGTATCATCCCCATATATAAACATGTATCGTATTTGCACTAACCAGTTCAACAACCCCTCCTTTTTCCAAAAACCAAAAAGGATAGTTTAAGACAGAAATCACACATACTGATGACAACAGCATCAGCAATGACTTTCTGTTCGCTCCACCATATTTTCTTCCCTTTTTTCTCTATTTCCAAGTTCCCATTTCTGCACATAAACAAAAAACAAAAAACAAAAAACCCTCCTTTCGGCTTGCTGAGGAGGGGACAACTTATAATACAGACTTCTCACACTTCTTTTTTCTTCTTTTTCTTCTTTCTTTTTTTGGATTCTCTACCCAATTTGAACAGTTGGTATTTACGAAACAATTAGCGATAAATAAGTTACTTGTATTTTCTTTTTGACGATGATGTTTTGACAAATGGTTAACTCTTCTAGTTCTCACCCAAAGTAGGGCTATCCAGAGAATCTCCAGAGTATGAGCCATCTGGTTGGCGCACACATATGTTCAAATTGTTGGAAGGGAACCCTTCTGGGATGATCTGTAAGCGTCAAAAAGATCAATCAGTTCTATAGTTTGGCTAGCATCAAACATAAGAAAAAGAAAAGACTTTCGCGAATCAGTTCTATAGTTTGGCTAGCATCAAACATAAGAAAAAGAAAAGACTTTCGCGAAACTCCTAGCCATCATCTTGCTGAAAGCAAAAATGGTTCATGAATCGGTTAGAGAAACAAGATAGTACTAATATCATTAATATTAAGGGGGACAAATGGATCCAAAATGGCTCATTTTGAGCCATCTTCACGTTACACATGGCCCAAAACACACTTTTAGCTCTGTGTTCCATTTTTACCCTTCTAAGCAAAGAAGCTTTAAAACACACATTAAAAGAACAAGTATGCGCGTGCATAGATCTCTAGAATTATAAACAGATGCTTCTAATGGGGCAACATCTCAACAGGAACTTTTCAGACTTCTGTGTATAAGCTAGAGCTTTCCCATGATAGAAAAAATGTATAATCTTAAATCACTGATGTTACTTACTTGATCACCACTTCCGGTACCCTCGGAGTGAAAGAGAATTGGACGGCATCGCTTATCTTCATTCATCAAACTAGAGTTCTGGAAGTGGGTAACTAGGGCTGCCTTTCCCTGGATCCGAGCATATGCCAAAGAAGCAACTTTTTCACTATTAAACTTCTCCCACTTCTTCCCATTGAATGCCTGCAGAAAGTAAGTACACAGTAAAAGAAATGGCATGTGGAATTGAGAATCTTTTGTCTTTGGTACTGAACAATAAAAATTTATTCAAGGTGCTGCAACTGAACCTGATAGAAAGGAATAATGTGTGCTGGAGAACCCATGTTGATGAACGCGTAACCCACGTTGCATTTGTTCTGCAATCAGATACAGCCATGACCATGAGTAGCAATTCGAATAGAGGACAATGCTGAGACTCCTTCAAGAAATGCCAAAGATATTACCTTAAAGTCAATTGGCAAGTACAAAAAATCATAAGTACCCTTATGATATTCATCAATGGCAGAAAGCAACATCTTCGAAGTGTACCTGAAAAGAAAGAAAAATTAAGCAAACAAAATTACGCTTTGCCTCTGATTGAAAGAGCTAAAAGGATCAAAATCCATAAATAAAAAACTTAAACATTAGACGTACTTATTTGGTATATTTTTTATCATTAGTGTAGTACGTTTATCTTCCCCGCTAATAATCTTATCCAGGTCAAGCTGGTATAGTCTCTTGCTGTCGATCTGAGTGCCACTGCTTTCAACTCTTCGACTACGTCCACGGTCTGCCAGACCCTCAAAGCTGCTGGCTCCCAACCCAGGATAAGGATTTACACCAAGGAACATAGGACTTGGCCTCGGGGAGGACATCATTCTCAAATTCGGCGAGCCATTTTCAGACATATTTCTAGATAGAGCACCAACATTCATCATGAAGTGCCCTTCATTGTGGCTTAATCCCATGCCCCCATAAGAAATTTGGTTCATGAAGGATGTATCTGGTGACTCCGGAAGAAATCCTAAGCGCCTCTCAAAAGGAACACCAGTCGGGGCAGATCCAATATGGTGGTGGTGCTGCGACGAACCAAGCAAAGACGCATGCCGGTTGGAGTAAGGAAATCCTTGTCCCTGTACACTGGATGTAAATGGACGGCCAGAAGGTTGAGACTGCCACGCAGAGGACTTAGGGGCTTGTTCTGAGTAGGGAGTTGGACTTCCCCAAAGAAACTGAGGTCCGGATAAAGTCCCAACGCCTGAAGTATTTGAAGTAGAAGGACCGACAGATGGACTCGGACTCAAAGTTTGATCTGGGAATGAATGAGAATGATGATAACTAGCAGCATGCGGTGAACTTGTGTTAGAAAATATGCTATTACCCCTTCCGTGATCCTTGCCGATGGGTGCAATCTTCACAGAGTTCGATACATGGTGAGGCAGAAGTGAAGCTAATCCAGGCGAATGGTTCCCATTTATAGGACTCATATTTCCCAAACCAGGAGACTGACTTAGAGATTGTAAGGGACTGTGATCCACAGGGCTACTAACTTGGGCCCAATTGCCTGTGACAAAATTCCAAACCAGGCGGAGCAAGTGAGAGAAATTGCATTTACAACCATTTGACGACTAACAAAATAAGAAATCGAGCATAGAAGGCAAAGCTAACAAGTATTTTAGTGCATCTACAAATTGGTTACCTGGAGGAGAACTAGCTATTGGTGAACCCACTCGAAAACTTCTGGTTTCATCTTGTTCCAGCTCTTGAGTCAGTTGCTGCAGCAAGCTACAATAGAAGGAATAGTTATTTAACATCATAACAGATTGTTCAAAGAAAATATTCAAGAACATGGACGGCTAGACACTACACATTCATGAGAATCACTCAGATGTACGTGAGCCAAAACAATTTTAATCTATCTAGGCATTTATAATATGCACTTCAAGATAATGCTGAAAAGCTATGAACGTCACTCTTCCAAAATATTAGAACCATAAATAAACATGGGAGCTTTCAGTATACACATAAGAGAAACTCAAACTTTACCCAGTTGCACTGAGTATACAACATAAATCAATCAAACACATTAAATTAACAAATATAAAAAGAAACTAAGGAAGACACGACAAAAATGCCAGTCTATGGGCGAGAAATCGTAGTGTGTAAGACACCAAATACAAGCCTTCTATAACTGCAGACAGGAAGAAATAAAGAGTTATTACACACTTTCTACGAGCTCCACCAGGACGGCTAGGTTCGAGTTTAATGCGTTTTCCGGCAATGTCGCTCCTATTTAATGACCTAAGAGCTGCTTCTGCGGCTCTTACATCATAAAACTCAATGAATTTATGGTGCCTCTTATGTGGTGTCTCCCTGATCTGGATTTTGCTCAATAAACAATTGTCAGAAAGTATACATGTGCACCATGATCATAAAGAAGAGATACCAGTAAGGAAGAGAAACTGCTTTAAAAAAAATGTTTAAGGAAGCAAATAGAGTTTGCACCTCTTTGACTTCCCCATATGCCCCAAATATTTGTCTGAGGTCATCATTTGAAACAGAGGGATCCAAGTTAAAGACTACAAGAGTTCCTTGATTCATATCCTTATCCGAAGGGTTATCCTGGGTAGAGGAAAAAACAAAACAAAGCATATCAGACAGGCTTGATGATAAACTAACAGCACATAACACGCTGGTATGAGGATCAAAGTTAACTTTTTAACCTTTGGAATTGAAAAGTGAATGTCGAGTTTTCTTCGCCTTAGGGGTTTGTTCTGTAATGCACGCATAGCTGTTCGAGCAGCCCTGATGTCATAGTAAGATATCATCACAAAGCCCCTATGTTTGCAAGCAGTGTAAAGAGTCCTAATGTCACCATATTGCTGCACAGGAAAACATTCACCACATGAGCAAGTCTGACAATAATATAACATAATATAGTTACAGGTTCTCCTGTTTCCTTTTACACTATGAAGCATGACAAAATTATAAAAGTGATGAAGACTCATCAATGATAGAATCACTATAAACACATGCACCTTCAAAAAGAATCGGCGTTCATATCAATATGGACCCAAGACTGTAAGAACATGAGAACAAGAATATGAACGTGATTTGAGAGACAAAATAGTCCATTAGACACCGGGGGATCTATAAAATCTAGCAACCACAACATTCAAAATAGAACTTATGGATCGTCATTCGGCAGAGGGAAACAACAAAGAGAGTTCTGAACATGCATAAACAAACTTTTTCAGACTATCCAAAACATTCCATCACATTTGCATTTAGCATCTGACAAACCAGGGTCGTATTGTTTTTCTTAACTTAAAGGATGAGGAGAAAATTGAAAGAAGTAGATAATTGTAAAGTATGCTCGCTAGAAAGATCCATGGTCCTACCCGCACTAGAATGCAATTAACTAACCAAAATCCAGATAGAGCAGATTCTCAAGCAAGAAACTTGTAGAAAAGTAAGTGACAAGAACAACAGAAAGAAATTTTACCTGTTCATGATAGACATTGTGTCAGTGATTTTGAAGAATGAAATGAAGGGTCTAGGTTATCTCATATTCAACAATTAAATAAATTCATTAAGCTTGTGTCAATAAGTGTACAGGGGTAAAATAACTTCACTCTTTTGTACTTGTTGGCTTATAATATAAAATTCTGATAGCTAAAGAAAAAAATGGCAGCCTCCATTCTTGACATCCATGGTAGTTGACAAGAGTAAGCCAGCAGTAAGAGGCGAGACACAACGGTGAAGTTACCAGAATAAAGGAGAAATGAGGTATCATGTTACCTCAAAGAGAGTTCGCAGCTCCGAGTCCTCAACATTACTATTAATGTTACGCACAAATAATGTTCTAGATGGATGCTCCCCAAATGGATGTTCCCCAGCAACTGCTCCCACACCATTTGCAAACCCATATTGGGTGGCCCCATTTCCACCAGTGCCGTCACCTATGTTTACGTTTGACATACCCATGCTCAAGCCATCTGTAGGATCGAAGTCCAATTCCATACCCCCTCCACTACCGAAAAAATCGAACTCATCCAGTTCCTCTAATTGATTAGGCAAACCAGTTAGGTCAAAATCATCCATTATACCAGCTAAAAGATCATCCTCGTCATCAGGAAGCAAACTACCAATCGCATGCAAGGCTAGATCATCAAGCGAATCATTAGCCTCTATATCTTGATGGAGTTTTTCTAAACTAGGTGATGCATCGTCAACAGATTGACCATCATATGCTGAAACCCCAAAGTTCACTGTTGGTCAAAAAATAAAAAACAAGTTGGTAAAACTCAGTCCCATCGAGAAGAACATGCAATGTAAATTATAGGATGAACAACTGATGCATACACTTCTCATGGGGAAGAACAGGCAATGAGCTCGAAAACAGGCTTGCGTCACTAGATGCATGATATGCATCTGACACCAATGGAATCCTCCATGCACCATTTCCCTCTTGCTTACGAGTATTTGTAGACGGAATCTTGGTTGTACCTATCAACAGGTGATAAGCATGATCGTCAATGTATATATAGGAACCAATTTATGCATAAGGCCACGAATTATTAGAGCAAAAAAGGAACACCTTCAAAGCGACTTGAGAATGAACCATTTGAAAACTGCTCCATGGTATCAGTTTTAGCTATTGGGAAGCAAACGAAAAAGAACTAAGGATCATGAAGTTCTCAAATCTGTGGCTATCTTAGAATACCTGCAAAGGTTAAACACGCCAATTTGAGCATAATTGACAATTGTAAGAAAGGTGTGGGAACTGGTTGCAAACTAAGATGCAGTACAACAACCTTTGTAAAAGCATAAAACAGACTATACTGGTAAACTTGGTAAAAGCACAAACAAGCTCATTACAAGGACATGATTTCAAAGAGAATTTCTAGATCAATTTACCGACATCAATTATGATACCAATTTCACACAAGCAGCAGATCTTGTTCTGCTTGCCCAGCCAGAAAAAGAGAACATCCCCAATACAAGAAGAATGAAATTAAGGAATAATATGAACTTAAAACTTTTTCTTCCAACTATTAGAACTGTATCTTATAAATATGGCTTAATTGCATGCCTATCAACCTGCAACCAGTTGCCTACTTTCAGGTCTCAATTGCAAGAATGATTGTTTTGGAACGCTAGAAAAGGAGTGATATTGATTTTCTTATTCCCTGAAAAGAAAACAGTAGAAGCCTACAAGTAAGGCACCAATCAAATAAGTCTAGGGAATTATGATCATACTCTAAAAGGTCAACCTACTCAAAATACCTTAGCAATCCACATAATTGAGTGTGAACCATACTCAATTTGGGGAATCATACTTAATGTTACAGAACACGGAGTTGGACTAAATTTTGTAGCTTTCACGCACAAAAATCCTAACTAGGATCAAATAAGTTGAAGTTGTTAGGAGGCTAGAAATCCCCAATCCCCGATCATCATCATCATCAATTTCTCAAAGTCAACCATAAAATTAAGGTGCATGCAATCAACAAAACAAACTCAAATTGCAGCAAACTTAAGCATTTTATTATATCAAAAAAAATATAAAGATCACTTTTTTACATGCTAAAAAACTAAAACAATCAAACCCATAAAAAAAACTAAAATAATCACATTAACAAAAATCCCCTTTACAAAAAGAAAACAAAGAAGAACAAGAAGAGGTATAGATGATCACATCATCTTTTATTTCTACTTACCCAAACAAATAGTTTCAGCAACAGAACTGAAGAAGAAGATGGTTAAAAAAAAGAGGGGAAAAAAAACAAGGAAAAACCTAAAAGAAAGTGAAGAGAGAAAAGCCCTAATAAATAAAAACAGTTGAATGAAGTCCAATTTTTTTGTGTACAGGTGGAGGAGTAGGTAGGTGAAGAGAATGAAGGAGAAGGAAGGATCTATAAAGATTCCTAATACTACTAATAAAAGAGGGCAGTATGTCTTGGTGATGAAGAGGTATGTCTTGCTGATGAAGAGAGAGATAATGAGTTACGTAATAAGATAGATTTTGGTTTCTTCTACTCCTCTACTTCCTTTTCTGTCGCCGGAAATAGAGAGAGTTTTCTGATTGGATGGGAGAGATAGAGAGTTAAGTTAAAAGAGCAGAAAATGATTGACATACATACAGTTGTGTGTGTGTGTGTGCAGACACTCTCTCTGTACTGTATAGACAAACTCAAAGCAGTTTATAGAAATGAAAAAAACACATTAAGCTCCACTTTTGAGGAAGATTCTGCTCTATTTCAATCTTATTTGGCGTCCATTTTAGTCACAGCTCCATATCTATCTATATGGCTGACAAGTCAATACAAATGGATAGAGGAGTAAGTATTTGCCACTAATTATAGAGGTGATGATTATTTTAGTGAATGGATGGATAATTACTTTAAGTACATGTAATTGGAAATGGATTAAAAACTCATAGATATAGCAAGTAAATCCTATTCCTATTTTTAGTACATCTAAAATATTTTGTGTCCGGTAGTTAGGAATTAGGACCACCTGCACAGTTGTCTGTCCGAGTGTTTATCCCACGGACCTATCAACTGGAATCTAAGCTGCACGACTCTAAGTTACTAGATGATAAAAAATTAATTAAACCATTTTCTTAGGGCTTATAAGATGATGAAATAGGATCATCAAATAGCAAATTTAATTAATCATTTATTCTATTAATTTTGATAATGGTTAAAATATACTTTATTATCCGGTATTAATGAATTTAATTAGTTAAACAAAGGGTTAATTAAATTTTGGGACTCAGGTTTTGACCAGATTTAGTGTTTGGTCTAATATTTGTCCAACGTTAGTGTTCGGTACCTGGAATAACGATAAACTGTAGTTGACTAGGTTAAGTCTAATTTTAATCATTAATTTTATATCGTTGAACCTTTGATCTCATATGACCGTCCACATGTCATTAAGATCAACGGTTCAAATGAAATAACATAAAATTAATGATTAAAATTAGACTTAACCTAGTCAACTACGGTTTACCGTTAGTCCATGTACCAAACACTAACGTTGGACAAATATTAGACCAAACACTAAATCTGGTCAAAACCTGAGTACCAAAGTCTAATTACCCCCTAAACTAATTATATTTGATTAAATTACCGAATTTGTTTACTTTAGTGTTTTGAAAATCAAAAACATAAGAAAAAAAATTTGTTTTTGATTAAGAGGGAGACGAAGAAGTAGAAAACAAGAAAATTTATATTTTTTAAAATCTAGAAATTTTAATTTTTTCCACCCAAATGAGTGATTCTAACAAGAGTTATGAGGTAGGTGAATCATCTTCTTCTAAATCAAATAAGATATTCATACAACAAAACAATGATCCCATCATGGCTGGTTTTCTAGATAATCAAGACTTTTTAACCCAAACTCAACAATATGAACCTTATTATGATTTTGAAGGTGCAAACCAAGAATTTGAAGAAACAAAGCTCAAAATAGTCAGGTATACCTCTAACCTAACTCCAATACGAACTTTGTTGCATGTAATTGCTTAAAGTATGTAGAAAATTAGTTTTTTTTGCTGCCAGAAAACCCACAAATTCCAATCGTAAGGTTTTTAGCTGAGAATTCTTTGATTCCTAACCGTTAAAATGAAATACGACATAAATATCAAGAATTCACGGTCATAAAATTTAAAATACGGCTGGCAAAACACGAACTCCAAGTCGTAAATGATATCTAAGGTCAGGTCGTGTGCACGAGAATCCAACCGTAGGTGCATGGAAATATTAAATGCTATTATATACTATCCACTACGGCTGGATTAGCTGGTCGTATACTCAACTCAGGGTCGCCTACGATTAGAAATGGTAACCGTAAAAGAAAGTCAGGATAGCATACAGTTAGGTTATATACTAAAGCTAGCCGTAAAGGTGGTTTTACGATTGGGTTTGTTTATGTGTCGACCCAACCGTAGGTAGGGTTTTGAGATGATTTTTCATGTTTTTCTTACGACTATGTTTTATTTTTCTTAGGTCGTGCCCATACCTGAACCAATGGAAGATCAACCCATAGATGTTAGTGTATTGAGTGAGGATACAAGTGATCACTACACAACAACTTTGAATGGGAATAAAAAAGATGCGAAGAAGTGGGCTCGAGATCAAGGGTTGAAAAAGATGTGCATTATAGTCCAAAACAATCAAGTGAGACCCACCTCCTTTCAAATGGTTTGTGAGTGTAGGGGAAAATAATTTTATTTCTTGTGCTATTTGGCTTTTTCCTCTCTTCGAGTCCTAAATATGTTAAAAACAAGCAAAAATTAGAAGAAAAAAATAGTTTCATACTAAGATATATGACTACGACACATTACATAACCCAACCGTAAAAAATGATACAGTTGGGAAGTTTAGGATTTCCTGACCGTAGATGAGTTTACGGTCATAAAATTTGAGAAAATTTGAGTTTTTTGCCAATTCAGAACCACATACGACCAACAAAATCCAACCGAAAGTATAGTTTACAACTTGGATATGTATAGTATTATTATGGAAGTTCTACGACTTGAGACTAGTTTAATATTGCATAAATGTTTATACATATATTCAGAGAGGATACGTGATCAGTGTAGAGCAGTTGTAGCTAGTTATGAGAACTGCATTATTAATTCTCGAATATGTGTAGAAGTACAGAATTCGTATTTTGATTCAAAGCTAGAAATATGCGAGAATATTTTCATGTTTCTGCTGCTGACACAAGGCAATTTTATGGTTTTCTCCCTTATTAAAAATTCACCATCAACATCTGGATGAAATCGTGATGATGATGACATATAAGTTAACTCATCGTGCAGCCATGCGTGCCTCTTAGGACGAACATTATGATACTTTTAAGTTTGCACGAGGCGCCCAAGTTCCTAATCCCATCTTGAATGATATATAACGTTTAATGGATAAGTTTCATGTGAAACATTTGGCAGCAGATGCCAATTATTCTGAGACAATTCTGATGATGAAGGATTTTGATCGTGAAATTGCGAAGTGCCACGCAGCTTTGGACGAGTAGCCTATTGTAATAAGATTTTAATTTATTATTATTATTATAATATATATATTTGGCGCTGCTTGTAAAATTTAATTGTAAATATTACTTGTGGTTTTGTATTATGGTGGTTAGTAGTCATTTCAACTATGCTGATTGGGTTAGTCTAGCGAAGCTAAGCATTGAAACATGTGATTGTAAGCTGGAGCTCCTTAGATCGGACGTAGATTGCCTTGTTGGCCGTGTAGAGGAATTGTCGACGTTGTTTTTAGCGAGTCAAACATTATATCAACAACGAATGGATCTTTATAATGAAACTCTATAAGCTCAACGTGTGGTCCATGTGTATTCCGGGTATTGGTAAGTGATACAGGGAATACAGGAAAGGGGTGATGCTGCAGTCATCGACTTTTGGGATTCATTGAAAATGGTTTAAATGACTTAGTGACCTGGCTTAACGAGGCCGAGAATCGGTTTGGGGAATATATTGCACAACACAACCGAGTATCAGATGTATGGTATAGAGTTCATCTAATCCATCAATTGTTTATTTGTAGTGCTCATGGAGACATATTTTTTCATCGGAGGATAAGGTCGCTTGCGCTTAATATTCTACTTCCGATGAGTATAATATGGTTCAGCGGGCTTTGTTAGAAGCTCATAATGTTTCGAGGAGCTTAAATGATATATTCGACGCGTATAAGGTGTCTTTTGGTCGCGAGTAAGGCCCGTATCAGGTTGGCAATTAGTAGCATTTTTAGAATCGTATAGTTATTAATAATGTATGAATGCGATTATAAGTAATATTCCCTCCGTTTTAGGAAAAGAGTTACTTTCTCTTTAAACTTTTGTTCCAACAAAAGAGTTACTTTCATTTTCAACATAACAAACTTTCAAAACTACCCTTGTTATTCTAAGAAATGTTAGTATTCTTATTATAAAGATATATGTAGTATTAAACTTTTTGTTAGGGTAAATCTGGAAACAAATTTAAAAAGTTATGCTCTCTCATCTTGCCTTAACAATTGTGCAAATAGGAAAAGTAACTCTTTTCCTGAAACGGAGGGAGTATAATGTTTCTTTGTTAAACACGTGGTGTATGGGCTATTTTCTTATTTTGTTACTTCTATTTAAATCCTGTTGCTATATAATATCCTCATTTTCGTATCTGAGATCCAGACCAAAGGTCATATTTTCGAAGTTGTAGAAATGTGCGTTATATGAACATCATCTAGAAAGAAAATTATAGAATTAACAATATAAATTAAAATGACAGCAACAAAAAAACATACTTTTCCAGATGTCATAGTATGTAGATGTGGGCGACTTCTGTAGAAATATTGAAGAAGTAGTCTGGGAAATACTAGCAGAGTTCTGCATGACATTAGGAGAGTGCTTCTTAGATCCATTAGAGCGGTTGCTAGGTGCAAGAGTTACTTGTGAAGGTAACCACATTTCTCGAATTGAATAGGTTCTCTAATTTGCACCAACGTTCGTAATTCATATAGTTGATAACATGTTTCCATGTCATATCCTTCTTACTAAATACAAACTAGATAGACTAGTTTATGCAAAAAAACTATTCAACGAACAAAGCAAACAAACCAAGCAACTAACCTTATTTTTAGGATTATTAGGACAACGAACATTAGATTTTAGCCAATGAATCATTTTCCTAAGAGCATTTTATAATTTTTCCATACCATCAGTTTGTATGGGTAGACAGAAACCTCTCTCTTTCTACTTTATCAATAGATATTTTATAGTATTCAACCACATCATCAATAAACCAATACCCCAACCATGTAATTGTTGTTTTCTCGTAACTTGAAAGCTCCTCTAGCCAGAACCTTTGCCATATAACCTTCCCAAATAACGTATTTTTTACCCTACAGAAATATATGGCATATGAACATCGTAAAGAGAAAAATCAAAAATGATATTAGATTTAAAATGAAAGTAAACAAATAGAAAAAAATACATACCGGCGGAACTACTTTAGGTTTCTCAATTTGATATTGGCTTGGATTAGGTGGAACCGGTGATTTCACAGTCTCGGTAAATTGCCTAGGTTTTGGTCGACTTACCTGCAGCAGTAGAGTAGTACAATATATAGGATTAGCATATGGTATATGAACACCCTTAAGAGAAAAATCAAAAACAGTAATAGATTTAAAATGCAAGTAAAAAAAAAAAAAAACATACCGGTGGAACTACTTTAGGTTTCTCAATCTGAGATTGGCTTGGATTAGGTGGAGCCAGTGGTTTCACAGTCTCAGTAAGTTTCCCAAGGTTTAGTTTCCTTAGGACTAGTAATAGAGCAGTACACTATATAGGATTAGTATATGGAATATGAACAGTTAAGAGAAAAATCAAAAACGGTATTAGATTTAAAATGCAAGTAAAAATAAAAAAAATACATACCTTTGGAACTGCTTTAGTTGTCTTAATCTGAGATTGACTTGGATTAAATAGAGTTGGTGATTTCCCAGTCTCGGTAGGTTTCCCGAATTTTTGATTACTTACCTGCAGCAGTAGAGTAGTATATAGGATTTGTGTAACAAATATATTTGTGTATCATATCCCTCTAAATACAAACAAGATAAGACTGGTTTGTGTAAAAACATATTTCATGAATAAAGAAAACAAGCCAAGCAACCAACCTTGTGATTTATGATGGTATGATCTATTGGCCAAAAAATAAAAGTATCAATACCAACATCTATTAAAGTTGCTTCCCTTTTTGGGGTACCGGTAACCTGATATTTTCATCAATAACATCATCAATCCGGACGCTGTGGTATTCAATGGTTGTCTTCATTCTTGGGGAAAATAACACATCTATTGGCTTTGGCGGGTACGTTGTGCCAGTGAAAACGATGTTAGACTCCCTTTTACACCAAATTTTACATCTTAAGCCCTACAGAACACATGGCGTATGAACATCGTATATAAAAAACACCAACACGGTATAAATTTAAGTGCTTGGAAAAAATATATTTACTTTTCCCGATAGGACTTCTTTGGATGACACATTATGAGATTCCCCGGTACATGGAGGAGACGTAGAATTCTTTTGAGAAAATAGAGACGTTGGGGATTCAGTCGAAGGGGTCGTCGTTCTTGTACCAGTAGAGTGCTGCTTAGATCTAACAGACCCTTTCCCATTTCCAGAAGACTTATGTCGTACAGATTTCCCATCTTTTTTTGAATATTTTTCAGGTACATTTTCCAACCGATCATCTGACTGTAAACATATATTATGCTTAGATCGATCGGAGACGTTGGTAGGTCCTCCATCGTCTACCTGCGTGGATGACGATATACTTTTAAGATTGCCCTGAAGTTTGCGATTCAACAACGTTAGAAAAAATTAAAAATTAGTATGTTAAGCACACACTATCCAATCATAACTCAGTCCACTTACTTGTTCCCCAAAATTTCCTAGTGTCTTTCCCACAATGTCTGATATGGATTTTCTGTTAGACATCATGGATATTGGTAATGCCTTAAGCACATTTTTCAATTCCGCATATTGTTGATCCTTAGCTATCATCTTTTCATTTAGTTTATCAATTGAGTCTTTCTTGGACTTTCTCGTGCGTCTGCCAACATTCCAGTAAATGCTACCAGTCATCCCAAAGCCAGCTCATTTGACACGCCCATTGTTATCTTTGTTGGTCACAAGAGTTAGGGCATCCTTGTTATGACCAAACTTTTTATCTCCATCTTGAATCTTCTTTTGCATCTTAGCTTGTGCATAGAATTTATTCAAAAAAAGTGTTAAATTCTTATTTAAACTTTGCGCACTTACTTTAGTGAAAAACATAAGCTTTATTCGGCTTTTTCACAATCTTATCTGCCGTCTCCCTGATTAAATCATCTGGTAAATTTCCTTGTTTGTCTTCTCGTGCTTTTCTCCACATGAAGCACTGATCGAAAAGTTGATCTTCGGTAACACCTCTTTTTATGACCTAGCAGTTATCAAATACTCAAAGGATTTTACATCCAGTCATATATATTATGAAATCAAATGTGAGACAAAAAATCCATTCTAAAGCATCTTATACGGCAAGAGTACAAAATGGTGTATAATATGAGTATTCTATATTAGGACACGTCCCTATACCGTTACAAATTTTTGCTTATATGAGACTCACCCAGCATGACAAATGAAACACAAAATCAGTGAAACAATGCTCAATTTTACAGTATCGTGTATAATAAGACAAGAAACTTACTAATTTTTATTTTAATCCCACGTATCCTGAAGGTCCCGTCCGATGTGAGTATTTGGAGTGTGATATTGCATCTTTCCACTTTTCGGATTTAACCTTGTAGTGGATATAAAAAGAATCGCATCAATATGTTAGGCTAGACAATAACCATGAAACTATGGTAAATATAAAAATGAGTATCCTCTAACCTTGAAGTCTTCTGATTCCATGTAGTACAAGTCCACGACCATTTTATACATTTTAGGGACATTTGTAAGTAGTTCTAGTTTATCAAGATAGGGAGCTACAAGGTTGTTGTACATTTTCCTTCTGAATTCCTGCAATGGAGCACAAGACTGACATAACATCCTCCATCATTGAATCAGGGAGGCTATAATAAAGCTATCGTTTAATGGTATGTTATCCACAGTTACACAACAAAAACGATGAATAAAGGTAGATGCATACATTAATGGTTCCCACATTGTGTCTTTTTTGTCCGGATGGACGTTTCTCCAACTTAAATGTCGAAGGCAAACTTTTGTACTGACCAAGTGTCCCAAATAACAACTGAATTCAGATCCGTTGCTGCTGCTGGGTCTTTTAAAATCACCAAAAATTTTTACGTTTTTTCTGGTCCTCATCTTCAAAATCTGTATGCAGCCTAACTAATCTCATAATTCCCTTATTCTTCTTCTTCTTCTTCTTCTTCTTCTTCTTTTTTTTTTTTTCTTTTTCTTTTTCTTCTTCTTATTATTATAAAATAACTTTCATTAAAGGGAGAAAGGCAGTTACATTGAGTTGGTAGGTAGCCTAGCCACCAACTGAGCCCCTACACCTTTTTGAATAGAAATTCCTAGTCTAAAGAAAAGAGAATTGCCAATTTTGTAATTATAATCATGACTAGCCATACAATTATGCAGCCTTGTCATAAAGACCACTGTATCCTCTTCCAGCTCGCCTAGGGTCGTAAAAGCAAACACACCTAAGCCGTATCCATGGTCACTGCATTTGGCCAAATATTTGTTTCACTTACGGGAGACAACATTGGAGATAGCATTCCTTGGATGTTTTTTGACGCTTTAGTGGATTCTCTGCATCTTCTCCTTGTTTTTCTCCTGCTTCTATTTCTTCATTTTCGTATGGAAATAGCATAAACAACCTAAGAATGCATATGTTGTCATAGTAAAAACAAACCGTACAAGATTTCAAACATTACCAAAAATTTCTTTATATATATCAGCTTCATCATCTTCTGGAACATCTTCTGAATCATCTTCTAGAGATTCATTGTCGTAGTCATCTCCTTCGTATTCTGTATAATAATTACTTAAACCACCACTGAATGCCCATTGTTCATCCTCATACATGCCGGTATGGCCGTTGTCTCCCATAACATAAACTGTGTATGTACGTTCCAGTTAGGAATATGAGCTTATTTTTGAATAACATTAGCTAAGACTAACAACAAAAACAACATGTTTTACAATTATATAATCTACATTCTATATTCTAATAAGCCCTCAAAAAGAACACCGATAGAAACTCATTGATTTATGCAACTTAAGCCTAAAACATCTTTGTAACAAACACAATTTCATCTTGATTGAAACCCCTTATATTATATATATCTAAGATATGAAGAAAATAAATTGTGAACCTATTTTTAAAAGGAAAAAAAAAGTAACCCAGATTTGAAAACAACCCATGATTTTCAGTAAATATTTATTTGATACGTCCGAAATAAAAACCCAAATCATGGTTTAACTAGTAAAAGAACCTATTATATCTAATATCTGATTATATGATATCAAACAAACATAAAAAAACTAACATAAATTATATTCAATCGAAAATGGGTTGTAGAAATAATACCAGTAAGAACGATCGAGTGTAATTAGATAGGTTCCATGTAAAGATGAGAGTTTGTAATAGAATTATGATTTTAGAAAAAAATGAATCAAGTTATAAAAATTGGATGGAGAAGAAAGTAAAACTTAAATTTCTTATTTGACCAAAACATCAAGCGGGAATTGATTTTCATTTTGAAATCACCCCGCCCAGTAAAATTCCAAAATTTTGTTTTCATCATCCCGCCAAACATATGACTTAGAATGCATATTTGAAATTTTTGGTTTTTTGTTCTCCCATAAATTTTCTTTCCAAATATTTGATTTGTAACCAATATGATAGTTTTTCTTATTTTTTGAGAGAATCTTGGGGTGGTTATCTTATTTTTAGGATAAAATTGTTTCCCCTCTAATCAACTACAAAAAAGGTTATAGAATAAATTTGGCGGTACAAAATTTCGAATTATATTTTCCCTAATTTCTAGCCAATAGATTATACTCCCTCCCTTTCTCATAAATTGAGTCTCAAGTTTTATTTACTAGCACAAACTTCCCCACAATTCTGAAACAGAAGGGGGCATTTCTTTCCATGCATATACTTGAAGTTTACTTGTTATTGGGACTATGCTGAGGCAGGCAAATCTTAGAGGTTACAGTGTTATAGGGATTTTTTATCCCGCCACTATATGGACCGTCCCAACATCCCATATTTCAACTGAATACGATGATAGAATATGCTCTTTGTTGTTGCCACTCTGATGTTGAGAGTGTTTTGAGTAATATCTATGACTCAAAATGCAGATAAAATAGTTATAGGATTTCGACTTACAATCTTTAAAAACTAGTGGAGTAATCTAGGTTAAAAGATTACACACGAAAGATGGCCAAAGGTTGTGGGAATCCTTAGAGTAATAACCCTGGTTATTGATAGTTTAGACATTGTTATTTGATCGTTTTCCAGAAGAGGAATGGTATAGCAAATAGACCCAATTACTGGGTCTAAGAGGGGTGTTGGGTGGTTAGGAAAAACACCAGGGTGAAATTTGGTGATAGAATTAGATGGGTGAGAGTCACAATGATTCTGGTAATGCCGAATATGTTTATCTCTAGTTTAAAATTGATGTTTGAGCTTGATTTTTCTGAAAGAAGAATTGTAGGTGAGAAAAGGGGGGATTATGTATGTTAGGAAGGGTATCGGGGAACTGATTTGGTGATTTTGCTTGAAACTGATTTTGCAGAAGATTACGTGTAACTTAATAATGTAAAAAAAAGGCTTGGGCTTGTCATCCTCAGATTTTCCGTTTTGTGCTTCATCAATTCCAAATGCTTGTTGGGTTGGTGAGATCAAGTTGGAGCTACCTCTTCAAAAAATTCCACAGGTATATCTGGTATGCCAGAATCTTGTAGTGTCTCATTAACTTTCCAATTCGGTTCAGGATCTTCATTAGTAATTTCAATACAAGCAGAACACAACATTCTCAACAGGAACATCAGCATCCTCAACACCACCGAATTCAACACGAATTTCAGCATCCAAAGGAATACCAGGAACATTACTCACCCCACTCAAAGTAATTGTAATTCTTAAATTACGGAACCCAGACATTAGTCGAGGATATTTGTGACAGACCGGGAAAAAAATTCTTCCAATGGGTCGGGTTTTGGTCCATTATGCCAGCTCCAACTTCCCGATACGCCACTCGAGAAACCGAACCTTTAAATTTTTCGAACCAATTCGATCTTACCAAGCAAATGTTCATCGATTTAATTCAAATTGCTTTATAAGCATGCAACCATAACTTTTATATGTCAAGGGTCATCGAATCCTTCCAACTGCTTTACACTTTTGATATCATTTCTGATATTTATCGATACCAACAAATGATATGAATTACCAATCATCTCTTATAAAACAACCAACTTAAGATACTGAGACTCTGTTGAACAGAAATCTCACTGATTTGAGGGTTAGGATTCTCTGATCATATGTACTTCACCATAGTACTAAGAAATCCCATGATATCCGTCGCGAAGTCAATTGGGACCTTCTGAGCATATGTCCCATACCGTATACCCCGGTATACCAAAGAGTCCAAAATCTCATAAGGGTCATCGAGTCCGAAAAATGATTTCCATCGCTTCTACTGTGAGATTCTCTTGTCATCGTTACAGTTAACGGTCACTGTTACAGTTAATGGTCTTCCAGGTTGCCACTCGTAAGTGGGAGCTAGCAGGCCTGACAACACACACCGTTCCAACGACGGGTGGGGACAATCAGTCCCGTCCACCGTTCCAGCGACGGTCTCGTATAGCCACCTGTAGGTGAGAGCACCAGTTAGTATGGAAATTCACAGTACTAGGTCAATCTCAACAGACTATCTTTTTCAAATGATATGAACTACTCAAAGAGTTAGCAATCATTTCTAGATGGATGGTATGAACTGCCACTATAGACAATAACCATCCCTTCTCAGATGGTATGAATTGCCTCTAAATGGCAACAACCATCTCTCAGTCTTATTTGGTGATATGAATTGGCATCCAACAATCACCCTTCATTTCTCATTATATGATATGAACAACCTCCAAGAAGTTGCAATCATCTCTCAAGGTAGTATGAACAACCAATACTGCAACTACCTCTTACTGCCAAGGTTACAGTCATCTCCGAATGGATGGTATGAACTGCGAAGCAGTAACCAACCCTTTCTCGACGATATAAAAAACCTTAAGCAGTTGTGCTCAACCGCATAGCGGATTCCTACGTACCCTCTCCGTTGCTCGAAGGGATCAAGCACGACCGTAGTTCGTCATCTTTGGTTTAGATAGTATGAACTACCCTCTCTGGTAGTAACTATCTCTTATTAGATGATCTGAACTATCATATTTTGTCAGAAATCATCTCTTATATAGATTGTATGAACTTCTTGTCGTAGCAGCAACAATCTCTAAGATAGTATGAACTGCTTACCCAAGGCAGTAACTATCTAGATGTAGCAGTAAGTTAGATAATATGGATAGTATGAGTTGCATAGCAACAACTATCCCTAGCACATCCCATCACCATCAATCACCTTGGCAACTATCCATTGATGAACAAGATACCATCATCTATGTTTGTACCTGTACCTGTACCTGCCATTCAAAACAACAAAAGACCACATCTGTGTTGTATACCAAATACCATATGAAACAACACACATACAATTGAAATCTTAGTATTACACAAGTAGAAATCCAAACAAATACTGAGACATGAATAAGACGTGTCGGTATATTTGGAATTGACTACAAAAGGCTTACATGACTTCACATACCTTTTTGAAAGTCTAGATGATGTCTAGCCTATATGAACATCCCTATGAAAAAGGAATAAAGACTACAAGTCATAAGAAGCAACCTATATCTAAGTCAAAATGTAAAGAAGGTAAAACTAACGACAAAGGGATGATTACCATGTATGACAACACTTCTTAAAACAGGTGTAAGTAACAATTTATATATCGGAATGGAGTACTTAATATCATCTTGGAATCTTCGTCTAGAGATATTAATTTTATCAGAAGAGACCTTAAGCTAGTTCTATTTCTAAAAGGGTTAAAATTGCTTCCAAACAGGTCTGACATATAACCAAGTTCTCCAGTTTTTCAGTTTTCCAGTTTTGGGTGTCCATATTGTAAAATTCATATAGACTTTGTTACTTAATGGAATTCAACAAATAATATCTCGATGGAAACTAGAGAAGTCCATCTACAACTTCTTAGAAGACTCCAAGGGCTAGTTCAGAGTCTAAGTGCAACATAAAAGCCCTGCAAAAACAGTGACACGAACCATTTTCCAGGAAATTCAGCACCAACATGTTGTATTTGCAGTGCGATAACTCCTAAAATAATGAACTAAATCAGGCATGCTATAGCTTTTCCGAAAGCTCCCACAACCCTCTACAAGTTCTTAGAAGAAACCCAGGCCTAATTCAAAGTGTAAATGGTTCAAAATCACACAACAAAACCGTGCCAGGTGCTGCCTTTAGAGAATCAGCTGCGACTACAGGTACATTTTAAACTGTAACTTCTAAACTACAAGTCTAACCACCAATTTAAAATGCTAAGTGGTCCGAAATCAACCACGACCTATACCAACACAAGAATGGAATTGGATTTAAGTGAATGTCAACATACTAGGAAAACCATTCATCTATTCCAGAAATAAAGCAACAAAATGAGAAAATGAAATGATGGCTAAGCAAAGTAACAACTACCACGGAGGAATCCCTTAGACGACCAACTGCAAACACATAGACATAGACACAACCACCAGGATATGTTATGATACATTAATGAAGGAATCTCCAAGTAACACTACTGAACACTAGAGCCAAGGTAAGAAATTCGTGCTGTTCAAAAGAAACAAGACCAATAAGTCCAATCACAAATATTACCCACACTAATAGAGAATTACCAGGTGATTCCATAAGCTTGTGCGATGGCTGAACACTTAAGCAATTTGTAGATCGATACTTAGAGAAGGTAAGAGAAAGAGGACATGTTACATGGTAATAATATCCAACAATATAGATGCAATTAAAAGATATTGGCTTGCATGCCGTAACATATTCAATTTGTTTTGCATATAGAAGCCTGGGCCTCTTTACCTCGAACAACCACCATAGCTTAGACTCTCCACGACCAATTTTCATAGCATGTTTTCCACTTCCCAAAACTAAAATAAAAAGTGAATACTGTCAAAAGTAGTTGCTGCTCATTCACATAATGTAAAGTATATTGCGTATTAGTCAGTGGTTAACCTATTCTCCAAATGCCAGAGACAGTGGCATAGCCTATATGAACTCATTTTACACCCAACTGAGACCCAGATTTGTCTAGCTCAAGCGTTAAAACTCTTAAACTTAAAGTGATGCAAAAAGCGGCTTATATCACCCTAATAGTTGACTTCTTAGATTTTGTGCTCAACCACACAAAGTACTGCCAACGACAAATTCCATAAATTATATAACTATTAGTGAAACTACTTTCATAAATTCAACACATAAAAATTCATAAAAAAAAACATGCAAGGAATGTGATAAGAACCTCTAGACGTTTTTCTTTTCTTCCGGGTAATTCATCGAATAGGTTGTAAGCTCTCTGATGTTGGTGAAGAGATGTCTTTTCTGTGGTATTTTTAGTCTCGGTTTATAGCTCTCCTTCCATGCAAACTCAAATTGGTAGACAACCCATCAATCCTAGTACTAGTAGGACTTCAAACCTTTTCCAAAAGATAAGAAATAGTATGGAGAGTGCGCTATGCTCAGAATTAGAATTTTAGAGCCAAAAATCCTTCTTTTGGTAAAGACAGTTTTTGAGTAGAAACAATGGCAGTAGAGTGAGGGAAAGAATGATTTTCCCCATCTTGTCTATGAAACCAGCCAACCCAATCAACATCTGAAACTCAATATAAGTATAAATCCACAAAACCGCTCATACACAAAAATCACTCGTACACAATTTCAGCCACGCCCCTTAAATTTCCAGTCTTAGAGAAAGGGAACGGGACAGAGAGAGAAGAAAATAAAGGAAGAATAAATTGGTTCCCTTCAAAATCAGTTCAAATGACCAATTACAGAAGCAATATTTACAGAGCGTAAGACAAGAGACAAGGGAAGGAAGATGGTGAAAAAGAAGAGAAATTGTTATGTCGTTCTCCAGGCACATTTTCTTGTTTTTATCACTAGAGAAGAAAAGACTAACATATGCCCCCGGATGCTCATATTAAACGTGTCAAGCATGCTAAAAGTAATTTGTGATTCTATCCTTCTACTAATCAAGCATACTAAATCTACTAAGGGATAACTCATTTAGTACACACATCGGGTTTAGTTAAACCCGAAAAAGGTTTGAAGCGTCACAATATTTTTGAATTCTCACATCAATTTCGTCTCTGTTATCCCTCTTAGAACTCATTTTTCTCCTATACTCTATGTATCTCTCTTTTATTTTATGTTTGTATGGTTTGTACATCCTCTTTAATCACTATTTATATCTCTAATAATGAATTTCCTATTTTTTTTAGGTTAAGTGCGTTATCTTCGATTGCCTAATTTTCTGGTATTTCATAAGTACACCAAATATTTCAGTTTCCATATCACTAAAAATATGGCAGCAAACATATAATATCATATGGAATGAATATTTCATGTTTTTCTAAAATAAACAAATTAATCAATCTAGTCTCCAAACATTCCAAAATTAAAAAATCATCATCTCCGAAGAAATGCCCTATTTTATATATATATTTATTTATTTTTGCATTAACTCCAATTACCTAAATTTTTTCGGCCACCATATCTCATTGTCAACACCAAATATATAAGTTTCCATGTCCCTCTATATATATATATGGTCATATACGAAAACAACACCATATTTTTTTAGTTGTTTACTCATATTTTATAGTCCAATATTAACAAATTAATGCGACTTATAAAATGCATGTTATACCATATAGCAAGGTGTAAGAAAAGAGGTAAATCACATTATCTCAGTTGGTCTAAACCTTACACGAAAGTGGGACTCGGCGTGACCCCTGCAAGCCTATTAGGAACAATTGTGTTTTTTAAAAAAGGATTAACAGGGAAAACTAAAGGGCCGGAGATAAAGAAATTCCAAATACTTTCAGGGAAAAATTTGGAAGACATTTATCAATAATTGTGCATTCAAATTTTCTATATTAATGAAACATGGTTCGTGATGTTGATCGATGAAAAGGGTAAAGCCCCCATGACTGAACAATAATTGAAAGAGTTAGAAGAGAAAGAAAGAGAAGAAAGGTTAATCATCATAATGCGGTTGATAGAGGAGTTGAACAAGGATGACCTGGTGGCAGTATAAAAAAGAGTAAGAGATATGTTACATGATAATGAACTCGGAAAAACTGGGAAGAAGCGCGTGCAGTATTAAGGGATCAGGAAGGAAACCATAAGTGTTACCAAATAAGCGTCCTCTTGATCCCTTCAAAGATAACGCCGAGAAAGAAAGGTTTGAGGCATTGCAGGCGAAAGATGAGGTTGGAGACAGCGGAGAAGATTAAGAAGGTAAGGGTGGAAGAATTTTTGCTGCACGACAGTGGTGCAAGTGATGAGGAGGATGAAAATCAAGTTGTTGTATATGAAAGTGAAACACCCACTCTAGATTCAGTGGAGATGGGGATTGCAGAGCATGCTGCTGTTGAAGCCCTAGAAGAGAAACTTGACGAGTTCCACGTAAATAAGATGAATGGGGCTAATGATTTATTGTTAGCCCAACAAACCGATTCCAAAGCTGACGAGTCATATGAAGATGAAAACGAAGCGGACGAGTCATATGAAGATGAAAACGAATATAATGAGATAGATGAGGAGGAAGATAAATTTTATGATTCCGATTCCGAGTGATAGTCTAGCAATGAGTAAGCCTTCTCGACATTTGAATTTTTTTTGTAGAGAGCTGGTGGATTTTTGGGTAAGTGCTCTAATGGAAATGGTGATATAAGTTTACAAATGGTTATAGAACTTATATTATTTTGAAGAAATACTTACCATTAAAGTACAAAGAAGAATCCAAATACAGAGGGGTCTAATGCAAATGGTGAGTCACTGAATAATATTTTCTTGTTGGTTTTTGGAAGTGTGAATGGAATTGTGGAAGTGGTAATGGATACTGGAAATGTAGGGGACGATGAAGGGAAAAGTTGTGTTTCTTTTTTCTTTTTTCTTTTTGGTTTTTGGATTTTGGGTGTATAAGATGGAGAGATACTTGTAAATGCCAGATCAAGTTTGCCTTAATGTTTTCGATTTTTTATTTTAGTTTATGAACATGTAATTGAGATGATAATGTTGTTGTTAAATGTTTCTCAACACTAAATGAATAGAAAGGTTGTAACTTTTTTGAAACACAGTTTGATGAAGTAATAAGGTTATTTATTTTGCCCGATGATTGGGTATTGATGATGTTGGAGATGCAGGTAATAATCTAGAAACTAAAACTATGATCAAGGAACTGGAAAAGGTTGTTGAAAACCAAACAAAACAAATAAAAAATAAGCACAATCATATAAAATGCAAGAGTAAATTGTGTTGAAAACAAATGCATAATGAAAACAAGTTATTCTAGTCCTTCTTGATAGCTTTCCCTGCAATTCTCTGGGTTTGCATAAGGTATATCTATGTTTGAAATTATATCTTTGATTCTTTATTCAGTCCAATTCACAGTAAACACTATTTGGTAGAGAGGAAAATACACACCTAGTTTTAATCTACAATCTGGCAAAGGGAACAAATTATGAATATCTATGTATGTTTGAAATTGAAAAAAAATAACACTCCAACACACAATAAGAGTTCAAAAAGAATAAAAAGCTATAGATCTTCTGTCAAATACATGATTAACAAAAATTGGCTTGCGTTGGTTGCGTCCTATTCGACTTGCACATAATTGACACAAACACTACTTGGTGGAGGCTTATGCACACCTAATTTTATTTTACAATTTGACAATGAATACAAATCAAAAAGATTCCTGAAATTATCTTGATTCCTGAGATGCTGCTTTTCAAAACAAAATACAAGCTTTATTCACTAATGCTGACATCCTACAACCAAACACTACGTTTGAGCCTAAGTTCAACAACCAAATATTCTTAAAAGGTATAACAAGCTTTAGATCATCTGTCAATAACATGAACCAGGATTGCATAGTAATCAACTTATATAATCAACTGATACATAAAACTACTTGTTGAAGGCATAAAGCATGCTACTGAGATGTTCATAATCACCAAAGCATTCTCAAAAAAGGATACAATTCACAACAACATCAGATACAAATAAACCTAAAATCTACAACCACGTATAGATCTGAAAGATAGAGATGTTCATAATCACCATCATAAATTGCATCATTCAAAATCAATAGTTTGTAACCTCCAATTTGTAAAAATCGTTAAACCCCCAAATGCTGAAAAAATTTCGATTCAGAGAAAAATGAATGAATAGCGTACCTTAGATGAAGATAACTCATATTTGCATTTCTAAAATTATGAATCAATGTCAATACTTCTATGAGAGATCGATTAAACCTAAATCTAGGCTTAAATCAATGTTTTACAGAAGTACTAATAACTGATTATAGTTCTTGATGAATTTTTCTGAAGCTCAAAACGATGGAATTAGAAATGGATGGAGATGAAATGATAAATGAAAGGAGTTATGTCTCAGGATTTCAGCTGTTCCCGACCAATTATCTTTTTCTCTTCTAATTTTCACCTTGGCAAATTTTTGTGGTTCATTGGTGGACCGGAATATGTGAGTATGATTTTATGCACGCTCTCTAACGAGTGTGCACGTGACCTTTTAATCTCCACCATTGATTCAATTTTTGGATTTATGTAACAAGGGTTGAGATCCTAAATATAAAAGGTAATGGGTCCATCTGTTAACTACATCTCTTGCCAATTTGATACATGTACTTGATAAAGTGAATCTATAATACCTTAATTCTTTTCTGGGTTTGACAGTTACGTTTCCTAAATTTGATAAACCATATATATTTCATTCATCCAATTACTTATAAGGGTATATTGGTTATTTATGCTAAAAAATGACTATAATTCTTTATGCTCCAATTATTTATAATGATTTGAAAAGACATTTATGCTAAAACAACGTATAATACTTCATGATCCAGTTACTTGTAAGGGTATTCTGGTCATTTATAATAAAAACCGATATGTTACTGTAGTACAGTGGTAAAGTTGTTGGGTGATGATACCAGTGACCTGAGTTTGAAAAAATAAATAAAATTAAAATAAACTTATTATATTGAGTCTGAATCTTCACCGGAACCCTAAATGTACCGATGTTGGTCATATTCTGCTTAAAGACTCATTTCAATGGAAATGAATCTTCACAAGAACCCTAAACCCTAAATGTACCGACGTTGGTCATATTCTGCTTAAAGACTCATTCCAATATAAGAAAATGAATATTCACGGGAACCCTAAACCCTAAATGTACCGACGTTGGTCATATTCTTCTTAAAGACTCATTCTAATATATGTAATGAATCTTCACAAAAACCGTAAACCTTAATTAAATGTACCGATGTTGGTAATATTCATCTTAATGACTCATTCCAATATATGAAGATAAATCTTCACCGGAACCCTAAATGTGCCGATGTTGGTCATATTCTGCTTTTCATTCCAATATATGAAAATGAATCTTCACCGGAACCCAAGTTCGATGCACCGATATTGGTCATGTTCTGCTTAAAGACTCATTCCAACAAAAATGAATTTTCACTGAAACCTTAATGTACCGATGTTGGTCATATTCTTCTTAATGACTCACTCTAATATAAGAAAATAAATCTTTACTGGAACCCTATATGTAACGATGTTGGTAATATTATGCTTAATGATTCATTCTAATATATGAAAATGAATCTTCACTGGAACCCTAATTCGATGCACCGATGTTGGTCATAATCTGCTTAATGACTCATTCCAATATATGAAAATGAATCTTCATTGAAACCCTAAATGTACCGATCTTGGTTATATTCTGCTTAATACATGACTTATTCCAATATATGAAAATGAATCTTCACATGAACCATAAATGTACTGATATCGGTCATGTTCTGCTTAATAACTCATTCCTATATAGGGGTGCACAAAGGTCGGTTCGTCTCGGTTCTTGGTAGAACCTTGTACCCGTACCTTTTTATGGTCGGTTCTCTACTCGTGTACCTGTACCCCGGTTCGGTTCTTGTACCCGTACACTCGGTTCTTGTACCTGTACCTTTTTTTTTTTTTTGGTTTAGTATTTTGGTTGGCAATTATTTTGGTTGCATCTAAAATTTAAACGTAAATGTAAATTGTTGAAGTAAAAGAGATTGAAAGTTTAAGTGTTGCTACACAGTAGAATTTTGCACACACCAAGTTGACTGTAAGCAAGTTTCAGCAATAATGAAACAAACCAGAGAAATCAGTTGCAAAGTAGTGGACTTGTACTTACTCAGATCCGTGAGATAGTTCACAGATGAGGGTTGACGTACCAAGCATGAGACTGTATGCAATATGTGAAACAACTAATACAGTAGAGATGAACCAGTTGCCAGATTTTATATCTTTTCAATGGATTGCAATACTCACTATGAGCATTAGGCTCTCTATTGAAATCCAAAACAATCAAGTAAGGACACAGTTTACTAAGCAAGTTGATGCATCTATGACAAGCTAGAATAAGAAAATAACAGTAAAAAAGGAAGACACCAACTATTATGAACTTGAAGATCGCATAAGCAACTAATATTATTCTTCGCAATAGAGGCAAATAACTGAAAAAGAAAAATTTATAGACTGAAGACAAATTTCTATTATCAAACACCTGGCCTCAAAATCACCAAATACAGTAGTTGAATCAATGGAGGAGACAAAGAGCGGCTGGGATTTGTTCAGGGATAGGGTGTGAGTCCGGATCTCTCCACGGATAAGATAGATGAACGACTGTTGTTTGTTTTGAAAAAAGATACATCCATCCGAGGGGATAAGTAGTCATTTTACATTTGTAAAATCTTTTCGGTGTTGTTTCAGGTAGAAGAAGAGAGGGGATGTGCAGAGAAAAATCTCATTATTGATCTAGGTTCCAGTTTCTTCTATGTCTTTCAGTTACTATACTCAAATGTGACCCTAAACAAAGAACTCAGTGAAGATACTTAATCATATAAGTATTTTGATATAAACCTTTATTTTGATTTTCTCTTTAAGAAATATGATTTTATCAGCTCCATATCAGATGTTTTTGTTGATATCAGCTGTTCAAGACATGATTTGAAGATAGGCACATCTTTTTTTTCTCTAGATTTAGGGTTTGTTACTTCATAAAAAAAAATTGTGTTATGTTCACCTCCTATTAGAATCGTTTGTTCTTTGTTTTTTTCTTATTCTTCTAATTAGGGTTATGATTATAACTATATTTGGGGTCACACAATATCAAGGGCATGAAAACCCTTCATAAAAACATTCTGATCTTTGGGCTCACTGTGTTGTGACCAAGCAAACATCCCACCAAATACAGTAGTTTAATGTTAGTATACTTGCTGAAAGCTAGATTTTACCAAGGGTCCAAGACATTTACCATATTAATGTTTGACTGAACTATATCAAAAGGAAAGCAGTCGATCAACGCAGCATCTAAACCTCCAGCAGTACAAGCAATTCCAACTAGTTGAGTATGGAAATTTTGAGAGGATAACTCTATCGATGAAATTGAAAAAGAGATGAATGGTGCAATTAGGGCTGCACAGGAAAGAAAAAGAGATGAATGGTGAATGGGTTTTACTCTGTTTAGCATAAGAAATGAAATTGAAGAAGAAATCGATTTCAAATTGAAATCACCAGACGAAATCACCAGACACCAGAGTCCAGACGGCTGAAATGACCTAACCTAACTTAAAACATTAACGGTTGAGATTAAAAAACCTAAAATGATCAACGACTAGTATAACTCGGTTCCTTCGGTCCGCTACAAATCGGTTCTGGGGTAGTACTTGTACCTTGTACCCAGTTGTACTCGGTTCCCATTTTTTGTACCTGTACCCTGTACCCTGTACCCTCGGTTCGGTTCTTTTAGGGTACGGTTCCGTCGGTTCCGGTCGGTTCCTGTGCAGCCCTATTCCTATATATGAAAATGAATCTTCAACGGAACCCTAATTGTACCGATGTTGGTCATGTTCTACTTAATGAACCATTGAGTCATAATCTTCACCGAAACCCTTAATGTACCGATGTTGGTCATATTTTGCTATAAAGTATTTGTAACGTGGTTGCAATGTTACAAAATCCTGAATTTTGTGTAGTCAGAGGATATATGAGTTCGGACTTGGAACTCGCTAAAACTTGGCCCGACACTTAGATATACATATTAGAGACACAAGAGTCCCCCTGTTCATATATATTTCTACCAAAACTAGGGAAAATTGGACATTGAACTTGCCAAAACTCGGGAAAATAGGACTTGGAACTCGCCCAAACTCGAAATGGTTTATCGATTCACTAAAAGTGTATATTGGTATTGGATTTAGAAATTAGGAATTAGGAGCAATAAATTAAGAGAAATTGAGAAAATTGTATTGGTTTTGCTTAATGGTGGGTTTGGTTGTAAAATTTTAAAGGGAGGATTCACGGGATCAGGGGATTTGGTGGAATTACAATTTCTTTTGGTTTATTTGGTTGCCCAAATTCCTCAGATCCACGTTTCCAATGTGATTTAAAATTCCACCAAATCCTCCATTTTGAATCTGAGGTCTTCCCCAGAAAGCTCCAGTCATTAAGGTAAAGAACGTAGAAAAAACACCTATTTTTGTACCGATTCTAGATGATCAAAGAAAGAGGGGATGCTTTACCCGTATTAACCTATATATTATTTCCTCATCAATAAAACTGCCGCACTAGGTAAAAAAAACTTATTGATGGTGGGTTTTTGATAAAGAGCAAAACAGTCAATTTTGGCAATTTTTCATATCAGGGGCAAAATGGTCATTTCATAATTAGAGGTGAAAAGTCATATTCATTAAGTTTTGAATTAGGGGTGAAATAGTCATTTTACTAAAAAGTCGAGCGAAAAAAGCATAATGGTCATTCTGAGATTTTAAATTATTCTCGAATAAATATGCTATTAAATGCATCATACATCTAATTGCACAGTCGCATCAGGCATTATCTCAAGTTGCAAACTTCTACGGCTGAATCTCTTGAGTATGTTTTGTATGCACTGCACAAAATTAAGCATAAATGCTAAAATTAAATCTCATACAATTGAGAAACCCTAAAACATGCCATAAATATGGCAACGACATTAATAAGTGTCAAAGCTAGTGGTGCACAAGCAATAACCATGGCACTAGCAAGTGCCAGCTTTGGCAAAGTCATAGCCACACTCCCAATATCAATAAGTAGCGCACACATGTGCCAAAAGTCCAAAAAAAGCCAAAAAGAGCCAAAAAACCGAAAAGCTAACAAAGCATGCGCCAAACAGGCCATAGCGTCGCTAGCGTTAGCACTGTGCTAGCTCCAGCGCTAATGAGTTAGCGACGACCAAAAGCGCTGGCCAATCCATGCTAGCATTCCTTCATTGCTAGCACCATTACTAGCACTCCCCCTCTTTTGCGGCGCTAACTTTGCTAGGTCTTACTATCAATATCATGGCTAGTGCTAGCACAATCCTGACTCCATGACTCCACCAATTCCTACGAGAAATCAAATCATGTTGCATAAAGGGATAATTCATGGGGTTTTGGTTTGACGGATATAGCAAATGTGGCGTGGTAACACCCCATGATCTGGAAGTTACAAAGTAGTGGTAAAGCTGGAGAAGTTGATGAGACAATGAAATCGTGGTTTTCTAGAAACTCTCAGGGATAATGGGCGGTTACACCATTATCCCCACAACTTCATCTCTTCACTACTGCCATTAATTTATAAGGGAGATAGTGTGTTCCCAAAATATTATAAATAGGATGCTTAGCCCATTTCAGAAAGACAACAAGCTTACGATTCTCATAAGCTCTGTGATTTCTCTCAATAGTTCTGCAACTCTACACAGAATTCAATACACAAAATTCCTTCAACTTACTTTGCTTCCCTCCCCTAAGATCAACCCATTACCTATAATCGTGACCGACTCATGGCGGAACAGCTATTATCGTGGTTTAGGCTGGCTCACTAAGATTTTGATCTTTGAATCTAAGTACTTCTATAATATATTATTTTTTCTAGAATCCATTTTTAGGTACCAACAATTGGCGACCACAATGGGAAATCAATCTCTCAGTCACGAATCAAATTCTTCAACCATCTGAAAATAAATTCTCAAATCATCTAAAAATGGTAGATCTAGGTCTAGTTCAATCATCAAACTCAATTCAGGTTTAACAACCAATCTCAATTTTGGTGTTCCACTTCTCAAAATGCTTTCACCAAAAACACCAATACTACTCTCTCAAGAAGTGCTGCTGGAACGTCGTGAACAACCTCTATCATAGCAGCGTTCTATAAAATAACACCACTCGAAGTGCCTTCTTCAACAATCGCGTCTGGAAGAGCTTGTTCATGATTTTGAGTTGGAAGAGACACATCCTCAGCTTCACAACTCACGTTAATCTCTAGTCCTTCACCTGCAAGTTCATCTCTCTGCTTTGGTTCATTCCCCTTCCCCAACATAAAAATAGAGACATTACAGAGATTATTTCTCGAGCACAAGGAATTGAAGCACTGATAGACACATTTTTGTGTCTAAATTGTGCTCGATTATCTATTTTGATAATGTTCGATTTTGTACTTATTATGGGTTTTTATGTCTTTGTAGGTATTTTCGAGAAATAAATATTTATGGAGAAATCGACTCAAAAGGTGATAAAGGCACCCAGGAAAATTACTAAAGGAACCCATCAAAAGTGATAAAGGCACCCACCAGTTGGATTGGGGCCACCCCCTTTTTGATTAAAAAATCCAAAAATGGCGGGAAGTGTTCTTCACGTAAGAGAGAACTTCTGGATTAGTTGGCAAACGAGTTTTAAGGGATTTTTAGGTGATTTCAAGTTACCAGAATGAAGACACAATCTATACTAGCTTATACACACGTTAGAATGAGGGTTTTACGCCTTGAAAATAGCTGGAGAATCAACACAGTTGCCGGAAACATAGTTCTCCTGTGTTTGGGATTTTCACGGGATTTAGAGTTGGTTTTTTTATTTGTTTTGGAGTCCTTATCGGTTCACAAGGTTTATTAGGGTTTACTAACCCTATATAAAGCAAAGAGAAACAAAGAAAACAGAGGTTGGAGAGAGCCGAAAAAAGTCAGGAGAAAAAATAGTTACGCAGAGAAAGGAAGAACACGAAGAACATAAGGCTCCAGAGAACCGTCATTTTCTCCATTGCTTATTCCTTCATAATCAAAATCGTCCAGAGTCCGTCCTTTCTCTTCTGTTTTATTTTCTTTCTTCAACCAAGCAGAGAACAGTTTCTGAAACGCTTATAAGGGTACTAGTTCTCTTGTGTTACCTTTATTCATCATTGTAAACACTTTTTGAGCGATGAAAACTTATTTTGAGAGTGCTTCCAATATGATGAGCTAATCACCATTACTGGGGCGACAGAGGAAGCTATTTTTCCAATAATAAAGTGGTAATTCTTATTTTATTTATTTTTTGCAATTCTTTTACTATTATTTGCTTTGAATTAAATTTGGAAAAAATGGTTTTTATCAAGTAGTTGTGTTTTCTTTTGATGGGTCATGCTGAGTTTTAAAATTTTGATGTCTCATACTTTTGATTTACAACTATTATTTTGAAAAACTAACTTTGGTATTATTTTGAATAAATTGAAGACAGGAGTTGCAAGATTTTTATCACTTGAAAAAATTGGATAATAGTGGAATCCTTAGTCCCAGTTCTTCCCACAAATTTGAAAACAATTTTATTTTAATCTTCTTTTAGTATTAAAAAAATTAGGTTTAAAAATCAAATCTTTACAAGTCTGCGAATCGAACTTTATACCACTATTTTAAAACTACATCAAGCACGAACCATGAAATTCATAAAATATGTCCATTAGCAACCTAAACATTCATCAAAAAGTGTTTTGGGTCATGGCATATGGTTTAGAAGAGATATGGGTCGTTTTGTAAAAACGTCGTCAAAAACGTTTTTTACATTATCCTCCAGAAGAACTGAAACTGGCGCTAATTGGTTAAGAAATTTGGGGGTGATTTATATACCAAATGATTCATATATTTGTCTAATACAACATGTTAAGATGGAACACCAAACGGAGAAGCGAGCTAATAAGAGCAGACAACACGATCGACTACACGACAGCTGAAAACCTACATAATATTTCTTGAAAAGTCCTGGACTCTTGGTGTAAGTCTTTTTCACCTATCAAATAGACTCCAAATTTAGAAATTATTTTCGAAAAATTTATATCTTCCTCTTAGATAAAGAATGAGAGGTAAATCACCTCATTCCGACTTCGAACGAGGATTCTACGGCCATTACGGCAAGAAGACCTGAATCTGAAATTTTCTGACCGCGAAAATCGTTAAAATTATGACAATGTGATTCACCACCAAGTTCTTCCTTCTTATCCCCAGATTCTTCAATTACTTCAGTATGGGATGATTTCTCAGGTCCCTGGTCATGTTTGTCTTCTTCCTCAGTGCTTTCAACAACAACAAAATCTCCAGAAAGTTATACTTACTACATAAGGAGCTGAAGTGTCAAGAATATCCGGGACACCAAACTTAAAAGGTTGAATAACCGAGGTACCTTGATGAGTTATGCTTCCAGACTACGCAAAGGTACTTGTCAGGACAAAGTATAGTTATACTTCATACAAAAAAAAAAGAGTAAGAGAAAATGCAAGACGCTTACCTTCTTCTAGGGACGGTCTCCACTTCTAGGCATGATTACCCGTGGCCTCTTCTCCCCATACTGAGGAACGACATTCGCTACAATACCAAACACAGGGTGTTCTAGGTGCCACGACTACAAGAAACAAATTAAGCGTTTAATTACGAAATGAAAGATGGTGATTAAGCTAAAGCATAATTTGAGATACATGTGTGAAGTTTATGATCGAGTCACGCCTCGCTCCAGAAGTAATTTTCAAGTTCGACTGAGCTGATAATTCCTTCTTAGAAGACTCACAGCGTACATCAGAAGACTCACTAAACACGAAGTCCATAAGTAAAGTAAGTTGTCCATTCTAGAATCTACATTCGACACGATGACGAGATCCCCATTCAAAGAAAGAAACTAGGGATACAACGATCAAACTCCATTAATCATAAAAGTCTAGAGAGACCACTTCCACTATTATTTTGTGAACATGAGAGTCTTCTACCACTTCATCAGCAACAACCATGCAGATCCAGACTACGACATGGTTCGGAGACGTCCATGAATTGAAAGAAACAAGGAAAGGCTCGACGCATCTCTGGAGAAATCGTCACCAAGGGATCCACTTGTAGGCGCCAACAAGCCAACAGACCCTAAAGATTGCTCACCTCCAAAACATCGCCAAACAACGGATCTGGACGCATAGAGGAAAGATGATTATGTACGCCCGTGGATTTCACCTACGAGTAAGTCTTGTTCAGCAACTCTCTTTGCAACTAGTTGTTCCACGTCTCATCAAGGCTTGGGGACTTGACCTGAGTATCAACCTCACTGTGCCTTGATATGTGAATGGAAAACTTATCCTTTTAAAAAGATTGTCTAACGGATAGAGGTCATATTTACTGAGAGTTTTAAAACCGATAACCCAATCATCCTTAAAAATGTGTCATCAACCTGACATGCCTAAACCCAACACTTTCCAAATCGGAGACACTACTGCCTCTTCTGGAGAAATGCCACATCTGATCATTAAAATTATATTAGGTGGCTACTACAAATTCATCAATACTGATAAGCCTACAGGGGTAGTCTTACGTGGCAAGTGGCTTAAAGTTGTCAAGGCTTAAACACTTCACCACCCCTGACAAAGTTGTCAAAGCTTAAGCACTTTACCACTGTTGATGGTGGGTTTTTGACTAAGGGGAAAACAGTTAATTTGGGTAATTTTTCATACCAAGGGTAAAATAGTCATTTTACACATCAAGGGGGGAAATGGTCATTTTACACATAAAGGGGGAAAATTGTTATTTTACAATTAGAGGTGAAAAGTCATATTCATCAAGTTTTGTCCAGGGGAAAAATAGTCATATTACTAAAAAGAATCATGCGAAAAGGCACAATGCTCATTCTAGGATTTTACAATATTCTCGAATAAATGTGCTACAAAATGCATCATACCATATAATTGTATAGTCGCATCAAGCATAATTTCAAGTTGCAAACTTCCACGGATGAATCTCTTGAAAATGTTCTGTATGCACTGCATAAAAGTTAAGCATAAAATGCTAACAATAAATCTCATACAATTGAGAAACTCTAAACAGGCAATAAATATGGCCACGACATTAATGAATATCGAAGATAGTGGTGCATATCCAATAATCATGGCACTAACAAGTGCTAGCCTTGGAAAACCCTAGTCACACTTCCAACATCAATAAGTAGCGCACACATGTGCCAAAAGCCAGAAAAAGCCAAAAAGAGCCAAAAAGCCGAAAAGCTAACAAAGTATGCGCCAAACAGGTCAAAGCGTCCTAGCGCTAGCACTGTACTAGCTCCATCTAGCATTCCTTCCTCGCTAGCACCATTACTAGCACTCTCCCTCTTTTGCGGCGCTAGCTTTGCTAGACCTTACTAGCAATATCATGGCTAGTGCTAGCACAATCCTGAGTCCATGACTCCACCAATTCCTACGAGAAATTAAATCATGTTACATGGGGGTATTATTCATGGGGTTTTGGTATGGCGGTTATATGAACATGTGGCATGGTAACACCCCATGATATGGAAATTACAAAGCAGCGGTAAAACTAGAGCAGTTGGTGAGATAATGGAATCGTGGTTTTCCAGAAACTCCCAGGGATAATGGGAGGTTACACCATTATTCCCACGAGTTCCACTACTCTATCTCTTCACTACTTCCACTACTTTACAAAGAAATATACGTGTGTTCCCAAACTATTATAAATAGGCTCCTTAGACCATTTCAAAATCACAACAAGCTTACAATTCTCATAAGCTCTTTGATTTCTCTCAAATAGTTCTGCAACTCTACACATAATTCAACACACATAATTCCTTCAACTTTCTTTGCTTCCCTCCCCTAAGATCAACCCATTTCCTCCGGCCGAAGCAGGGAAGAACGGCTACTGTCGTGGTTTAGGCTTTCTATGTTTGATTTTGATTTCTGAATCTAAAGAAAGTACTTCTACAGTACGTTGTTTTTCCTAGAATAAATTTTTAGGTATTAACAATTGGCGACCACAGTGGGAGGTCAATCTCTCGGTCACGAATCCAATTCTTCAACCATCTGAAAATCAAATTATTCAACCGTTTGAAAATCGAGTGGATCTTATGTCTAGTTCAATCATCAAACTCAATTCAGATTCAACAACCAATCTCAATTATGGTATTTCATTTCTCAAAATGCTTTCACCAAAAACACCAACACTACTCTTTCAAGCAGTGCTAATGGAAATATCATGAACAACCTTCATCATAGCAGCGTCATGTACAATAACACCACTCGGAGTGCTTTCTTCAACAATCACATCCGAAAGAGCTCAATTATCATTTTAAGTTGGAAGATACAGATCATCAGAGTCACGAATCATGGTAATCTCTAATCCTTCACCTGCAAGTTCGTCTCTCTGCTTTGTTTCATTCCCCCTCCCCCACATAAAAATAAAGACACTATAGAGATTATATCTCGAGCACAATGAATTGAAGCACGAACCATGAAATTCATAAAATATGTCCATTAGCAACCTAAACATTCATTAAAAAGTGTTTTGTGTCATGGCATATGGTTTAGAAGAGATACGGGTCGTTTTACAAAAACGTCGTCAATTTTTTTTTTACACTATCCTCCAGAAGAACTGAAACTGGCGCTAATTGGTTAAGGAATTTGGGGGTGATTTATATACCAAATGATTCATATATATGTCTAATACAACATGTTAAAATTCCACACCAATCGGAGAAGCGAGCTAATAAGAGCAGACAACACGATCGACTACACGACAACTGAAAACCTACATAATATTTCCTGAAAAGTCCTGGACTCTTGGTGTAAGGTCTTTTCACCTATCAAGCAGACTCCAAATTTAGAAATTATTTTTGGAAAAGTTATATCTTCCTCTTAGATAAAGAATGAGAGGTAAATCACCTCATTCCGACTTCGAACGAGGATTTTACAGCCATTACGACAAGAAGACCTGAATCTAAATTTTTTTGACAGCGAAAATCGCTAAAATTCTTCATAAAATCACGTATAGTTCTACAAATTTGGTGGTCTAAAGGCCATAATAATGTCATTGTGATTCTGAAACAATGAATTAAACTTACTTGGAACCACAACTAGTCATCAGAAGCAATAAACATCTCGTAATGTGATTCACCACCAAGTCTCAGCCCCAGATTCTTCAATTACTTCAGTGTGGGATGATTTCCCAGGTACCTGGTCATCTTTGTCTTCTTGTCTTCTTCCTCAATACTTTCAACAACAACGGAATCTCCAGAAAGTTAAACTTACTACATAAGGAGTTGATGTATCAAGAACAGCCGGAACACCAAACTTAAAAGGTTGAATACCCGAGGTACCTTGATAAGTTATGCAGACTACGTAAAGGTGCTTGTCAGGACAAGATATAGTTATACTTTATATAGAAAGAAGAGTAAGATAAAATGCAAGACGCGTACCTTCTTTCAGGGATGGTTTCCACTTCTAGGCATGATTACCCGTGGCCTCTTCTCCCCAGACTGAGGAACGGCGTTCACTACAATACCGAACACAGGGCGTTCTAGGTGCCACGACTACAAGAAACAAATTAAGCGTTTAATTACAAAATGTAGGATGGTGATTAAGCTAAAGATAATTTGAGATACATGTGTCAAGTTTATGATCGAGTCACGACTCGCTCCAGAAGTAATTTTCAAGTTCGACTGAGATGCTAATTCCTTCTTAAAAGACTCACCGTGTACATCAGAAGGCTCACTAGACACAAATTCCTTAAATAGAGTAAGTTGTTCATTCCATAATCAACATTCGACACGACGAACAGATCCCCATTCAAAGAAATCAACCAGGGATACAACGATCAAACTCTATTATTCATAAAGGTCTAGAGAGACTACTTCCACTACCTTTTTGTGAACATGAGAGTTTGCTACCACTTCATCAATAGCAACCATATAGATCCAGACTACGACATGGTTCGAGGACATCCGTGAATTCACAGAAACAAGGCAAGGCTCGACGCATCTCTGGAGAAATCTTCACCAAGGGACCCACCTGTAGGCGCCAACAAGCTAGCCAACACTAAAGATTTCTCACCTCCAGAACATTGCCAAATAGCGGATCTGGACGCTAAGCAATTGCATAAAGGAAAGATGATGTCATACGCCCGTGGATTTTGCCAAAGAGTAAGTCTTGTTCAACAACTCTCTTTACAACCTGTTGTCCCATGTCTCATCAATGCTTGGGGACTTGACCTGAGTATCAACCACACTGTGCCTTGACGATGTGAATAGAAAGTTGATCCTTTTTAAAAGATTGTCTGATGGATAAGGGTCTTCTCTACAAAGAATATTAAAACCGATAACCCAATCATCTTTAAAACGTGTCATCAACTCGAGATACCGAAATCTAACCCTTTCTAGATTAGAGACACTACTGCCTCTCCTGGAGAAAAGCCATATCCGATCATTAAAACTATATTAGATGGATATTACAAACTTGTCTACTGATAAGCCAACAGGGGTAGTCGTACATGGAAAGTGGCTTAAAACTGTCAAGGCTTAAACACTTTACCACCCTTGACAAAGCTTTCAAGGATTGAAGTATTTTACCACCCCTAGCAATATTTCTATGCTTTTACGCAACATTTGCAATTCTTCAAAATGTTTGCAGTGCTTTGCATTCATACTTAGGGTTTCAATTTACTTAATTGAACAAAGTATTATTTCTCTATATAGAAAATCCTTACAAACCATTCAAAATCTACCTACTCAAAATCCCAAAATAAAACCACAAAAAATTTGGGTATCTCAGAAACACATAAAAACCCTCAAAACCTACTATTTAGAAAAGATCTTTGGAGACTGGTTCAGCACCATATGCTTATGATCTATCCACCTGTGCAAGGGGCTTCAGTTGTAAGCCTCAACTCTCAGGATAGTCTTTCAGCGTCATCTCTAGCCTTTGTAATCGCCTATAAGCCAAAGACTCACCTACTTCCTTCAAGTTCTCCTGAATGGCTCTCATATGAAGACGAAGCCATCCAACACCAAGCTTATCAATATCAGCTTTATCCAAGAGTCGGATCCTGTCAAACTTGAAGTCAAAGTCAACTCCAGCATTCAAATACTCAATTGGTGCAGTTTTTATCGCATTGGCATCTTACGTAACGACACCACTCGGAATATCATCTTCACCAGCTGCATCCGAGGAATCATATGAACCACACTTGGGGAATGAAGATTTGTACAAGATCCCCTTGTTGTCAAGAACCTCTCCATTCTATAAGAGATGGTCAACCAAAGAGTCATAACCTCGACAAGGCCCTTTACTCTCCAAAGACATGTCGCAAAGGTATCTTCACCTCTCTCAACTACGCCGTCGGATCTGATAGGCGCATGCAACCCCTGACGAGACTGAGACGCATCCCAAGCCTACTCTACAAAATATAACTTCAGAAATCAAAGAGAAGTGTGACTGGGGACTGCTCACCGTATCCCATCCCCTAGAAAAATAAAGAATTGAAATGATAGCTTAGGAGTCGCATCCGGGAACATAGTCTTTGAAGACACTGTAACACCACGTCGGCAACGGGACACCTCCCAGCTTATCCTCTCTACCCTTGACGTCTCCAGAGTACTTCTCCTATATGATATTCCAAGTATGTTATCGTCACATTCAAAAAGGTAAAACAAGCTTATGAGCCAAGGGGTCAGAATAAGATGCAACTTCATTTAATACTCACGAAACCGTCCCAATTGCGAATCAACAGCCCGGGCACCAACAAGGACTCCAAATGCAATTCAAATTCTTACTCCAGCCATGGCGTGCAAATACAACAACAACAATAGAAGATATCAACCTTCCTGGCTTCACTTGCCTGATCAGACCCCAGAGGCATGAACTCATGATGATACTATCAAGTCATCCATCGTCGAGCAGCACCCCAAAGTAGCTATACCTGGGGACTAAAGGCTTCTTCAGCTTCATATATTCATCGCAATCACCTCCTTCGAACAAAGTATTTAATCAACAACGGTAGTATCAACAAGACCCCTCACTCGCATCATCCTGACGAAAGCATTTGTATGTCAATACCTCCACATCTCGTAAGCTTCCTCTCCCAATTTGATTATGTCCATGGCATGGGGACTTCGTCTATATTGTTGTTGCTGCTGATTTTAACCACACTGGTCAACTATGGAAGACACACTGATTTTGAAATTCTCAATGTTGCGCCATCAATTCTCTTCATGCTCCAAGCAATCCCTACCAGACAGTATACATGGTTACGATACTCATCTCAACTGTCACGATAACAAGACAACTACGACAGTCTCCATTGCACAATGAAAACTCAAAAGGCCTGGCCATTTCAGATTCAAGCTTCTCCTCTTAACATCTGGCATACGGGATTACAACTGCTTTCAGGAATTTATCTTCTCCGAAAATATATCTATGATGAGTCAATATCACAAACGAGTCAGGAGTGTTCTGAAATGTGTAAGAAACGCCAAACTATGAGGCCCTTACTGTTTGTTATGAGGTTGTCATTCATGAATCCTATCACAAGAGAACACTTACCGTGAAGTCCTAACTTCTACTGAGGTCCCAACTTACATTGCATCTTGTTGGAGATCTCACGATGTCAACACCTCCAGCATTAGCCTCATCCACAGAACAAAGGATATTCTACCAGACGAGGGATATTGCATGGCATTAAGATTTCACACGGGTCTGGGACATCGTTCATAAAACTAGCGTCTTCAAAAATCTCATATCCTTATGGTGCCACCACCTACCGCCATAAGCTCCTCTATTCGTCGTCGCTCCTACTGTTACATCGGTATCCCGTAAACTCAAAAATTAGCGACAATCGATGGAGAATGGGATAATGTATCCTTCCCAAAAATAATAATAAATAATCAAACTTCAAGTGCTTATGTCTACTGCTCATTCACGACGAAGTCTAATATATACTAACCCAATTATGCGTGAAGGACATGCCTGAAGGAAATAGAGCTAAGTAACTACCCTTAAACTAAATTTCTGAAATCCATGTTTTTATATTTTAGAACGGAACCCTTGCTATAGGAATTTTCGACTACCTTCTTCAAACAAAATATATAATAGCTATACTGTGCAACTCAGTATCCACTTTTGTATATAATTGAGAACGATTGGATGGCTCCTAGACAGATTGACCACTAGTATAGAACAATAACATCTTCAGAATATCACTGGTAACGGTTGTTATTCCTGTCCAGATGATATATGACTATATATAACATTGAACAAGTTATAAGTTGAAATAATTCCTTATACTCGTTCTACATATCTTTTGCATATATATGCACCATAGAAATTTCATGTGCATCCATGCAAAATACTTGTATAAAACAGAATATAATGGTTACACAAAACTGCGAACATTCAGAATAAAGGCAATGCCATATCTGAATGAAAACACTAATTTGATGAATACCATCTAAAATAAAAAATTCCGAACATTCAGAATAGAGGCGATATCATATCTGAATGAAAACGCTAATTAGATGAATACCATCTAAAATACAAAATTACGAACATCCAGAATAGAGGCGATGCCATATCTGAATGAAAATGCTAATTAATGAATCATCTAAAAAAGCATCGAATATTCAGAATAGAGACTATGTCATATATGAATAAAGATCGCTAAATTAGATGCATATTATCTAATTACAGAGTCGCATCAAGCATTATCTCAAGTAGCAAACTTTCACAGGTGAATCTCTTGAAAATGTTATGTATGCACTGCATAAAAGTTACGCACTTCATGTCACGAATGAACTTGCTTCAAGTTGTAAAACTTCCATGGATGAATTCCTTGAACTTGTTCAGAATATCAATGCTCAGATTATATTCATCTTCGTGTCAGATGGCAGAATCATTGCCTCCACGCTCATCTTAATGTTTTGACGGCCGTATTGCCTCAACACCCTCTACATCCAACTAATGATTTAAATACCTAAGAGTACAACCACAAAAAAAAACAAAACTTGCTCGGCCAACTGACACACTTCTAGTAATATTTAACCATTAAACCATAAAAGACATATTTTACTTCGTCTGGCAGACCACCATCTAGTGCTTACCACGAAACATTACTCGTTCCGCGCTAAGCAGGGGACTTAATGTTGATGGTGGGTTTTTGACTAAGGGTAAAACAATCAATTTGGGTAATTTTCAGACTAGGGGTAAAATAGTCATTTTATATATTAAGGGGCAAAATAGTCATTTTATAATTAGAGGTGAAAAGTCATTTTCATCGTTTTGGACCAGGGGAAAAATAGTTAGTTTCTACAAAATCAAGCGAAAAGGGAACAGTGGTCATTCTAGGATTTTACACTATTCTCGAATAAATGTGCTACAAAATACATCATACCATCTAATTGTAGAGTCGCATCAAGCATAATTTCAAGTTGCAAATTTCCACGGCCGAATCTCTTGAAAATGTTCTATATGCACTGCATAAAAGTTAAGCATAAAATGCTAACAATCAATCTCATACAATTGAGAAACTCTAAACAGGCCATAAATATGGCCACAACATTAATAAATATCGAAGCTAGTGGTGCGACAATAATCATGGCACTAACAAGTGCTAACCTTGGAAAACCCTAGTCACACTCCCAACATCAATAAGTAGCACACACATGTGCCAAAAGGCCAGAAAAAGCCAAAAAGAGCCAAAAAACCGAAAAGCTAACAAAGCATGCGCAAAATAGGCCATAGAGCCGCTAGCGCTAGCAATGTGCTAGCTCCAGCTAGCATTCCTTCCTCACTAGCACCATTACTATCACTCCCCCTATTTTGTGGCGCTAACTTTGCTAGACCTTACTAGCAATATCATGGCGTGGTAACACCCCATGACCTGGAAGTTAGAAAGTAGTGGTAAAGCTGGAGCAGTTGATGAGATAATGGAATCGTGGTTTTCCATAAACTTCCAGGGATAATGGGCGGTTACACCATTATTCCCACGACTTCCACTACTCTATCTCTTCACTACTTCCACTACTTTACAAGGAAAGATACATATGTTCCAAAACTATTATAAATAGGATCCTTAGCCCATTTCAAACTCACAACAAGCTTACAATTCTCATAAGCTCTGTGATTTCTCTGAAGTAGTTCTGCAACTCTACACACAATTCAACACACAAAATTCCTTCAACTTTCTTTGCTTCCCTCCCCTAAGATCAATCCATTTACTTTCCTTGTGACCGAAGCTGGGCGGAACGGCTACCCTCGTGGTTTAGGTTTGCTATGTTCGATTTTCATTTCTGAATGTAAAGAAAGTACTTCTATATTGTTTTTCCTAGAATCAATTTTTAGGTATTAACAACCACACCTAACAATATTTCTCTGCTTTTACATATTATTTGTAAAACCTCCAAAATGTTTTCAATATCTTGCATTCGTACTTAGGATTTCAATTTATTACACAAAGTATTATGTATCTTTCTATAAAATCCTTTGCAACCATTCAAAATCTACCTACTCAAAGTCCCAAAATAAAACCACAGAAAATTCGGGTATCTCAAAAATACATAAAAAACCTCAAAACTTACTATTGAGAAAAATATCTGAAAACTGGTTAAGCACCATCAGCACATGCTTTCTCCACCTGTGCAAGGGCTTCAGTGGAAAGCCTCAACTCTCAGGATAGTCTTTCAGCATCATCTCTATCCTTAGTAATCACTTCTAAGCCGAAGATGCACATACTTCCTTCAAGTTCTCCTGAATGGCTCTCATATGACGACTAAGCCATCCGAAAACAAGTTTAGCCGTATCGGATTCCTCCAAGAGTCGGGTCCTGTCAAACTCAAAGTCAAAGTCAACTCTAGCGTTCATATACTCAATTGGTGTAGTTTCATAGCGTTGATATTCTATGCAACGATACTATTTGGAGCACCGACTTCAACAAACTGCATCCGAAAGATCACAAGAACCACACTTGGAAACTGAAGATTTTCAAAAGATCCCTTCGGTGTTAAGAACCTCTCTATCCTATAAAAGATGGTCAACCAGAGAGTCACATTCTTGAAAAGGCCATTTACTCTCCAAAGACATGCCATAAAGGTATCTTCACCTCTCCCAACTACGTCCTCAGATCTGATAGGCGCTTGTAACCCCTAACAAGGCTGAGAGCATCCCAAGCCTACTCCAGAAAATATAACTTCAGAAATCAAAGAGAAGTGTGACAGGGGACTGCTCACCGCAACACATAATATAACAATCAAAGATTCATAAGATGGCTCAAGAGACGCCTCTTGGAACATAGTATTTGAAGATACCTGCAGCACCACGTCGGCAACAGGATACCTTTCAGCTCATCCTCTTCACCCTCGACGTCTTCAGCGGACTTCGCCTATATTAGCATACCATTATCATATCCAGAAGGTTAAAACAAGCTTATGAGCCAAAGGGTCAGGATAAGACAAAATTTCATTCATTCAATGCTCACAAAAACGTCACAGTTGCGACTCAACATCCCGGGCACCACGAAGGGCTCTAACTTTAAATCAAGCTCTCGTAATGATGGTAGGGCGCACAAAGACAACAACAACAATAGGAGATATCAACCTTCCTAGATTACCTTGACTTATCATACCCTACAGGCATGACATCATGATGATACTATTAAATCATCCATCGTCGAGCAGCAGACCAAAGTAGCTACACCTGAAGACTGAAGGCTTTCAGTTTCAGAGATTTAACGCAGTCATCTTCTTCAACCATAATATTTAATCAACAACAGTAGTAACAACAAAACCCCTCACTCGCATCATCTTGATGAAAGCATTTGTACGTCAGTACCTCCATAACTCGTAAGTTTCCTTTCCCTCACGCCCATGGCATGGGGACTTCGTCTATGTTGTTGCTGCTGCTGATTTCAACCACACTGGTCAACTATGAAAGACACACTGAATTCATAATTCTCAAGGTGACACCATAAATTCCCCATCATGCTCCAAGCAAGCATTAACAAACAATATCCGTGGTTATATTAATTATCTCAACTATCACGATAATAAGGCAGCTGCGACAATCTCCAGTACACAATGAACACTCAAAAGGCCTGACCATTTCAGATTCAAGATTCCCCTCTCAACATCTGACATTTGGATTTACAAGCTGCTGTTAGAAATTCATCATTTCCAGAAATATGGCTATGATGATTCGACATCACACACGAGTTAGAAGTGTTCTGAAATATATAAAGAACGCCAAACCATGAGCTTCCCACCGTTTGTTATGAGGTTGTCACCCATGAAGCTTATCACAAGGGATTACTTGACATGAAGTCTTAACTTCTACTGAGGTCCCTACTTACATCACATCTTGTTGGAGATTTCATGATGTCAATAACTCCAGCGCTAGTCTCATCCATAGAACATCTACCAGACGAGGGATATTCCATGGTAGTATAATTTACACGGGTCAATTTTGGTCTCTCCATCATACAAATCAGCCACACTTCACTAGTTTATGCTCTCCAGACGACGCTCTATGATCCTACAGGCACTACTACATCAATTATTTCTCCTTCAACGATTATTTGACATCATCGGAGCGTCATCAAATCAAAATTCCTAATAAAATCCGACAACTAAGCTTACTGATTTATTTATTTTTCCTAGCTGCAGAAGCATAAAATAAATACGTATAAAATTCTGACAAGAATCAGAATTATGAAAATTACTCCTATCTTATATTCCACAAGAGAAGTAAGAAAGGATACTCATCTCCTGGCTAAATTATCCTTGAAGCTCTTTTATCGTTTTTGCATAGATGCAGAAGCATGAAATAAATAATATAAATTCCTGATCAAGTATCAAAATTATGAATATTACTCATGTCTTACATTCTGTAAGAAAATTTAGAAGGGATATTCAGCTCTTGGATAAATTAGCCTTGAAGCTCTTTTGCATATGTGGGCCTTAAAAATTGCAGGGCTTTACTCGGCTAAACCTCGATTATTTTATAGGCAAACATGCAAACTATTTGTATTAATCAGAATACATTGATTATACAAAATTATGAATATTCGGAACAGAGGGGACGCCATTTCTGAACAAAACACTAATTAGATGCATACCTTCTAATTGCAGAATCGCATCGAGCATTACCTCAAGTTACAAGTTTCTCTTGAAAATATTCTGTATGCACTGCATAAAAAGTTAAGCATCTCATGTCACGAATGAACTCGCTTCAAGTCGCAGAACTTCCATGGATTGAATTCCTTGGATATTAATGCTCAAGTTCTAACTTAGTGTTCACGACTAACACTCATCTTTGTGTCTGACGGCAGAATTACTGCCTCCACACCCATCTTTGTGTTTGATGGAAGAATCACTTCCTCAACACTCATCTTAGTGTTCTCACGGCAGCAATACCTCCACACTCACCTTAGTGTTCACGACTAACACTCATCTTTTTGTCTGACGGCAGAATCATTGCCTCCACACTCATCTTAGTGTTCTGACGGCAGCATTGCCTCAACACTCTCTACAACCAACTAAGGTTCCAAATACCTTCCCGTTGTTGTTACGGTAGAAAAAGAATACTCCATATACCTAAAGAGTACAATCGCAGAAAGAATAAAACTTGCTCAGCCAACTGCTACTCTTCTGGTGATATCTAACCATTAAACAATAAAAAGTCATATTTTACTTCGTCTGGCAGACCACCATCTAGTACTTACCACGCAACATTTCTCGTTCCGCGCTAAGCAGGGGACTTAATGTTGATGGTGGATTTTTGATAAAGGGTAAAACAGTTAATTTGGGCAATTTTTCAGATTAGGTGCAAAATGGTCATTTTACAATTAGAGGTGAAAAGTCATATTCATCAAGTTCTGGATCAGGGGAAAATAATCATTTAACCAAAAAGTCGAGCGAAAAGGGTACAATGGTTATTCTAAGATTTTACACTATTCTCGAATAAATGTGCTACTAAATACATCATACCATCTAATTCAGAGTCGCATCAAGCATTATCTCAAGTTGCAAACTTCTACAGTTGAATCTCTTGAGTATGTTCTGTATGCATTGCACAAAATTAAGCATAAATGCTAACAATTAAATCTCATACAATTGAGAAACCCTAAAACATGCCATAAATATGGCAACGACATTAATAAATGTCAAATCTAGTGGTGCACAAGCAATAACCAGGGCATTAGCAAGTGCCAGCCTTGGCAAAGCCATATCCACACTCCCAACATCAAAAGTAGTGCACACATGTGCCAAAAGTCCAGAAAAGCGAAAAAGAGCCAAAAAACCGAAAAGCTAACAAAGCATGCGCAAAACAGGCAATTGCGTTGCTAGCGCTAGCACTGTGCTAGCTCCAGCGCTAACGAGGTAGCGCTGGCCAGCCCATGCTAGCATTCCTTCCTCGCTAGCACCATTACTAACACTCCCCCTTTTTTGCGGCGCTAACTTTGCTAGGCCTTACTAGAAATATCATGGCTAGTGCTAACACAATCCTGAGTCCATGACTCCACCAATTCCTACGATAAATCAAACCATGTTACATGGGGGGATAATTCATGGGGGTTTGGTCTGGCGGCTATAGCAACATGTGACGTGGTAACACCCTATGATCTGGAAGTTGGTAAAGCTGGAGAAGTTGATGAGATAATGGAATCGTGATTTTCCCGAAACTCCCAGGGATAATGGGAGGTTATACCATTATCCCCATGACTTCCACTAATCCATCTCTTCACTACGTCCACTACTTTACAAGGAAGATACGTGTGTTCCCAAACTATTATAAATAGGCTGCTTTGCCCATTTCAGAAAGACAACAAGCTTATACTTCTCATAAGCCTTGTGATTACTCTCAATAGTTCTGCAACTCTACACATCATTGAACACACATAATTCCTTCAACTTTCTTTGTTTCCCTCCCCTAAGATAAACCCATTTCCTCTCATCGTGACCGAAGCAGGGTAAAACGACTACTATCGTGGTTTAGGATGGCTCTGTATGATTTTGATCTCTGAATCTAAATAAAGTACTTCGACAGTACATTGTTTTTCCTTGAATCAATTTTTAGGTACCAACAAAGCTCTTCGACATTGTAATCCGTGACATATAATAAAAAAATTTTTGTAAAAGATTACAAAAAAAAAAGTAAAAAAATACATATTTATCTTCAAAAAGATAATAAAATAAAATAAAAATAATTTTATTTATCTTTGAAAAAAAAACTTTATTTATTTGAAAAAACTAAATTTTTTATTTATCTTAAAATAATAGTAATTTTATTTACCTTAAGGTATGAAAATTCATCCTAACTTTTAACCGCCGCCAAACGACATATGAAACTTTAAGTATAAAATTTATACAAATTAAAGTATTTTCTACTGAGTTGCCAAATACACCAAGGATTTACGTGATTCCTAAAATTTGTAATACTATAGACTTATGAATCTCTTGGAATTATGATTTCTGCAACCAAACACACCATAAAATGTACATAAATTAGGCAAATGCCCCATTTGTTAGTAGTAAAATTGAGTTTTGATTTTTCTTGTACATAAGAGCATCTCCATTGGTCATTCGAAAAGTTTAATCATGCTCTAAATGAAATATGAATTTAAAAATATTGTATAAAGAAATTGAAAGGGAATCTGAATTTTTAGAGACTCGAATTCAAGTTTTAGTGAAATTTTCCTTATATATCTCTATAATACCATTTTAATAGATTATGCAATAAAACCAAACATGTTTAGTAAAATCCGAGGAGCGAGTTCAAACAAATTTCATTAACCTTTGCTATTAACATTCAATACTTGAAAGTTAAAAAATTTAGATCTAACCTTTACCCTTAACCCCATATACATATATTCAAAATAAAACCCCCATCATGTTCATCACAATTATACGTAAAGCAAGCAAATTTACAAAACTACTACTACTATTATCGAGTTTAATCTTTGTCAGTAGCAAAAAACCCTTTTACACCATACAATAGAAGATAAAAAAAGACTAGGATCCTCCAGTTCCGACAGCAACAACAACTACAAGCATAAGGAAAAACTTTTTGAATTTTCACTAAGATGTTCTGAAGACTTCAAAGAAAGTAATCCTCCAAAGTCCTCCTCAAAATATTTTCCCAATGCTCTTCAGATGATCATCATTGATCATCGTCATACTCGCTTTCAAACTCCTCTTATTCATAGTAGAAGTCTCGACTGTTATAACTGCTGGAAGAAGCGACATGACCATAACCTCGATCTTCATTATCCTCCTCCTCATCATCATCTTCAGATCCTTGCCTTTCTCCCTCAACCTCTGATATAGGATTGACATCTATATCAATCCCTGGTATCTCCTCACAATTTGAATCCACGTTCAGGGGCTCAGATATGGTACGAGCAAACATCCGGGGAAGAGCTTTCTCTGCCAAATAACATCGGTACATTACTAAATCAACTTCCCTTTGTCTTTCTTTCTCTCGATCCTCGTCTTCTGGATCTGTAGATGGTTCACTGCTACTTCCACCCTCATGAATTTCAACTGCTTCTTCACCTTCCCCCTCATTTTCACTTTCTGTGACACTTCTTGTCTTTCTCCAATAACGTTCATGTCTCTCTTGCGTTGCTTGCCTTTCTCTCATCTTCCTTGCACCTCTTGCATCATTTTTTCTTATCCATAATTGGAACTCTTCTTCATTCTCAATTCTTTTCCTATCAAATTCTTCCTGCTTCCTTTTTCTGGGAATTTCTTGTTCCAAATAGGAAATCAATCTCTCAGTCTCTTCACTTATTAAAGCATGAGTTTTTTGTTTTGTGTTATCTAATGCTGGTGATTGATTCTCAACAACATCTTGAACTGCAGCATTTTTTGGTTCAGCCATCTCTTGATCTTCTTCTCTCTGGAGATTTTCTTTCTTCTTTAGGTTTTAATTAAGAGTAATTGTAAGTTTATCGGTTTCTCATCCTTTTATAGAGTGGTTAGATATATTTATGGCGTGTGGTTAAACATCTAGTCCCCTGGAAGACCACGCCTCTTCATTTTCAAACGCAATTTTTCTAAAACCATAATTACTCATCGATAATCCATTCTCTCATTGAATTAAGGTGAGAATATTATCTTCGATTACCTGATTGTTTGGTATTATTCATAAATACACAAAATATTTCAATTTCAGACTGATTCATAAGTAAACAAAATATATCAATTTCCATATCACTAAAAATATGGCAGCAAATAGATAATGAGATATGGAATGAATATTTCATATATATCTAAATCCATGATCGCTGTAATTTTTTTTTTTTTTTTTTGCATTAACTCCAAATACCTTAATTATATCGGCCACAATATCTCATTGTCAATACACGAAAACAACACCACATTTATTTTAGTTGTTTCTCATATTTTTATAGTCCAATATTAACAAATTGGCGAAACTTACTTACCATTAACTCTGACTTGTAGGTGTACACTTGTGACTTGACCCAGTGTGTTCATTTATAACATGAAACATGTTGAATATGTGTAGAAGAATATTACACCTCACTCAAAGTTGTTTTTCTTCTGCAAATCACTCTTCCTTCCCTTTCTATCAGAATGAACTTCAAATCCTATTGCTACCAAGTTTTTGATCTGGGTCCTGTAGATGTTAAATGAAATTTTCTTTAAAAATACCCTTGGAGACGATTTTAAGATCTCAGAGTACGATGTGAGAGTTCTTCAGCCTAGAGTCGGCGTATTCGTGTAGATTACTGGCGTTTGCATGAGATTAATATATTTGATGTCGATGGATATTGTGCGGAATTGGTCCATGGGGAGAGTAGATACATTTGTCCCTTTGATCGGGATTTTTTCAATCTCCAGCAACAGGTTGATTGACTTCAAGGACAAGTGGATCGACTTCAAGAACAATTGATTCGGGATTTCAACCACAAAGATATGTCATCTATGGTTGATCAACTTCAAGGACAAGTGGATCGACTTCAAGAACAATTGCTTCAGGATTTCAACCAAGAAAATATGGCATCAATGGTTGATGATGCAAGAAGACTAGATTGACTAAATAGGTTTTTTACTGATCAGAAGTATAGTATATGATATTTAGTACTTTTTTTAGTTATTTTTTAATACAAAAATATAACAGCAATTCTGCTATTTTTTTTGTTAAACATGAATTCTGCTAATTAAAACAAAGTTTCTTTACAATTATTTCCAAATTCTTTATTTTTTTGGCATAACACATGTCGGTCTTGTATTTTGGTGTCAATGCACCACTTTTAATCTCTAATTCGTCTATTAAAATAATACCAATTCTTTCAGATTCCAAAATGCCCTTCAGTTACAAAACATCCATATCTTTTCTTTCATTTGCAATAAACCTTAATTTTCAAGACTATTATCATTTTTTTGAAGTATAGACTATTATAATTGACCTAACTATAAATCACGTATACAAAAAATAAGATCATTTTCCTTTAAAATAATAGAAAAATTCATTAAGCAGAATATCCCCAGACTCAACTGATGATGAGGTCATAATGCAAAATATGACCAACATGGGTACATTAATGGTTTCGTTCAAAATTATGACTCGACATAATAGTTCATTGTTTGTACCTAAAATCTGGTTCTAGGGTAAACAATATACTGTAGAAATACTTTCTTTAGGTTCGAGGATCAAAATCTTACAAAACGAGCCTAAACCAAGAAAATGTCCGTTCAAGTTTTGCTTCGGTTACAAAGAGAGAAGATAGATTGATCTTATGGGAAGAAAGCAGAGAAAGTTGAGGAAATCAGTGGTGATGAATTATGTGTAAAGGTGTTGGACTTGGAGACTAACAGAGCTTGTGAGAATGATAAGATTGTTCTATTTTTCTGAATAGACAAAGTAGTCTATTTATAGTAGTTGGGAATACACACTTCTTTCTCCGTAAGTAGTGGAGGTATTTGAGGGGATGAAGAGGTGGTGATTGTGGAGGTAGTGATATAGCCACGCCTGTTATGCTTGGGAAGTTTCTGGAAACTTCTATAGCATTACTCCATCATTTCTTCAACCGCTATAACCGTCACCACTACTTGTAACTTTCCCATCAATGGGTGTTGCCACGCCGCATGTTGCTATAAACCGCCACCAATACCCCATGAATAATCCCCTCATGTAACATGTTTTAATTTCTCGTAGGAATTAGTGGAGTCATGGACTCAAAGCACGTGAGTAATTTGGAGTTTGTCGTAAGATAATACTACCAATAAGTTTATGTCAACATAGCGTGGTCGTTGCATATTTGTGGCATGTTTGCAACATGTAAGTTGTTCTAGCAGTGCACATATGTTCCATTGGCATGGCCGAGGTATTTCTAGATCAGGTTAGTGCCGTAGCCATGGCCTGGCCAACATTAGCACTTGCGCATTTGGTGTCATGGTCGTAGTTTGGATAGTACTGGAGCTAGCGCACGTTGGTACCATCGTAATGGATTAAATGTTGCTAGCACTGGTGCTCAGGCATACTAACGAGGCAATTGTGCTAGCGCTGGTAAGGTGATAGCGCTGATGATCGCAGCGTGGCCATGGCCTTGCTAGCGCTAATGAAGTGATGTCGTTGTGGCGCGGCCATGATCTGCAAGCGGTAGCACTATGGCACGGCCATAGCCCGCTAGCAATAGCGCTGGCACTGCGGTGCGGTCGTGGCCTGCAAGCACTGGGGATGTGGCGCGGGCATGGCCTTGCTAACGTTAGCGATGGAACTGTGGCCATGACGCTAGCGCTGCAGCGCGGCCATGGCCTGTTAGCACTAACGCTGTCTATGGTGATGCCAGTGTCGTGGCCATGTCTATGGCTTGCTTAGGTTTCTCAATCGTATGAGATCTAGTGTTGGTATTGTATTTGGACGATATTATATTTATGTAGTGTACATGCAACATGTTCAAGTAACTAAGCTCTACGATTTGAAGCAATGTTCGTTACGACTCTGCATTTAGATAATATGCATTTAATTAGTGTTTTCATTTAGAGATAGAATAGAAGCTCACTATGAATGTTTATAATTTTGTATAATCAGCGTGTTCTGATTAATGCAGATAGTTTGTATGGACACACATGAAATAACGAGGGTTTAGCCGAGTAAAGCCCTGAAATTTTGGGGGCGCACACATATATAAAAGAGCTACATGATTAATGTAGCCATGAGTTGAATATACACTCTCAATTCTCTTGCGGAATATAAGACAGAAGTACGTATCCATAATTTTGATTTTGGGTCAGAAAGTTTATATATATATATTTATTTTATGTCTCTGCAGCTGAGAAGAAGCAATACTATAATTTTCTCCCCTGTCAAAAATCTACCATCAACATTCAATCCCCTGCTTAGTAGGGAACAATAATGTTTCGTGGTAAGCAGTAGATGGTGATATTGACATTATGACAACCTCAAAAAATAAATTCATAAGACCAGAAATGATTACTTTTTTTTTGCAATGTCATAATAGACTTGTTATGTCAGTATATCCTTGTTAGGAAAAACTTGTCTTGTAAATACTTGTGGTGCTAATGGTCCTTGGTAGCAGCTACATGTAGTGTCATATAAGACATGCCTGATCGTCCGCACGAGGGAAGGGGAGTCACAACCACAAGCCTTGGCATTCTGTGGCATGGATGAGCTTTGTCTGCACAAGCTGCACCATTTGGGAGCATATCAGGTCGGCCATCTGGTGGGGTTCGTCATCCCTTCTTGTACCGACTTATTGACAAAGGTCGTTCTTAGAATTTTAGTCAGTAGTCATGCTCAGATCCACTCTCCTTGAGATAAACTTCAGTTTGGAAATAAAATTCTTCATATTTGAATTTTAGGGATTCTCACCTTTGTATATTTAAATAAGCGGATGACTTTAACCATCTTCACTTTTGTTCTTCTCTAGAGTTTAAATAGCATCACTTTGTCACTGCAGCATGTCTGATAACAACAATGGTTCAAACCAGGACAACTCTTTTGTCAAGCGTACCACTTGGATCGCAAGTCCAGTGAGCTTCTCTTTATTCCCAAGCTTCTCATATGTGTATGATCATCATGATAAAAGTTTAAAGACGATCTGATTATTATTATTAATAATAATTTTATAGGTTTCTGGGGTCAAGAAGGTACCACATCGGCGTGTGAAAACTAGGAGTCTCAGAGCTATGGTAAGAAGACCTCTCTTCCCTTCTGAAACCGTTCTCTTTTTTGTTTTTTTAACACATGCATGCTCGTTTGGTTGTAACAGGAGATAAAGATCTTAAGGAGAATGGGGAATTCGTACCAGTGGATGGTGGAACAAGTGTTGATGCTGACCAAAAAACTCATCCTAATCCCATGGATTCTCTTGCAGATGCCGACTTGAGTTTTTATGTTCATGATTACCCAAATGTCGGACTCTCCTTTGAGTTAGAGATGAAATCCTTATCTCGGAAGTATGAAGTAGTGGGAGGATTTGTCGTTCCGAAGTGTCATGTGGATCTTTATACTAAGATATGGTAGAAATACGGGCACATTGCTACAATAGAGCTGGTGAAGAGTTATTCTCCCATACTCGCAAGAGCCGTGGTAGGACTCTTACCTGTTATTGCCGAGATGGATAACACATCTCTGTATAATATTACCGACTCAAGAATCCAGGAATGGGGCAAGATGTTGACTACTTGTGAGGGTCTTCGTTTCAACATAAACTGCTTGCGTCAGTGTTTGGAAAATATCATAGAGGATCATGTAACAGCTTTGACAGAGGAGAAATCCTTGAAGAAAGAATCGGCCAAGATTGAGGAAATGGCTCGAGATCTGCAGGCTCGTTCGGAGAGATATGAGGAGAGATTGGGAATATTGTACAACCGCAATTACCCTCTTCTTAGAAATATTTTCTAGGTCATAGGATGGATAGTGAAACATTCATGTTATCTTCTTTTCTTTTCTTTTTTGGGTTTTGAGTAGTTTGAATAAAAAATATTTTGGATGATTCAGATGGATGTGGTGAGTTTTGAATTTGAAATCTCATATATATTTTGAAGTTATATTGAACTTGTGATAGGAGAGTTGGAGGTATGTTAGGCGTAATATGCCTTGATCCATTTACCATTGATGACTGTCCCTACGGCTTCTCCATTCATGTTAACGATCTTGTAATACCCGCTTGGCATAGCCTTGGAGACTACATATGGCCCTTCCCATTTTGGAGCATACATATCTTGCTGAATATGCTTAGATATTTAAAGCACCAGTCCCCTACCTAAAACATCGATGATTGTACTGTTTGTTGTATGCCCTGGAGATTCTACGTCGATAAGTCTCTGCATATTTTTCTATTTTGTCTCTTCTGTATTCAAGTACATCTAAATCCGCTACCCGGGAATTGGGTATTTCAAACTCGTCCTAATAGACCCCACTTGTTGTTGCGATCCTGGATGACGGGACTTTAATCTCTGCAGGTAAGATTGCATCGGCCGCATATATAAGATAATATGGTGAAGTCCTTGTAGAACTTATTGGAGAAGTATTGTATGCCCACAAGGCCATAGACAATTGTTCGTGCCATGTTATTGGATGATCATAGACAGTACGACTTAGAATTCTGATAAGTGTTTTGTTGGTGCTTTTCCCATTCCTTTGGGTGTAGTATGGTTTGGAGAATACCTGCTTGACGCCATATCCCTTGAGTAACTTTCAGATGCATTTATTTGCGAATGGAGTACCATTGTCCATTATGATGTGCTTTGGTATCCCGAATCTACATATAATACGATCTTTTATGAAGGATGCTATGTTTGTTCCGGTTGTGCTTCTGAGAGGTACGACTTCGAACCATTTGGTGAAGTACTCCGTGGTAGTGAGTATGTACTCATGTTGCTTTGATAAGGATGGATTGGTTTTACTAATGAGATCCAGTCCCCATCTATAGAATGGCCAAGGGATGCTTACTGAGTGAAGAGGAAGGAAAGGTGTGTGAATGAGGTTGACGTGAATTTGACATTGGTGATATTTCTGAACAAATGAAGCTGCATATTCCTCCATGGTCGTCCAGTAGTATTTATCATGGACTTGGAGAAATAATTTTATTTTTCCATGGTGCTCTCCTTCGTGCATTTCTTTCAGGATAGTATGAATATCTTCTTCTGCCAAACATCGCAACAAATCTTCGCCAAAGCTCTTCCGGTAGAGTATTCCTTCGTGAAAAACAAATCTCTTGGATTTTTGGATCAAGCGTGCCGTTTCCGACTTTTCTTGAGGTAGGACATTATCTCGTAGATATTTGATATATGGGTCCCGCCAGTCCCCAACATGGTGTATAGTCAGTATCTCTGACTGCTATGGCGGGATTTGACAATTAGAGAAAGACCCCTGCAACGATCGGGATTGGGCCTCCGTGGTGGGCCAATAATACCCAAGAAATTGGAGACGTCTATACAGGGTTACCACTATTGTCTGACCACACATCTCACAGTGTACTCGATTAAGTTTCCCTTGTGCTTCATCATCTCCTCGACATCTCGACAGGGATCCATCTGAATTTCTATGATATAATACTCCATGTAATAAAAAGAAATTATTTAAATCTTTAAAACCGATTTTTCCTTGGCTATGTGAGTTACTGAGTTATTGGATGATAAACGTCCTCCAGTCATTGGCTTGTTCTTCATCAGGCTTGTCCATCCAGGTTGAAGGCATGTTACGTCTCTGTACAGTGAGATTCGTCTCCGAGTCTTCAAACTGAAGTTTCGAGGCTAGAGTTGCCAAGCAGTCAGCGTATCTGTTGTTTGAGCGTCCCGTATGTATGACTGTCGCTACAGCGAAGCGAGTTAAGAGCTTTTGTTCTTCCTCCCTATACAGGGATAGGGTTGCTTCCTTAAGAGTGTATATCCCATTAATCTGGTTCACTAGTAATTTTGAGTCTCATCTTATTTCGAGACGTGTAGATCCATCTTTCTTGGCTAACGACAATCCCAGTAGGAAGGCTTCATATTCGGCGGAGTTGCTGGTACACTTTCATTCCAGCTTGAATGAATGCGGGAAAACTTCGTCAGTTGGCAAGACTAGCACAATAACGGCTCCCCTAGAGTTGTTACTAGGGGTAGCAGAGCCGTCGAAGTATAATATCCAGGCTTCTTCTTCATCAAATGAGATGTCTGGGAATAATCCGGGTACGTCTTCATGTTTTGTGATATCATCTTCCCCTGGAAAATCCGCAAGCAGGTATGCGACCGCTTGTCCCTTTATTTCTTTTGGACGGGACGAATGATTTTAACTGTCCGAGTTGTTGAAGTGAGATACGAAAGGGAGAAAGCGCGGTGATAAAGACTCTTCCGCTCCTGCTTTTAGCTATTTACTTTGGAATTCGTGCATGAAACTAAAGATAAGGATACACATGATATGTAAAACTATGATATTTGTAACAACCATTTTTTCGTTTGTCCTATGAGAGCAGGTTTCGACAGTGGGCAGTTTATAGGGTCATCCTTAGCCAGTAGATAATGCCGAAACTTATGAATGGTATGCATCAAGGATAGACACGTTATTTCAACCTTGGGATATCTCATCTCCATATCTCTTAATATACGGATGAGATAATATATGGGACATTTAGTCCCCATGTCGTCTTCTTGAGCCAATAGGAATCCTGTAACAACTTCGTTAAAGGTTGTGGAAAAGAATAATGGTTTCCTGAAGTTGGAGATTTCATAATAGATGGTGATGACAGTAATTGTTGGATCTGGTAGAATTCCTTTTGTTGTGTAGATGACCAGATGAAACTCGCCTATTTCTTTACCGGGGGTGTAAATGAAGCAACAAACTGAGCTAGTCCGGGAATAAAGCGTCGGATATATGATACATTTCCCATGAAGCTTTTAAGTTCCCTTGTAGTGTGTGGCGGTGGCATGGTGGTGATAGCATATGTTTTGGTCAGGTCCACCTTGATCCCCTCTGTTGTTACTTGAAATCCTAGAAACTTCCCGGATGAGACACCAAAGGCGCATTTCAAAGGGTTCATCTTCAAATGGTATTCTCTCGAAAATTGACGTAGTACGTCTGCATGAGATGCTCTAGTTTTGGATTTTACTACCACGTCGTCGACATAGTCTTCTACTTGTTTGTGCATCATATCATGAAAGATTGTTGTCATGGCTCTTTGGTAAGTAGCATCGACATTCTTCAATCCAAAGGGCATCACCTTTTAATAGAAATTCTCGATGGGGGTTCGAAACGCAGTTTTCTCATCATCGTACTCGTACAACTTCATTTGATTGTACCCGCTATAACCATTCATGAACGAAAACATACTGCGTCCACTTGTCGCATCCACAATCATGTCGATGTTTGGGAGAGGAAAGTCACTCTTGAGGAAGGACTTGTTCAGGTTCCTGAAGTTCATGCAACATCTTATTTTACCATTATTTTTCTTAACGGGGACGACGTTAGCCAACCATGTGGGATGTTGGATAGGATTGATGAAATATGTTGCTAAGAAATTCTGAATTTCAGTCTTGATTTGTTTCCCGACTTCGTGTTTGATTTGTCTAAGTTGTTGTTTGACTGGATTGGCGTCAGGGGAAAAGGTGTAAGTCATGGGTTACCAGTTTGTAGTCCAATCCTGATATTTCTTCATAGGTCCAGTCGAAGACATCTTGTTATTCTTTGAGTAGATTGATGAGCCACACTTTTCTTATGGTGACAAGGCTGAGCTGATTGAAACATGTTATGGATTTTCTTATGTTCCTAGATTGATAGTTTCGAGCGTTTTATCCGTAGCATCTGTACCATCCTGTAATTGTCGTGGCGCGTCTTGGACCTCTTCATGATATGACTCTTCGTTGTGGCTGCATATCTGTGGGCGGGGAGACTCTTCGTGGGCCTTCCATATTAATTGCTAACATCGATTACAGAGCTAGACCACCATTCCCTCGTTGTCGCAACTAGTTACAAAGTTATGGCCTCTCTTAGCACCTGAAGGATTTGTGACGCTGGAGGTCCCATAACGGTATCTAGAGGGTATGACGTAGGAAGTCGTTCCTGATGACCCAACTCTTATGGCAGGGGTTGATGGTTCGTCTGATATCGATGCCCAGTCGGGTAGTGGCGTGCTATAAACCTTTTTGGATGGTTTGACGGCGTCATCTTCTGGTTTGAAGAACTCAGCATCATATGTTGGAGTGTAGGTTATGACTATGTTGTTATCCGTATGATTTTCCTGTTCACCACTGCTTTCACTCATTGATGGTAGGTGGAAGGAACAACCTTGTTGTAATGTAGGCATGGGCGCCCTAGTATCAAATGGTATTCAAGATCTTTCATAATGACGTGGAATTTTCACCTTGGACACAATATGACCAACTTGTAAGTTTAAATAAACCTGGTCATAGGAGTTAGTGCGGTTACCTTCGAAATCCTTCATCACTCTAGGATGATGTATGATCTGGTTCTGCAGGACTTAGGCATCCTTGAGCTTCCTAAATGTAATGTCATTGGCAGTCGCTCCTGTGTCGGTAAGGTACCTCTTGAATTCGAACTCCTTGACATGAGCAGTGACATACATGGCTCGATTATGACCTTCTTTGGCCATCATATCCTCCTCGGTGAAGGTGACGTTGTTTATAGCTGGGTTGTCTGATATGGTTGTTTCTATTTCCATCGGGGATGGTGTCAGGCGCATGTTCACGGATATGTGGTTGAGAGCAGCAAAGGTGTTGGCACGTTGATCCTTGGGAAAGTGAAGAAGCACATACAATTTCTCAATTAGAAACGTGTCTTCCTGGTCCACCGTTTTTTCAGTAATGGTGAAACACCCAATATTGTGATGCTGGGAACCGCCAGTCGAGAAGTCTATCCCTGGTTCTGTGGAATATTATCCTTATTCAAAAGAGCAAAGACACCCTACTTCTTCTATTAACTTGAAAAGGTAAGGGAATAGAGCGACTACTGCGTCTTCAAGTCTTGCTAGAATTCTTGCCTGAGACTCTTGTCTTCGCATTAACTCAGGCAAGGTGATTGGGGTTCCGACTTACTCGATGGTATCGTTGGTGAGGCTCATGCTGGTGGTGCCATTGATTTTCGGAGAGGGGTTGTGCGCATCACTGTTGATACTGACAGAGGAAATGTTAGAATTGATAGCAGTTGAATCCGATCTAAGGCCAACCATCTTGATCGGTATAATAACTAACTTCTTGTGACCGAGAGATTAATCTCCCACGGTGGTCGGCAATTGTTTGTACCTAAAAATTTGGTTTTAGGTTAAACAATGTACTATAGATGTACTTTCTTTAAGTTCGAGGATCAAAATCGTACAAAACGAGCCTAAACCAAGAAAAGGGACGTTCACGTTTTGCTTCGATTACAAAGAGAGAAGATGTGTTGATCTTAGGGGAGGGAAGCATAGAAAGTTGAGGAAATCAGTGGTGATGAAATGTGTGTAAAAGGTGTTGGACTATGAAGAATAACAAAGCTTGTGAGAATGATAAGTTTGTTCTCTTTTTCTGGATAGACAAAGTAGTCTATTTATAGTAGTTGGGAATACACACTTCTTTCCTCGTAAGTAGTATAGGTATTTGAAGGGATGGAAAGGTGGAGATTATGGAGGTAATGGTATATCCATGCATGTTATGCTTGCGAAGTTTATGGAAACTTCTAGACCATTACTCCATCATTTCTTCAACCGCTATAACCGTCACCAGTACTTGTAAGTTTCCCATTACGGGGTGTTGCCATGCTGCATGTTGCTATAAACCGTCATACCAATACCCCATGAAGAATCTCCCCATGTAACATGTTTTGATTACTCGCAGGAGTTAGTGGAGTCATGGACTCAAAGCACGTGAGTAATTGGGACAGAGTTTGTCGTAAGATAATACTACCAATAAGTTTATGCCAACACAGCGTGGTCGTGGCATATTTGTGGTATGTTTGCAACATGCAAGTTGTGCTAGAAGCATACATAGCTGCCATTGGCATGGCCGAGGTGTTTTTAGCTCATGTTAGTGTCATCGCCATGGCCTGGCCAATATTAGCGCTGGCGCATTTGGTGGCATGGCCGTAATTTGGATAGTACTGGTGCTAGTGCACGTTGGTACCATGGTAATGGCTTGAATGCTGCTAGCAATGGTTCTCAGGCATGCTAGCGAGGCAATGGTGCTAGCGCTGGCGAGGTGAGGGCGTTGATGCTGGCAACGTAGCTATTGCATTGTTAGCGCTAGTGAAGTGATGGCGCGGCCATGGCTTGTTGGCGTTGGCGCTGCTGTTGCGCGGGCATGGCCTGTTAATGTTTGTGCTGCTGCGACACGGCCATGGACTTGCTAGCGCTAGAGATTGCACTGTGGTACATCCCATGACGCTAGCAATAGCATTGTGGCGCGGTCATGACCTGTTAGCGCTAAGGATGGTGCTGCAGCGTGGACATGGCTTGCTAGCGCTAGCACTTGCAAGTGTCATGGCTATTTCTATGGCTTGCTTTGGATTCTCAATCGTGTGAGATCTAGTGTTGGCATTGTGTTTGGCCGATACTGTATTTATATAGTGTGTATGCAACATGTTCAATGAATTAAGATTTGCAACTCGAAGCAAAGTTCGATACGACTCTGCATTTAGATGGTATGCATCTAATTAATATCTTCATTCAGTGATAGAATAGAAGCTTACTCTGAATGTTCATAATTTTGTATAATCAGTGTGTTCTGATTAACGCAGATGGTTTGTATTGACGCACATAAAATAATGAGGGTTTAGCCGAGTAAAGCCCTGGAATTTTAGGGGCGCATACATATATAAAAGAGCTACATGCTTAATGTAGCCATGAATTAAATACGCATTCTCAATTCTCTTGTGGAATATAGGACAGAAGTACGTATCCATAATTCTGATTCCGGGTTAGAACGTTTATACATATATATTTATTTTATGTCTTTGCATCTGAGCATAGGAAATATTATAATTTTCTCCCTTGTCAAAAATATACCATCAACATTCATTAAGCAGAATATGACCATTATCGATATATTTAGGGTTCCAATGAAGATTCTGACTCTACTGATGAGGTCATTAAGCATAATATGACCAACATCGGCAAAATATTAAGGGTTTTGTTGAAAATCCCGACTCAATTGAAAAGGTTATTAAGCATAATATGTCTAACATCGGTACATTAAGGTTCCTGTGAAGATCCAAATTCCAAACTCAATAAAATAGGTCATTAAGCAAAATATTTCCAACATCGATACATTTAGGGTTCTGATAAAGATTTTGACTCAACTGATGAGGTCTTTAAGAAAAATATGACTAACGTCGGTACATTTAGGGTTTCATTGAAGATCCTGACTCAATAGAAAAATTCGTAAGCAGAATATGCCCAACATAGATATATCTAGGGGTTTAAGTGAAAATTATGACTCAATAGAATAGGTCATAAGAAGAATATGACCAACATCGATATATTGAGGGTTCCAGTGAAGATTTTGACTCAACTACGTGATGAAGTTTTTTAGCATAATATATGACCAACATCGGTACATAATGGTTTAGTTGAAAACTATGACTCAACGGAATAGGCCACTAAGCAGAAAATGACCAACATCAATATCTTTTGGGTTCCATTGAAGATTCTGACTCAACTGGTAATATCATTAAGCAGAATATGACCAACATCGGTAAAATATTAAGGGTTCCTTTGAAAATATTGACTCAACTGATAAGGTTATTAAGCAGAATACGTCATGATACACATTAAGGTTCCTTTGAAGATCCAGACTCAAGATAATAGGTCATTAATCAAAATATGGCCAACATCGATAAATTTAGGGTTCTAGTACGAAGATTCTGACTCAGCTGATTAGGTCATTAAGCAGAATATGACCAACATTAGTAAAATATTAAGGGTTCCGTTGAAAATCATGTCTCAACTAATAAGGTTATTAAGCAGAATACGTTCAACATTGGTACATTTAGGGTTTCATTAAAGATCCTGACTCAATAGAAAAAATCATTAAGCAGAATACGCCCAACACTGATACATTTAGGGTTCCGGTGAAGATTATGACTAAATTGATTAGGTCATTTAGCAAACATGACCAACATCGATACATTGGTGGTTCTTATGACAATTATGACTAAATAGAATAGGTCATTAAGCAGAATATGACCAATATTGGTACATTTTGGCTTCCGGTGAAGATTTTGACTCAACTAATAAAGGTATTAAGCAAAATATGACCAACATCGTAATATAAGAATTTTTAATTATTTTTTTTCTTAATTTCCAAAAAGAAAAAAGATGTATCTAATTTTAAAATAAATAAAATTCCAATTTTTCTACAAGTAAAAGATCGATTAAAATTTTAAATAAATATAAAAAAGATCCATCTTCAAAATTAATTTAGATTAAAACAAATTACAAATGATATATTTCCATTTGTCTTTCCTATTAATTATTTCCAACCATTTATGTTTCCAAAAATATAAAAGATAAAAAATAACCAAATTTTATCTCTAAAAATAAACTTCTTTGGTTTTGACGTTAAATTCTAGTAATTAGGCACTTAATACCCATTATTGGAGATGAATTTATCTTAAATGGGGGTCTAAAATCCCATGTATGATGGAAAAAAATGGGCACCTTTGAGGATAGATTTTAATACGGAAAACCGATATATGAGGTATTGGAAATGAGATATGCACTTTAAAGGATACAAATTAGGAGTTTTCCTTAGAGATTAAGAGATATTAAAAATAAAAACTACACCAGAACAAAGAGTGAGAATTAAGAAAGAGTAAAGGAGAAAATGAGTTTTAGAGATAGAAATGGGAATGAAAGGGATCTTGAAGTGAGGGATTCAAACAATAAAAAATTAATGGTTGCACCTTCAGAGTGTGAGGAATTCAAACAACAAAATATTAATGGTTTCATATCATTAGGATTTCCTGATGTTTCATTGAATGCCAAAGTTCATGATGGTGATAATGGTGTCATTCATGAATATGCCCCTCTTGATGAAACTTTGTCTGACATACCAGAAAAACCCGATGAGCCACTTCTTGAAGAAAAAGTCAATGGGACTCTGGTTGGAGTACATGAAGTTCCACCAGATCCTACCAACAACCATGCCAACACAGGGACACGACCATATGCGGATGGTTCTCGCTGTGGAAATTATCAAGGATATTTTCGGCTGATTTGGCTTGAATTATTTTGAACTATTTTATGTTTTTTTAGAAATTGTTTTTTTTAAATAAAATTGGATGTTGGTTTTTATTTTTTTTCGTGTATTTGATAGATGAATTTAGTGAAAACTATTTGTTCTTGAATATGTTTATTTTGTTACAATTTCTTTGTTTGCTATTTCACTTATTTGCTTCTGAGTCACTCCATCAATATGACTCGTATTAATCACTTTTATCTCTTATCGAGTCAACACAAGTTAGCCTCGATTCAAGCATTTCCATTTCATAATAATATGGTCCCAAATTTTGCCAAACATAAAATATTTTATTAAACAAATATTAATATCAAATAAAACGGCTTCAAAAAATAGTAAACATAATGTTAAAGGAACAATTTAAGAACATCCTCGTCAGAAGAATATTCTGCACAAATTATATAAACTCCCTTGTTACTTTAATTAAAAGTTCAAAAAATACTACTACAGAAAAGATTAATAATATTAATGCCTTGACTCTAGTATTTGATATTCTTTTTCTTCCATGAAGATGCCACCAATGCCTCCACAAGAAGTGCAATTACAAATACACATAACTTTCTCAATTTCCAAGGGATAAACCTAAAGTTATCAGAGCAAAGCCACAACTCAACCAACATCAGTACACTATTCTACTCATATAGATCATAAGTGTTTTATGGTGCATATTTTTTTATATATAAATCCAACTTTATTACCTTCTCATGAGCGATTCTCACCATTTACCATTTATAGCGTTTTTTTTTTTAGAATTTAATTTATTTAAAATAAATTATTTTATAACAAATTAATAATTTATTAGAGATCGGACCTAGTTGAATATATCTTGTCCAGTATCTTTTTAAGTAATCTAACTATTAATATGTACAAGGAAGGATATGGTGTGATGATGGATATCCTCATATGTTTTTTTTTTTGTGTAATCAGTGATCACATCGTTTCTCTCTCTAATGGTGTTCTTTTAGATTTGAATATCTATTGAGTTAAGAAAAAAACGTAGAGTTTTTCCTTCATTTAATAGCCCAAGGACTCTGTTAAATTATAGTCATATCCTAATAGGAGAAAAAAAACCCTATAAAAGTCAAGCCACGTCATCGGTGAGATTGACTGTGGGATATATAGTAGGCTAAACAGAATTAATGATTTATTTTTGGGAATAAAAGGGTCAATAGTTTATTTTTGGAAATAAAAGGGTTAGATGGAGGTGGTTGTTTAATGTAGTAAATGCTCTTGTGTTCATTGTAAATTTTTGTTATTAAAATATAAACATAGGGGTTTTTCCTGGTAATTACTTCACAAGAGTAAAAAAAAAAATTTAGTGAGAAATTGCTGGTAAGAGAATTTTCATTTTTGAAACTATCCCAGAAGAGGAAAAAGTCGATGAAGAGCCTCCACCCTCTCCTCATAAGACTTGGTATGCTTTATTCTGAAGTTTCGGTAAGCTTCGAAAGGAGTGTGGTGACGATATAGGTGATGATGAATACGATGAGGAGGATTTCTATAGAAATATTTTTCCAAAGGTAAGGAGATTCTGAGTGCGCAATGGTGTTAAGACTGAGATCTTGGAGGAGAAACCCCATCCTATTGGATAGGTAAAAATAATGAGTACTTTGCATGTGATTATCTCAGAGTTGCATGCAAAGGAAAAGGTTAGGGTTTGAAGGAAGAGGAAAATGGTCGACAAAGTTGAATCAAGTTTCCTTTTTTTTTGGGTATTAATTAAGGTTTTATCTCATTGTCTTTAATATCTTTTTAGGCTTGCTGTTATGTTATGTTTTTTTAAACGTGTTTAAAAGGATAATCTTGAAATGGTCATGTTTGTATGGATAATCTTTAGTATCTTTTTAGCCTGTTATATGCTCTTTTTTTTTCAGTTTCTTTGTTTGTTTTGTATTTGATAATCGTTGACTCGTATTCATTTCATTCCTCACAGCCTTTCTATCTTATGCTAACTATGTTTGCCAATGTTATTATAATTATAACTATATGACTAAAGTTGGGTATAAATTGGCTTTAGGGTAATTGAATAAATATTTGGAAAAGAATTTAGTTATATTTATTTAGCTAACAAAAATCCAATGTTATTAGAGAAACGTGTTATTATCTTCTCATAACCAATTCTCACCAATTACTATTTGTAGTTGTTTTCTTAGAATTTAATAATTCTATAACAAATTAATAATTTATTTTTTGGATTAAAAGGGTTTATATTTTTAATTTTAGAAATAAAAGGTTTAGATGGAGGTGGTTGTCATTATAACGCTGTAATTATGGTGTTGAATAACATATGAAAAAAAATAATTGGGCATAATTAGCACTTAGCTGAAATTGGTGTATTTTGAGAAATTGGCTTATGTGAAATTGGCAGAAATTGGCTGATACCATCTCTATCTTCTTTGACATGCACGCAACAATACTCTACCTATTTATGCTAGTGTAGATGGATCATAACCCTAAATTATGGGTAATAATGAGAGCATGGGAAGTAAGTGAAAGCATTTAAAATTGTGATAAGATTGTACCCAAGAGGAGGGTAACTCAGTAAGATCATAATTTTTTTTTAATATTTTATTGTTTTTGAAAATAACAAAAGTTATTATATCATGTGGGGTATATCCTTATGAAAAATAGAGTTTGTAAACCAAAATGTCTAGTTTTTAAGGTTCTATGCTTTAGTTACTTTTGTAATTACTAGTGTTCTCACTTTTGGATCTTGTGTCATTCCTCTTTCAGGAAAATATCACAAAAAGTGCAAAAATGACTACCATAGGAATATACCCCACAAAATCCAAGATATTGAGTTCTTTATGAGAAAAAAAAAATTACTACGAGTATTTAAGGCGGGTCCTTTTCTGATAACTGTATGACGTAACTTTCGTTTTAGATTTGTTATGGCGAAAAGATCAAAGAGACCTAACGCTAGATTTGTAAAGTAAAATCGGCTAATTGTGGAATTCTTTACTAATAACTATACTCCATACCACATAATTTTGTTTCTAGCGGAAAAAGAACTAACACTTTCCAAAACCCTAATAATAATACCATTTCCTTGACCTACGTATTTAATATGGGGAAAAAATAGAAGTCCCCTAAGATCGGGCATGCTAATAGGTGTAACAAAAGATTTTAGAAATTGATTGAGAGAGATGATCGATAAGACGAGTACTAAAGCCATAAATTATTAAAAAGGACAAAACATAAGAGATGATTAAGTTTATAATAATTCTTTATAGTATTTTTTTATTTATAAAAACTCATTCCATCAGATGTTGTACATGTATAAAAATATTTTTAAAAAAATTTATTTATTATATGTCTATTGCCAATACAATTTTTAAAATCATCTTCTTAGATTTATAAATCCTTATTATATAACAAGAAAATAAAATAAAATGTTGACCATTAAATTATCAAAAATGTATCATATATGCTTTGATTACTTTTTGTTGGGAATTTATATGTATATGGGTAATCATCACTAATCATCCTCAATATGGTCTAAATCACTTTCTTCACTTGATCCAAGCATGCCTTCGCTAGTTTTAGGAAAAGCCAATTCCACTTCATCAGCATACGAATAGTCTAAGTAACTTACGTCCTTCAAACTATGTGAATCAAGATTATGTGCTATGACCTTTGGCGGATTCACTTAATTACTCATATCAATGTAGTCAATCTCGGCCATGATATCGCCGATAACACTGGTTTCGGCACTCACCCGAGATGAGACATATTATATCCCCGATACGGTATTTGGCCGATAATCTCATCCTAGAAGGACCGGGACGAGTTGGCTGATATTAGTGTGGGGGAAAAAAATTTAAAATAAAAATAAAATTCCTTATTTAAAAGTTTTCAATTGTTGCTCATGTTTTATGGGTTTCGTCTCAATTTCCATGTTTGTATGTAATTATTGCTTCATGTTCAATAATCGATGATATGATAGCAATTCTGTTAGGTTTGAGCTTTACATTTCTGATTTTTATACGTGGGTTTTATCTGTTTCATACAAATATCGGGTTTTTGGAGATATCCTGAGTTTGTTAGGTGGTATTTTAGAAAATTGAGTAGTAGTTTATATCTTAATAGGTGCAATATGTGAAAAAAGTTTGATATAATAATTATAGGTATAAAATATGGAACCGATATTTCACTTATATTTCAACGATATTCTCCCCGATACAAAGTTGTACCAGTGTCTTGATCCCGACCGAGACAAACCAAAATATGATATTGACTACATTGATGCAGATACATGTGTACTACTAAATATAGCCTATGTATTCAAGTGGTAAAGTTGGGTATAAATTGGCTTTAAGGTAATTGAATAAAGATCTAAAAAAGAATTTGGTTATGTGTATTTTGCAAACAATCATTGAATAAAGCTCGAATTCATTGATAAATACCAGTTTATGAACATTTTAGTTATGTGTAATTAGAAAATACAAATTTTAAAATTAGGGGAATGAGAATATTGTATTTGAAATGGATAAACCCTTTGATAACAATATGGTGTAGTATATAAATTTTTTGGCGCAGACTAGATTGTTCAGTAGCCATGTCAATTAGGAGTTGGTGATATAAAAAAGTTTTTAAATGTAGTTAGGTTAAAGGGCACACAGTGTGGCAGTTGGGTTACAATTAACCACGGTTGGGTTGAATATTAAAATAAATTTTTTTATTGGAAACATAAAAGACAGGGTATAAAAAATGAGTAAAGAAAGAGAAAGAGTACTACTCCCAAGTCTTCAAACTAAAACTTAAGTTTCAGTATCAAACCTATATATCGAAAGTGGTCATGATGAGTCTAGTTGTAACTTCCTTATAATTTCTTGTTGATGAAAATGATGAGATTATAGCTTATTTTGGTTGCAGGGTTGTTCCTTGTTATATAAATGTTGATATTGATCAGTCTGAAGTCGATAATGATGAGGAGGAAGAGGAGGATGAGGATGAGTATGAGGATGAACATGATGATCAAGAGGATGATGATGAGGATGAGGATGATGATCAAGAGGATGAGGATGATGACCAACATCGTAATATAAGAATTTTTTAATTATTTTTTTTTTAATTTCCAAAAAGAAAAAAGATGTATCTAATTTTAAAATAAATAAAATTCCAATTTTTATACAAGTAAAGATCGATTAAAATTTTAAATAAATATAAAAAAGATCCATCTCCAAAATTAATTTAGATTAAAACAAATTACAAATGATATATTTCAATTTGTCTTTCCTATTAATTATTTCCAACCATTTATGTTTCCAAAAATATAAAAGATAAAAAATAACCAAATTTTATCTCTAAAAATAAACTTCTTTGGTTTTCACTTTGAATTCTAGTAATTAGGCACTTAATACCCACTATTGGAGATGAACTTATCTTAAATGGGGGTCTAAAATCCCATGTATGATGGAAAAAAATGGGCACCTTTGAGGATATATTTTAATATGGAAAACCGATATATGAGGTATTGGAAATGAGATATGCACTTTAAAGGATACAAATTAGGAGTTTTCCTTAGAGATTAAGAGATATTAAAAATAAAAACTACACCAGAACAAAGAGTGAGAATTAAGAAAGAGTAAAGGAGAAAATGAGTTTTAGAGATAGTAATGGGAATGAAAGGGATCTTGAAGTGAGGGATTCAAACAATAAAAAATTAATGGTTGCACCCTCAGAGTGTGAGGAATTCAAACAACAAAATATTAATGGTTTCATATCATTAGGATTTCCTGATGTTTCATTGAATGCCAAAGTTCATGATGTTGATAATAGTGTCATTCTTGAAGATGCCCCTCTTGATGAAACTTTGTCCGACAGACCAGAAAAACCCGATGAGCCACTTCTTGAAGAAAAAGTCAATGGGACTCTGGTTGGAGTACCTGAAGTTCCACCAGATCCTACCAACAACCATGCCAACACAGGGACACGACCATATGCGATGGTTCTCGCTAAGGAAATTATCAAGGATATTTTCGGCTGATTTGGCTTGAATTATTTTAAATTATTTTATGTTTTTTTAGAAATTGTTTTTTTTTAAAATAAAATTGGATGTTGGTTTTTATTTTATTTTCGTGTATTTGATAGATGAATTTAGTGAAAACTGTTTGTTCTTGAATATGTTTATTTTGTTACAATTTCTTTGTTTGCTATTTCACTTATTTGCTTCTGAGTCACTCCATCAATATGACTCGTATTAATCATTTTTATCTCTTATCGAGTCAACACAAGTTAGCCTCGATTCAAGCATTTCCATTTCATAATAATATGGTCCCAAATTTTGCCAAACATAAAATATTTTATTAAACAAATATTAATATACAGTAAAACGGCTTCAAAAAATAGTAAACATAATGTTAAAGGAACAATTTAGGAATATCCTCGTCAGAAGAATATTCTGCACAAATTATATAAACTCCCTTGTTACTTTAATTAAAAGTTCAAAAAATACTACTACCGAAAAGATTAATAATACTAATGCCTTGAATCTAGTATTTGATATTATTTTTCTTCCATGAAGATGCCATCAATGCCTCCACAAGAAGTGCAATTACAAATACACATAACTTTCTCAATTTCCAAGGGATAAACCTAAAGTTATCAGAGCAAAGCCACAACTCAACCAACATCAGTACACTATTCTGCTCATATAGATCACAAGTGTTTTATGGTGCATATTTTTTGATATAAAAATCCAATTTTATTATCTTCTCATGAGCGATTCTCACCATTTACCATTTATTGCGTTTTTTTTAGAATTTAATTTATTTAGAATAAATTATTTTATAACAAATTAATAATTTATTAGAGCTCGGACCTAGTTGAATATATCTTGTCCAGTATCTTTTTAAGTAATCTAACTATTAGTATGTACAAGGAAGGATATGGTGTGATGATGGATATCCTCATATGTTTTTTTTTTGTGTAATCAGTGATCACATCGTTTCTCTCTCTAATGGTGTTCTTTTAGATTTGAATATCTATTGAGTTAAGAAAAAAACGTAGAGTTTTTCCTTCATTTAATAGCCCAAAGACTCTGCTAAATTATAGTCATATCCTAATAGGAGAAAAAAAAACCTATAGAAGTCAAGCCACGTCATCGGTGAGATTGACTGTGGGATATATAGTGGGCTAAACAGAATTAATGATTTATTTTTGGGAATAAAAGGGTCAATAGTTTATCTTTGGAAATAAGGGTTAGATGGAGGTGGTTGTTTAATGTAGTAAATGCTCTTGTGTTCATTGTAAATTTTTGTTATTAAAGTATAAACATAGGGGTTTTCCTGGTAATTACTTCATAAGAGTAAAAAAAAAATAATTTAGTGAGAAATTGCTGGTAAGAGAATTTTCATTTTTGAAACTATCCCAGAAGAGGAAAAAGTCGATGAAGAGCCTCCACCCTCTCCTCATAAGACTTGGTATGCTTTATTCTGAAGTTTCGGTAAGCTTCGAAAGGAGTGTGGTGACGATATAGGTGATGATGGATACGATGAGGAGGATTTCTATAGAAATATTTTTCCAAAGGTAAGGAGATTCTGAGTGCGCAATGGTGTTAAGAATGAGATCTTGGAGGAGAAACCCCATCCTATTGGATAGGTAAAAACCATGAGTACTTTGCATGTGATTATCTCAGAGTTGCATGCAAAGGAAAAGTTTAGGGTTTGAAGGAAGAGGAAAATGGTCGACAAAGTTGAATCAGGTTTCCTTTTTTTTTTTGGTATTAATTAAGGTTTTATCTCATTGTCTTTAATATCTTTTTAGGTTTGCTGTTATGTTATGTTTTTTTAAACGTGTTTAAAAGGATAATCTTGAAATGGTCATGTTTGTATGGATAATCTTTAATATCTTTTTAACCTGTTATATGCTCTCTTTTTTTCAGTTTCTTTGTTTGTTTTGTATTTGACAATCGTTGACTCGTATTCATTTCATTCCTCACAGCCTTTCTATCTTATGGTAACTATGTTTGCCAATGTTATTATAATTATAACTATATAACTAAAGTTGGGTATAAATTGGCTTTAGGGTTATTGAATAAATAATTGGAAAAGAATTTAGTTATGTTTATTTAGCTAACAATCATTGAATAAAACTTGAATTCATTGATAAATACCATATTTTGAACATTTTAGATATGTATATTTTTCAAATACAAATTTAAAATGAGGGGAATGAGAATCTTGAATTGAAATGGATGAACTCTTTGATAACCATATGGTGTAGTGCATTCTAGGGTTTATTTAACTAATTCATGGCTGAAATTGCCATTTCCCATTTATGATAGTGTAAATTGAACATTACCCTAATCCGGTAAGAGTTTTAAAATTTTTCCCTTGGTAGTTTAATTTGGTCTTAAGAATAATCTCCCATACTTCATGTCATAGAGAACACGTCTAAAAAGTGCAGAAAAAATGTGTAATAATTTTTGTGCGCAATACATGAGTATGATCAAGTGTATTTGATTAAAAATATCTAAAATTTGATTCAATGGGATACAGTTGGATACTAAAAATATATGGAGATCATTTTTGCTACTTGGTGTATTTTTTGATATAAAAATCCAATGTTATTAGAGACCCGTGTTATTATCTTCTCATAACCAATTCTCACCAATTACTATTTGTAGTTGTTTTCTTAGAATTTAATAATTCTATAACAAATTAATAATTTATTTTTTGGATTAAAAGGGTTGATATTTTTAATTTTAGAAATAAAAGGTTTAGATGGAGGTAGTTGTCATTATATCGTTGTAATTATGGTGTTGAATAACATATGAAAAAAAATAATTGGGCATAGTTAGCACTTAGCTGAAATTGGTGTATTGTGAGAAATTGGCTTATGTGAAATTGGCAGAAATTGGATGATACCATCTCTATCTTCTTTGGCATGCACGTAAAAATACTCTACCTATTTATGCTAGTGTAGATGGATCAGAACCCTAAATTATGGGTAATAATGAGAGCATGGGAAGTAAGTGAAAGCATTTAAAATTGTGATAAGATTGTACCCAAGAGGAGGGTAACTCATTAAGATCATAATTTTTTTTTAATATTTTATTGTTTTTGAAAATAACAAAAGTTATTATATCAGTGGGGTATATCCTTATGAAAAACAGAGTTTGTAAACCAAAATGTCTAGTTTTTAAGGTTCTATGCTTTAGTTACTTTTGTGACACTAGTGTTCTCACTTTTGGATCTTGTGTCATTCCTCTTTCAGGAAAATATCACAAAAAGTGCGAAAATGACTACCATAGGAATATACCCCACAAAATCCAAGATATTGAGTTCTTTATGAGAAAAAAAAAATTACTACGAGTATTTAGGGCGGGTCCCTTTCTGATAACTGTATGACGTAACTTTCGTTTTATATTTGTTATGGCGAAAAGATCAAAGAGACCTAACGCTAGATTTGTAAAGTAAAATCGGCTAATTGTGGAATTCTTTACTAATAACTATACTCCATACCACATAATTTTGTTTCTAGCGGAAAAAGAACTGACACTTTCCAAAACCCTAATAATAATACCATTTCCTTGACCTACGTATTTAATATGGGGAAAAAATAGAAGTCCCCTAAGATCGGGCATGCTAATAGGTGTAACAAAAGATTTTAGAAATTGATTGAGAGAGATGATCGATAAGACGAGTACTAAAGCCATAAATTATTAAAAAGGACAAAACATAAGAGATGATTAAGTTTATAATAATTATTTATAGTATTTTTTTATTTATAAAAACTCGTTCCATCAGATGTTGTACATGTATAAAAATATTTTTAAAAAAATTTATTTATTATATGTCTATTGCCAATACAATTTTTAAAATCATCTTCTTAGATTTATAAATCCTTACTATGTAACAAGAAAATAAAATAAAATGTTGACCATTAAATTATCAAAAATGTATCATATATGCTTTGATTACTTTTTGTTGGGAATTAATATGTATATGGGTAATCATCACTAATCATCCTCAATATGGTCTAAATCACTTTCTTCACTTGATCCAAGCATGCCTTCGCTAGTTTTAGGAAAAGCCAATTCCACTTCATCAGCATACGAATAGTCTAAGTAACTTACGTCCTTCAAACTATGTGAATCAAGATTATGTGCTATGACCTTTGGCGGATTCACCTAATTACTCATATCAATGTAGTCAATCTCGGCCATGATATCGCCGATAACACTGGTTTCGGCACTCACCCGAGATGAGACATATTATATCCCCGATACGGTATTTGGCCGATAATCTCATCCTAGAAGGACCGGGACGAGTTGGCTGATATTAGTGTGGGGGAAAAAAAATTAAAATAAAAATAAAATTCCTTATTTAAAATTTTTCAATTGTTGCTCATGTTTTATGGGTTTCGTCTCAATTTCCATGTTTGTATGTAATTATTGCTTCGTGTTCAATAATCGATGATATGATAGCAATTCTGTTAGGTTTGAGCTTTACATTTCTGATTTTTATACGTGGGTTTTATCTGTTTCATACAAATATCGGGTTTTTGGAGATATCCTGAGTTTGTTAGGTGGTATTTTAGAAAATTGATTAGTAGTTTATATCTTAATAGGTGCAATATGTGAAAAAAGTTTGATATAATAATTATAGGTATAAAATATGGAACCGATATTTCACCTATATTTCAACGATATTCTCCCCGATACAAAGTTGTACCAGTGTCTTGATCCCGACCGAGACAAACCAAAATATGATATTGACTACATTGATGTAGATACATGTGTACTACTAAATATAGCCTATGTAATCAAGTGTTAAAGTTGGGTATAAATTGGCTTTAAGGTAATTGAATAAAGATCTAAAAAAGAATTCGGTTATGTGTATTTTGCAAACAATCATTGAATAAAGCTCGAATTCATTGATAAATACCAGTTTATGAACATTTTAGTTATGTGTAATTAGAAAATACAAATTTTAAAATTAGGGGAATGAGAATATTGTATTTGAAATGGATAAACCCTTTGATAACAATATGGTGTAGTATATAAATCTTTTGGCGCATACTAGATTGTTCAGTAGCCATGTCAATTAGGAGTTGGTGATATAAAAAGTTTTTAAATGTAGTTAGGTTAAAGGGCACACAGTGTGGCAGTTGGATTACAATTAACCACAGTTGGGTTGAATATTAAAATAATTTTTTTTATTGGAAACATAAAAGATAGGGTATAAAAAATGAGTAAAGAAAGAGAAAGAGTACTACTCACAAGTCTCCAAACTAAAACTTAAGTTTCAGTATCAAACCTATATATCAAAAGTGGTCATGATGAGTCTAGTTGTAACTTCTTACAATTTCTTGTTGATGAAAATGATGAGATTATAGCTTATTTTGGTTGATGGGTTGTTCTTTGTTATATAAATGCTGATATTGATCAGTCTGAAGTCGATAATGATGAGGAGGAAGAGGAGGATGAGGATGAACATGATGATCAAGAGGACGATGATGAGGATGAACATGATGATCAAGAGGACGATGATGAGGATGTTAATCATCCAAAATACAGGTTTTGGTTTGGGTCGGCGCTTGAAGATGAGGATGAGGATGAAGAATCTGATGATGATAATAATAATAATGATTTGACATACAAGTGGTCACAATTGTCGACAAAAACAGTAAAGAAGAATGGGATTCTCACTAATCTAGTCCTCTAGTATGATGTTGTTGTTATGCATGATGGGCCGACGCTTGAGGATGAAAATGAGGATGAGGATGAGGATGAAGAAGATGATGATGATGATAATGATTGGCCATACAAACATGTGGTCACAATTGCCGATAGCCGCAGTGAAGAAAAAGGGGATTCTCACTAATCTAGTCCTCTAGTATGATGTTGCAACTATGGATGATTCAATCACATCTTGTTCCATCATCTTTTGTTTAATTATATGTCTTTATCTTTTATCTTTTTTTTTTGTTTTTTTGAGTATGTTTAGCTAATTTTTTTCGAAGCTACCTGGAAATACATCAACCTTGGGATGTTCAAACTTATAACTTTTTTAGGAATATTTAATATTTACGGATGAAATATTTCTTTAGGTACTATGTGCATATATTGTTATATTTGTCTACTTTTCATCTGTTTGAGTACTAATTTTTTGACAATAAAAAGAACAAGATAAAATGCGGTATTTTGGTTAATGAACATTTTAGTAGTGTGCAAATACAAATTTTAGAATTAGGGGAATGATAGTGGAATCGTGGACCACTACTATGTGCCCTAGTTTATTCTAGGGTTTTTATCTAATTCACCACCATAATTCTTATTTCCCATTTATGATATTATATATTGAAATTGCCTTAATCCAATGGGAGTTTAGATTTTTTTCCTTGGTAGGTAAATTTGGTCAGAAGGTTAATCTTTTGCAGCTTTGGGGCAGGAACCCCCAAGGGGCATCATAAAAGATAATTAAGGTATATAATTTGAGTTAACCTAGGGAAAAACTTCTCTTATATTTTCCATTCTAAATTTGTTGAACAAATATTACGGAATTTACAAATTAAAACCGCAAATTTATATTTGTATCAAAAATGTTATGTATATGGACATTTTAATTACGTGTCCATTGCAAATAATTTGGTACCAATTAATCACACCCCTACTTTTTTAATTTTATTGTGAAGCATCCCATATTTTAATGAAGAGCAAAAATAATCCCCATCAATGCCTTCGCTAGTGCAGTACTCATGAACGATTGATGATATTTTGGACATATAATGATATTTTAGACATGAAGCATAAGTGGTGTTGTAATTATATTGATAAATGGTTAATGATAGTGATGATGCCAGCTCTATCTTCTTTTGGCATGCACACGAATAATAGGTCAAGCTACATTACTCATTTATGATAGGTAAATTAAATAGAACCGTAATTTAGGGGATGTAATGCGAATATGGGAAAAATGAAGCGTAATGATGCTTATGCATAGCGTTTTTAGGAGAGGCTATCTAAGTGCCCCACCTTTTGTATAACAATTATTTACTTTACCCAAATGCCTTTTCGATCAAAAGTTGTAACAGTAACTATTATTATGTGGTGCACCAAACAGTTGAAACCATTCAACGGCTATATGTATATAAAGTTACATTGTAGATTCTCGATCTTCATAATTTATTCTACTATTCAACATAATCATCGATGGATAAGTTTCTTTTAGAACTAAAAACCGAGATATTAGGGAGACTACCTACAACAGAATGTGTATGGCAAATCTGTTTGCAAAAAATGGAGGGCCATCCTTGGTGATACTAAAATTGGTATTCTTTTCTCGCATGGGAGGCTACCCAGGTTCACAACTCTTCTACAATGAACATTTCAACCAGGATTTGTACAAGGCTATCGTAACCAATAGTCATCCGGAAGCTGAACTTATGTCTACCATGACTGCTTCCAAGATCCCGTTTACATTTTGAATCCAGAAACAGGTCAGCACAACCATCTCCCTAGAAATTCCGGGCATCCGGACATTGGATACATGAGTTTAATATGAGGTTTTGGATACTATCAAAGTACTGATGAATACAAGGTGGTTCAAATTGACTCGGCGGGAAAATTAGAAGTACACACTCTCGGCAACAAGATGGGATGGAGGAACCTTGAGGATATTTCTTTAAGATTACCTTGATCAGGTGTATATGCACACAGGTGTATACGTACTCAATCAGAAAAAATAGTATCTTTCATTGGAGTGAGAATTTCAACACACACGCATTACTACCCGCTTAGATACCTAAGGATGACTACCCATGCATTGGGATGGTGTTGTTTGGAATTACTCTTTGCGTACTACGTACATGATCGTAAAAAGGTCAGCATAGATTTATGGACATTAGACGATAACAATATTTTCGGTGCACTTGTCGGGGAACTTGGGGAATAGAATTGGAGACACCAGTTTACTATAAAGTTACCATGGCAGTGGTTACATGAATGACCATCTAATGCCCCGATTTCCCGGGGTAAGAACAACTACATACTATTGTGGTACGCCCGACGTATATCGCTTTATGAAACATCCACCAGAACTTTGAGGGAAATCTGGGGGACAGTACCATTTGGAATATGTGTTAAAATAGTTCCTCACATGAAGAGCATGGCCTCATTGGACGATTTTGGAGGAGTATCAGAGACGTGTGATGATAATTTCCATGTCACTCACACAATCAGTCATCAATAAAATTACTACGTTGTCTTTATTAAGTAATAAGGTTATTATAACCATTAATGTATTCTTATTCAACTCCACTCAGTTCGTCAAACGCTTGTTAATCTCTGTATTACAACATATTATATAATATATACTCATTTGATGCTTAATAATCAATTTTTACTCGTATCGATTCAACATGATTCATCCACGATTCAAGGTTTTCCATAATTTACCCCATAGCATATTATATTATAATATATGATAAATACCATAACCATTGCATTCTCTGAAGTACATTTAGGATTATTTTTTTTGCTATAATGTTTCAAAAGTTATAAATGCCAAAAGAATTGATGACATCCAAATATCAAATTTAGACTCGAAATAATCGAAACAACAGTGCAAAAAAATGAAACAAAAAATGGTTTCAATCATTAAAATCATTATTCATATGACCACCATAACTTTTATCAAAGTCATTCCAAGATGAAAAACCCTTGGGAGGAGGATCATATAAACAGCTTCATTGGCATGAGCATGGAACTCCTCCCATTCTTCATTGGCAAACTCTTTTAATATATCACAATGCTTTCCACAAATTCATCTCAAGAAGCAAAACCATTGGGAGGAGGATTATTGTTGCTTACTGGACCATTGGAAGGAACTGAAGAATTCTCATTAGAACTCATTTTCTCATCGACTTTTTTTTATCCCTTTTTCACTTTCTTCTAGCTTTCTTATGGTGCGCTTTTTATGACGCATCTAATCACTAAATATACTATATTTTATACCATATATATGTAGTTTTCTTATAAACGTACAAGAAGGCACATTTTATGATTTGTATTTTTGATTAAAGGGGCAACAAAGATAATTAGCTATGGAATGAATATATAATCATATCTAATTTAATTTTTTTATATGGATATCTAGTGTCCAAATCTAAGTATACTATTGGATATGCTTACCATGAATATAACAAACAAAATCTAGGATAAATATGAAGAGTTTGTAGAGCAGTCAAGCGGAAACTTCTGCAGTAGGATAAGAATGGTTGTAATTCAGTTCTAATTAGACGCATATAGTTTTGCTTAAACCATAAAGAAATCTCTCTAGAAAACTAAACAAGTTGTTAAATTTGATAATCTTCCAAGCAAAACCATCCTTTCAGTTCTACGTCAAGTTGCAGCATCTCTCTAGCAATTTGAGCATGTAAGTCTTTCTGCTCAATATATTCACCAATTGATCTTTTTGGTATTTGGTTGTTTTTGATTTTGAGGTTTTTTAATCATATGATTTTTATTATTAAACATAATTTATTTATTTTGCAAATTGAGAATGGTTTCTTTTTTATAAGCATCTGGTTGGATGGTTCTGGAGATCAATATCTGACAAATTACAAAGTTTTTATTCGATTGTCATTTGGGGATTTTGTTAATTCATGATTTTATCATGAGTTTTGTCTAATGTCTAGCTGTGGTATACATGTAGTGATATTGTATAGTCAATTAGCGGAGGAATTTTTTTTTATATTGTAATGTCATACTTTGTTGTTTCTAATAGCACCGACTAGATGCAAGATGCCATACTCTAGATGGTTGTTTCTTTATGTAATATTGGTGTTTAATTATCTGACATGATCCATCTTTTACAGTATCGCATACCTTTTCTTTGTGGAAAACACAGTGGTGCAATACTAGACTTCGTCAAAAAAAGGAATGTTTTTTCTATTATCCAAAGCAGATGTTCTAATTTTTGAAGTTCTAGTTTTAATATATTCGAAATAAGGACTTAGTTTTTTTTTTTTTTTTTAAATCTAACTAGATTCAGAGACATTTATAGAAGAAAATGGAAAAGAGGGGGGCTACAGGGGATGGTATGAATGATAAAAATAACAAGGGTAAAAGAATTTGTATTGGTATGGAGGACCGAGAGGTTACCTCTAAGATGACCCATCTTCAAACAGCAAAGGACATTGTTGGTGAACTCAATTTGACACTGTTAAAGGAATCGAAGAATTCTGTGGATGAAAAAATTCAGAAGGGGGAGCAAAAAAGAGACAATAATGAGGCAGCTGCAAAACAAGCAAGGATGAGAGCAAAGAAAGTAAAGAAGGCTCTAAAAGAAATGGAAAAGCAGAGAAGACTTCTACATTTGGCCCAAGATACAGAAATCAGAAAATAGCTCAAGGGAAGCAAGAACCTCTGGCTACCACCAACATTTGAATCAAGGAATGCAGATGAATTACATAGTTTCAAAAACAAACATGTCTTTAACAAGTGCGCTTATTGGGAGAAGCTTTCAATCAAAAAAGGTTTGGAATCCGAGTCGGAGCAGGAAGAAGATCAAATTGTGGTTGAAACATCTGATGAAGAAAATGAAGAATGAGAGTGAGGAGCCCTGGTCTGACTGAGAGTTAGATTGTGAAAATGCGGATCCCTATTTTAACCTTTTTGGGTACTTGTTTGGTATAGTCTTTTGGAAACATTATTGGGATACTCGTGGTTAGCATGTGAACTTTTTGGTATAGTGATGGCTTAAAGTTCTTCCTATTTGTATTTTCTTAATTGTGTAGATAGTTAATCCCTGATTTTTGGTATCATTCATGCATATGTGGATCTTAAGCGCTTATTTGACGGAATAGAATGTTTTGATACATCTTCACATGAGCATTTTACTCTGCGTACAATTTTTTTATGGATAATAGATGATTACCCTGCTCTCGGCACACTGTGCGGTTGCAAATACTCGGAAAAAATGGCGTGTGTGGTGTGTGAGAAAAATACTAAGTATGTCAGACTCAAAAACTGCAGCAAAGAGTATTATATCGGTCATAGAGGATACCTACCATACAACCATCCATTCAGATGACATAAGAGGTTCAATGGACAAGAAGAACACGATGTAGCTCCGGAACCTAAGACTGGGGAACAAATATACGATGAGTTAAGATCTATAGAGAATTCATGGGGAAAGGGACCGGGGAACATTGAAGTGGAATTAGTGCAGGTTAATCCTAGAAGAAGTGGAAAGATAAAAATAAAGAGAGTCCAAAGGACAATCCAACCAAAAAGTTCAACAGGGGGCGACGATAGTTATCAGAAAAATCTCAACATATGGTTCCGGCTCCTCCCCTATTGGCGGTATCATCTTGTCCACCATTATATAGATTTCATGCACGTCAAAAAGAATGTCTACGAGAACCTCGTCGAAACATTGTTGAACATGGAATTTAAGACGAAAGATGGAGTGGATGCTCGCATGGATCTTCAGGATCAGGGGTTGAAATCAAAGTTGTATCCTCGTCCAGATGGCAAAGAAGGATTTGTACTATCCGCAACATGTTACACATTAACCCTAGAAGAAAAGGACAAGTTCTGTCAAACAGTATTCGAGTTAAAGGTTCTGCGAGGGTATTGTTCAAAATTTTCAACCCTGGTGAGTCAAAAAGATCGGAAGCTTATCGGACTAAAATCACATGCCTATCACATGCTAATGCAACAGTTTTTGTTGTTTTTGCGATTAAATCAATTATGCCGCCGCCAACAAGATACGCTATTATCAAGTTTTGTTTCTTTTTCAGAGCAATATCAAGCAAAGAAACCAACATGGCAGAGCTAGATAAATTATAGGTTTACGTGGTGTTGTGCTTACTAGAGAAATAATTTCTTCCTTTTTTTTCGATATCATTGTTAATTTAACTGTGCATCTTACCAGAGAAGTTAAATTATATGGTCCTGTATGATTTCGATGGATGTATCCCTTCGAAAGGTGCATGAAGATTATTAATGAGCATGTATGAAATAGAAACATACCTAGATGAGGCATTGCTGAAGGGATTGTTGAAGAAGAGCCAAATTCCACCTTTTAGGGCTCCAAACAAGCGTTTTTGCTATTTTAGGAAACTGTTTGTCTAGTTAATAACTTCTTCGTTAGGAGTCCGTTTGGGTCGCCGTTTGCGGAAAATCGTTTTATTTTATGTGTATTTTCGTTATTGAAGTCAGAACAAAACCTCTTTTTTCTTTCTTTTCTTTATTATCCGCTGCACCGAGTAGACTCGTTTTAATAGTTTTTTAATAAAAAATCATTAAAATAATCCATTAAATGTGCAGTATTTTTGTTATTTTAACCATCCTAGGGGAGTTGCCCCCTTTATAACCGTCCTATTTTTTTTCTCTCAACTAACCCCTTTATTAAGTAGTCACTGGTTATCGTTAGAAAAATCGGTAAAATAAACGCCAAAAAAATAAAAATAAATCAAAAAAGGCAATCAACACGAGGACTTCCAAGGAGGTTACCCATCTTAGTACTACTCTCGCCCAAGCACGCTTAACTGCAGAGTTCTGATGGGTTCTGGTGCATTAGTGCTGGTATGATCGATTGCTGAAATTATTCTACCAATTTTACTGCTTAACATGTATCTAATGCATGGCTATTTTAGGAAAAATTTTGTCTAGTTAATAATTTCTTCGTTAGGAGTCCGTTTGGGTCGCCGTTTGCGGCAAATCGTTTTATTTTATGTGTACTTTCATTATTGAAGTCTGAACAAAACCCCTCTATGTTCTTTCTTTTCTTTATTATCCGTTGCATCAAATAAACTCGTTTTAATAGTTTTTAATGAAAAATCATTAAAATAATCCATTAAATGCCACTATTTTTGATTTTTTAACCATCCTAGGGAAGTTGCCCCCCTTATAACCGTCCTATTTTTCTTTCAACTAACCCCTTCACTGGTTATCGTTAGAACAATCGGTAAAATAAACGCCAAAAAAATAAAAATAAATCAAAAAAGGCAATCAACACGAGGACTTCCCAAGAGGTCACCCATCTTAGTACTACTCTCGCCCAAGCACGCTTAACTGCAGAGTTCTGATGGGTTCTTGTGCATTAGTGCTGGTATGATCGATTGATGAAATTATTCTACCAATTTTACTACATAGCATGTGTCTAATGCATTGGCTCGATCGACCTAACGGCTATTAATTCCTCGTGGCATGTCCGATTCGGGCGAATTATGGCTTGTTGAAAAGCCTACGATGAGGAGATTGTTTTCACGCAATTTCATCCAACTAATAGTGATGCAGATGAGCAGGCTATAGCCTATTTGGAGGCTAAAGACCCGAGTGTCGTAATTTAGCTCAAGAGGGATCCATTTTGATTGGAAACGGGCCAACGACCATGCCACGAAGTTGCATGTCTTGGTCGTTGGCCCGTTTCCA
>JAJJMC010002126.1:10000-36580 GCA_023531435.1 Papaver californicum | reverse complement strand
GTAGACAGGAAAAAGTAAGAGCTCAACGGGACCTTACCCCTTTTGTTTAATTCGAGGGGTAAGGTCCCGTTGAGCTCTTACTTTTTCAACGAAATTTTTTTTCATTCCATAAAAAAAGTTTGCAGATAATCCAGTTAATACAAGCACACTATTCTATTCGTAAAAAAAAAGTGGGCCTTTTGCTCCGATGTTTCAAATAGCTCTTTTTTAAGATGATGCTTGCTTTTGGAGAATTAACTCTATTGATTGGATTCATAATACCTGTTCCTACATAGTAGGTATTCGTCCGAAATCGAAAAAAAGGGCGGGAATTAATCTATTTTCTGAATGACATACATAATGTGGATTCCTGTATATGAGACATCATCCAAAGAATTTCTATACTAATAGAAGCTTACTCCATTTATTTTATTATCTCATCAAAGTTTTCCTTTTTTTTTTTAGTTCATCGAAGAAGTTCGAGTTACTCAACGAGCGAATCCACCCCCCTTTTTTATTGTCCACTACTTTTTATAAATCCAAAGAGGCGAGGTTCCGATAAACCTAAAAAAAGGGAATAGTACTTTTTAGGCGTAAGGGGATTAAGAATCATTATTCTTTTGACACAAGAAAAGAAAATTTCACCCTTTTCTTGTGTCGAAGATTAGAAAGAGAAAAAATCCCTCCTATAATAGGTTGTTCCTTTCATTTATTCCTTGCTTTATATTCTCCTACCACTTATGTCGATTATCTACTCCTATTCGAATTTGATTCCCTTTTTCTATATAGAATAGGATACTTTTGATTTCATGTATTTCGTGGCATTTCAAATTTGACAATAGTGAGATAGTAACGCCACTCCTTTTTGGATTGAAAAAGGGAGTTGGATTCACGTCAAATAACGCGTTCTTCACAATATAATACTAGTCTATTACTAGCAGTAAAAGTCAAAGCTAAGTACTTTCCAATATCTTGTATAAAAACAAACAGTAGCAACAAAGCAAGTAAACTAAATCCTATTTTTAACCATACATAATTACATCGATCAAGAAGAATTTGGTTTTTATGAACTTTATGTTAATAAATCCGTGGACCTAAAAATTCATTTCAGACAATTGAACCTTCTCGAATTGTTTCTTTTTCAAAACCAAAAATATTTGTGCCAGAATAACAGATGCCAAGAAGAACAAAAGGCCTTGGACACGTGATGGATCTTGAAGTACTATTTCTGCGTCTCCCTGACCAAATCCACCCACGTTGGGATTACTTGTTAGTGGTTGATCAAGCTTGATAGATTCGCCTTCTGACACAAGAAGTTCCGGTCCTCGAGGTATAATATCGACCACTTGGTGACCGTCTGACGTATCTGCTATGCTTATTTCATATCCCCCTTTTTCTTTACGTACAATTTTACTTACTATACCTGCTGATGTAGCATTATAGACTGTATTGTTACTCTTACTCCCATCGGGATAAATCTGACCCCTACCTCTGTTCCCACCTACATATATAGGATATTTTAAGAAGTGAACGTCTTTGTTAATAGCGGGGTCTGGGGAAAGAATTGGAAAGGTGATTTCACTATATTTCTGACCTGGAACAGGACCTATCACAAGAATATTTTTTTTTGTGGGACGATAACTCTGAAAAGAAAGATTGCCCATCTTTTCTTTCATTTCGGGAGAAATACGATCGGGGGGGGCTAATTCGAATCCCTCAGGCAAAATAAGAACAGCCCCTACATTCAAAGCCCCCTTTTTCCCATTAGCAAGAACCTGTTTCAGTTGCATATCATAAGGGATTCTTACAACTGCTTCAAATACAGTATCAGGAAGTATCGCTTGTGGAACCTCAATATCCACAGGCTTATTAGCTAAATGGCAATTGGCACAGACAATACGCCCAGTCGCCTCTCGTGGATTTTCATAACCTTGCTGCGCAAAAATGGGATATGCATATGAAGTAGATGGCCAAGTTATTACATATAGCATGATCGATACAGAAATGGATCGAGCCATCTGCTCCTTTATCCGAGAAAAGATATTTCTTTTTTGCATGGTCCAATCGTTGATCCCGAGAATTTCTACAATAAATTAGGTAGGTTACTAGTATAGTTCCCTATCCACGATTCTGCTATTGTAATGGAATAATTTTACTGGAATGGAATACAGGAAGAATCTCTGGGATGGGTATAAATAGAAAAGGTAAGTAAGATTTGGAATGCTTTGTTTATGTATGTACAAACAAAGTAACAAACATTATGATTTGATTAATATCGGTGAATCAGCCTTTAGTCATTCATTGAATGATAAATCACTACAAGTGACGGAGATACGCGATTTAAATAACGGAAAATCCAATATTTTAAAAGTGTATCTAGAATTACTGGGAAAGTGGAAACAAGACCAGATATAATTTGATCATTATGATAAAATCCAAAATCCTTGGAGATAGAGCCAATCATTAGTTCCCAACCATGAGGCGAATGGAATCCGATACATAAATCAGTTAATAAAAGAATAGAAAAAGCTTTTATTGTGTCACTTAAGTTATAGAGGAATTCTTTCACCCAAGAATTAAGAACGAGAAGTTCTTCATTACCTAGAATAGAATAACCACTTAGAATAGCGAAACAGATTATATTTGTCGAGAAGTGCAAAATGCTATGAATATGACCCTCATTGTGCATCTTGACCAATTGTAGCGTTTCCTTGTGGATTTCTATACGTAGTTTTTGTATATGTGTCTCCGGGTACTCCTTTATCATTTCGTCCAAAAAGAAAAGTTCTTCTAATTCTATGAATTTTTCTAGAAGATTCTTTTCTTTAATATCAGTCAAAAACATTTCGGATTGCCTAGTATTCCACCAATTTGTAACCCAGGATTCCATATTTTTATTAAATGAGAGAGAAACCCACCAGGGTAAAAATATAATAGATGCAAGATATGTGAGGGTAGTGAATGTTTTCTTTTGTGGCATTTTTAATCTGTAAATTACTAATGAAACTACCTCTTTCGTCGACTCTATCCGATCGAATATTTCTATGAAGCATGAGTTCGATAACAAGGTATCGAACCTATGGATCTACGCCTCCTTTTTTTTTTAGTTAGTCCTTGGATCAAGAAAGAACATAGAAATAAGAGTAAGGGTTTGCTTCGCTTCGAATGAAGAAAAAAGTTTCCGGGTCTTTCAATTAGTCAAATTAGAAACATTAGTCAAATTAGAAACAATTGCATCTTTTCGATTAATGTCCGAAAGAGCCGCCTTTGTTAGATCAATTATTGCGAAGGGCTACCTACAGCCCAGGAATAATGGAGGGAAATTTTGAAAAATATTGAGATAATGGTGAAATCAAAAATGAGTGGCAAAACCTGAGAAAGTTTGGATATTTATAGTTATTAAGGGATCTAATCATTGATGATCAAGCAGGAAAAAGGCGTAGAAAAAGAAAAATCGCTTGACAAAAAAAAAGAGGAGTTATTTACAATATAGAATCCATCTGTATCTAACGTAACAATTCAAAATAGTAGACCCCCAAAAAAGAAAAATTATAGTCTGAAAGAATTGCGTTTTTTTTGTTTCCACAAAAAAAGTTTCGTTTTCTGTTTATTCCATATACATCCACTTTTGCTCGAATGAACGTTCTGAAAAAACTTAAGTTAAGTTCTATAAAATGAAGATTCATTAGTTCTGTTTCTTTCCCCATGCTAACAAAACATTAATTCTTCGCAGTTCATTTCAAAATACTTCAATTGGTACGCGCAAGAAATAGGCCAATTCCGCCGCTTTTTGTTCAATTTCTCGTGGAGTCAGGTTCTCATCAGTACGAGTCAAGGGAATGGCTCCCTGACCTCTGATTTCCATATAAAGGACACGACGCGGAAAAAGACCCTCTTTAATTTCGATTCTAATCGACTGGACATCTCTCATAAGGAATCGAAGGAAGATACGACGATTTATTCCAGGAAATCCCCAACGAAAAATACACACTATTCCTTCTTTTCGATCGAATCGGTCATAACCACTACCTACATTCCACGAAATTGTGCACCACAAATAGGAGCTAATGAACAGACCCGCGATCCCATAGAAAGACATAACGATGCCTTGTGGAAAAAAGAGGATTTCCTGAGACGGGAATAAGGATATTAGATTCCTACCAAGATAACTAGAAGTTCCAACCAATAAGAACCCTAGTGAACCTAAAAGAAGGATACAGGCCCAGCAGAAATTACTTGTTTTTCGAGACCCCGTTATAAGTTCTATCCATATACGTTCTGAGCGCCAGTTCATACTAGATCAAGTTGCATTTTTTTGGAATTGAGAGAATAACCCAAATGAATTTTACTTTACTTTTTTTGTTCCCGAAGTAACTCTCATCAACTAGCACTATTACGATGTGAACCATTAGAAATAATTCATCAAAGTGGTTAGATATAAAAGCGTCTGCTTCATAGGGATCTAGACAATCTTATTTTTTTGAACATGAAGAAATAAAGAAGCCATTGCAATTGCCGGGAAAACTAGGCCCACTAAAGGCACAAAAATAGAGGGTAAATCAAAAGTTGTCATAGAATGGATACCTCGATTTAAAATTTGTACCTGTTATAAAGATATCTTATGATAAGTATATCTATTTATTATAAGTATAGAATAATAAGTGCAAGGAATGTAGAACTAAATATGAGTTCTCACGGGAGATATTGAAATAGGCACGATTTCAATTCTATTATTTTATATATTTGAATTTTTCTATATCTATAATACGTAAGAGGATAAGATGAAATTCTTTTTCTTCATAAAATTTTGCCAAAACAAAAGAAGAATGCATTCTTTTATCCTGTTGATCGAAACTTCCTGATTACTAATCATGAATATAGCACCAATTATAGGTATAAAATACAGCTCTAGAGGAAAAATTTTAAAGTAAGTATCCGAAACTTTTGATTCTTCTTACAATATAAATGGATCTTATGCCCGTAATGAAAACGAACTCTTCTTTTTTTTCTTTACCGATAACTAAAAAACTTCTTTTCCGCAAATAAAAAAACGGAATTGAATGCTCTACTTGATTGAATTTTGATTTAAGGGAAAGAAACCGTGAAGCTGAAATAACTCATTCAGAACACTTTTTAAAGGATTACGTGGTACGATTGAGTCCAATAAGCCCTTGTGGAATAAATACTCAGCCGCCTGGGAACCATCAGGTACTGTCTTATTCAATGTTTGTTCAATTACTCTTTTACCCGCAAATGCAATGTAGGCATTAGGCTCGGCAATAATGATATCTCCCAACATACCAAAACTTGCAGTCACCCCACCGGTTGTAGGAGATGTAAGGATTGATACATAGAATAACTTTTTATTTGATTGATAATTATATGAAGCGGAAGATATTTTAGCCATTTGCATCAAGCTCAAACTTCCTTCTTGCATGCGCGCTCCTCCCGAAGCACAAACTATAATAAGAGGGAGAGCTTTACGAGTCGCATGCTCGATCAAACGGGTAATTTTCTCGCCTACTACGGATCCCATACTGCCCCCCATGAACTGAAAATCCATAACCCCAATAGCTATGGGAATACCATTTAGTTGACCTATGCCTGTTTGAATAGCCTCGGTTAACCCTGTTTTTCTTTGATAAGAATCGATACGATCTTTATAAGGTTCCTCTTCTGAATGAAATTCAATGGGGTCGATAGAAACCATGTCTTCATTCATAGGATCCCAAGTGCCCGGATCAACCGAAAGCTCGATTCTATCTGAACTGCTCATTTTCAAATGATATCCGCATTGTTCACAAACATTTAGTTTTGACTTAAAAAATTTCTTATAATTTAACCCATAACAACTTTCGCATTGAACCCACAAATGTCTGTATTTTTTATTTATATCGAGATCATTATATCTTCTTCTCATATTGAAATCGCTTCTATTTGTGCTAATTTGTATACTGGAACTCTCGTTGTCACTACTATTTACACTTTCATTACAAATGTAACTATACATGTAACTGTCGCTGTAATTGTAACTACCGGCTGAAATGTAATTATCAATACTGATTTCAGAACGAAGATAACTATCAATGCAATGAAAAATGTGATTATTCCAACTATATTGAGTATCATACATATAACGATCGTAGTTGTGATTGTTACTTTGAGAACCATTATTCAGATAACTAAAAAAGGCACTTTCTAGTTCATTCATAAAAGAGCGATCGTTATCAATCTCGAAAAGAAAATTTTCAATATTTAAATATATCGAATAACTGTTACCATTACGATCCCTAACTAAAAAGAGGTCATCAGAGATCAAACTCCGAATGTCCCTGACATCGAAAAAAGTATCCATATTATTAGAACTGGAATTATCACTATCGTCCCAACTATCAATTTTTTTATCCCTATCATATATAACGGGATCTTCACTTCCACTGGTATTTTCAATAGGACCAAGACTATCCATTGATTTACTTAGCCCAGACCTATGTTTTAATTCCTCGTTAAACAACATCGAATGGAACCACCTTTTTTCCATAGAGCTTGCCTGCCCCCCTATTTGAATGTAAATACAATAGATGAATAGTCATTCGATGAATAATCATTTGAATATATCCTCTCGGAATAAGCATATAGATCCAATAGAATAATTAACTAATCACGGATGAGTCTTGAAAAAAAATCTTTTTTTGTGGGAATCTGGATATCACTTCACTATCAATCTATATGATGGAACCCTTTCTTCAATTAGAATAGAAAGAGAGGGTTATCCCGTGCCATGTACAAATTCGAATCAAAAAAATTTGTTCTCTCCTAGGAAGAATTCATTTTTGGAGAACTTTGGAGAATAATAAGTTTCTATTGCAATGCGGAAGGAAAAGGACAATATACGGGACGGGGATAAAGCGTTGTGACCATTGGCTCGATTCGACCATAGTCCGGAATTTAGGGGTATAGAAAATATTCTACTAATCCCATCTCAAGGATCCATAGGATTAATTATGGATCCAACAACTGAAGGATTTTCATTGTTGAGTCTTAGATCTTGTATTTAAGATTTTGTATACCGAAATCCAGTATGTATATATGCCTGGAAAATGAAATAGGAACCTTATTCATTATTCGGCTCAATCCTTTTTTAGTAAAAGATTGGGCCGAGTTTAATTGCAATTTAATTAAAGGAACGAATGGTAATTACTGGATTACAAAGTATCCATTGCTTCAAATTCGAATTTGATTTCCTTCCATACTTCACAAGCAGCTGCTAGCTCAGGGCTCCATTTGCAAGCTTCACGGATAATGTCATTACCTTGACGAGCAAGATCACGTCCCTCATTACGCGCTTGTACACACGCTTCTAGGGCTACTCGATTTGCTACGGCACCCGGTGCATTACCCCAAGGGTGTCCTAAAGTTCCTCCACCGAACTGTAGTACAGAGTCATCTCCAAAGATCTCGGTCAGAGCAGGCATATGCCAAACGTGAATACCACCTGAAGCCACAGGCAGAACACCCGGTAGAGAAACCCAATCTTGGGTGAAATAAATACCACGACTTCGGTCTTTTTCAATATAATCATCACGTAGTAAATCAACAAAGCCCAAGGTTATTTCCCTTTCCCCTTCCAGTTTACCTACTACGGTACCAGAGTGAATATGATCTCCACCAGACATACGTAATGCTTTCGCTAGTACACGGAAGTGGATACCATGATTCTTCTGTCTATCAATAACTGCATGCATTGCGCGGTGGATGTGAAGAAGTAAGCCATTATCTCGGCAATAATGAGCCAAGCTAGTATTTGCAGTGAATCCCCCCGTTAAATAGTCATGCATTACGATAGGAACTCCCAATTCTCTGGCAAATACAGCCCTTTTCATCATCTCTTCACATGTACCTGCAGTAGCATTCAAGTAATGTCCTTTGATTTCACCTGTTTCGGCCTGTGCTTTATAAATTGCTTCGGCACAAAATAAGAAACGGTCTCTCCAACGCATAAAGGGTTGTGAGTTCACGTTTTCATCATCCTTGGTAAAATCAAGTCCACCGCGGAGACATTCATAAACCGCCCTACCATAGTTCTTAGCAGATAACCCCAATTTTGGTTTAATAGTACATCCCAATAGGGGACGACCATACTTATTCAATTTATCTCTTTCAACTTGGATACCGTGAGGTGGGCCTTGGAAAGTTTTAACATAAGCAACAGGAATTCGCAGATCCTCCAGACGTAGAGCGCGAAGCGCTTTGAACCCAAATACATTACCCACGATGGAAGTAAACATGTTAGTAACAGAACCTTCTTCAAAAAGATCTAAAGGATAAGCTACATAACAAATATATTGATTTTCTTCTCCAGCAACGGGCTCGATGTCGTAGCATCTTCCTTTGTAACGATCAAGGCTGGTAAGTCCATCGGTCCACACAGTTGTCCATGTACCAGTAGAAGATTCGGCAGCTACCGCGGCCCCTGCTTCCTCAGGTGGAACTCCAGGTTGAGGAGTAACTCGGAATGCTGCCAAGATATCAGTATCCTTGGTTTCATAGTCAGGAGTATAATAAGTCAATTTGTAATCTTTAACACCAGCTTTGAATCCAACACCTGCTTTAGTCTCTGTTTGTGGTGACATAAGTCCCTCCCTACAACGCATGAATTAAGAATTCTCACAACGACAAGGTCTACTCGACATGAATTAGCCGTTAATGAAACCTTTCACAGGAATCTTTCACAAAACTCTCAACAAATATTATCAACTAATCAGAATGGTTGGTTGTTAGACTACGGTATTTGATTCGCCAAATACATCAACATCATTATTGTATACTCTTTCATATGTATGGCGCAACCCAATCCCTGTTTTTCAAGTTTCTAATCCCGTACTTTTTTTAATCTAAATTTAGAAAAAAAAGGAAATTCACTCTTGACAGTGCTATATGTTGTATATGTAAATCCTAGATGTAAAACTATCTGGAATTCGTCCCTGAAAAGGTAGAGAAGAGGCGGAAAACTATATGCTGAAATAAGAAACAATGGCCAATGTGAAAAAAAAAAATGAATCATAAATAGAGTTCAGGTTCGAATTCCATAGAAAATATGGGTGGGATTGTCTATAATGCTAGAGAACTGAAACGCTCCCTCATGGTTTTTATCCATCTACCTTTTTTTTAGGTTGTGAAATTGGAAAATTCACTCATTGAACGAGTAAACAATCGAATTGGAGTCGCTTGAATGGTACCAACGAAATCAAGTGCTAACTCCTATTTATTATTGAATTAACCGATCAACCTGCTTGCTATCGGACATTTTTTCTTCGGTTTACAAAATGCAAAGAATTTCTACATATTTCACTTTATTATCATTATGAAAACAAATCCTACCCCTTCGGGTCTCGGGGTTTCCGCACTTGAAGAAAAAAACCTGGGGCGTGTCGCTCAAATCATTGGTCCGGTGCTAGATGTATCCTTTCCCCCGGGTAAGATGCCTAATATTTATAACGCTTTGGTAGTTAAGGGCCGAAATACTGACGGCGAGCTAATTAATGTTACTTGTGAGGTACAGCAATTATTAGGAAATAATCGAGTGAGAGCTGTAGCTATGAGTGCTACAGATGGTCTGAAGAGAGGAATGGAGGTTATTGACACGGGAGCTGCTCTAAGTGTTCCAGTTGGTGGGGCGACTCTCGGACGAATTTTCAACGTTCTTGGAGAGCCTGTTGATAATTTAGGTCCTGTAGATACTCGCACAACATCTCCTATTCATAGATCTGCGCCTGCCTTTATACAATTAGATACAAAATTATCTATTTTTGAAACAGGGATCAAAGTAGTTGATCTTTTAGCTCCTTATCGACGTGGGGGTAAAATAGGACTATTCGGGGGGGCTGGAGTGGGTAAAACAGTCCTTATCATGGAATTGATCAACAACATTGCCAAAGCTCATGGAGGCGTATCCGTATTTGGCGGAGTGGGCGAGCGTACTCGTGAGGGGAATGATCTTTACATGGAAATGAAAGAGTCTGGAGTAATTAATGAACAAAATCTTGCAGAATCAAAAGTAGCTCTAGTCTATGGTCAGATGAATGAACCGCCGGGAGCTCGTATGAGAGTTGGTTTGACTGCCCTAACCATGGCAGAATATTTCCGGGATGTTAATGAACAAGATGTCCTTCTATTTATCGACAATATTTTCCGATTTGTCCAAGCAGGATCCGAAGTATCTGCTTTATTAGGCAGAATGCCTTCTGCTGTGGGTTATCAACCTACCCTTAGTACAGAAATGGGTACTTTGCAAGAAAGAATTACTTCTACCAAAGAGGGGTCTATAACTTCTATTCAAGCAGTTTATGTACCTGCGGACGATTTGACCGACCCTGCCCCTGCCACGACATTTGCACATTTAGATGCTACTACCGTACTATCAAGAGGACTAGCTTCAAAAGGTATCTATCCAGCAGTAGATCCTCTTGATAGTACGTCAACTATGCTCCAACCTCGCATCGTTGGTGAAGAACATTATGAAATTGCGCAAAGAGTTAAGCAAACTTCACAACGTTACAAAGAACTTCAGGATATTATAGCTATCCTTGGGTTGGACGAATTATCTGAAGAGGATCGTTTAACCGTAGCAAGAGCACGAAAAATTGAGCGTTTCTTATCACAACCCTTCTTCGTAGCAGAAGTATTTACGGGCTCTCCAGGGAAATATGTTGGTCTAGCAGAAACCATTAGGGGGTTTCAACTGATCCTTTCCGGAGAATTAGATGGTCTTCCTGAACAGGCCTTTTATTTGGTAGGTAACATCGATGAAGCTACCGCGAAGGCTGTGAACTTAGAAGTGGAGAGCAAATTGAATAAATGACCTTAAATCTTTGTGTACTAACCCCGAATCAAATTGTTTGGGATTCAGAAGTGAAAGAAATAGTTTTATCTACTAATAGTGGCCAAATCGGTGTATTACCAAACCACGCCCCTATTGCCACAGCTGTAGATATAGGTATTTTGAGACTACGCCTTAATGACCAATGGTTAAAAATAGCTCTGATGGGTGGTTTTGCTAGAGTAGGCAATAATGAGATTACCATTTTAGTAAATGATGCGGAGAAGGGTAGTGACATTGATCCACAAGAAGCTCAGCAAGCTCTTGAAATAGCTGAGGCTAACTTAAGTCGGGCTGAGGGCAAGAGACAAACTATTGAAGCGAATTTAGCCGTCAGACGAGCTAGGACGCGAGTAGAGGCTATCAATTCAATTTCATAACTAATTGGTGCGCCCCAATAAAAAAGTGAATTCCGTTTATACACCATATTTTGGTTCTGCGGATTGAGTCGAATCAACTGTAATGGCATTTCTCTAAAATAAAAGGGAGGGTGGGTAGAAAAACTTATTAGATACTAATTACTCCGGTATCTAATAAGTTCTACCTACTATTGGATTTGAACCAATGACTCCCGCCGTATGAAAGCAATACTCTAACCACTGGGTTAAGTAGGTCATTTATCATCACAAAGAGAAAGAAAGGGGCTTGTCATATCGATGAATTATAGATGCAATCTTATTTCGAAGCAATACCAATTCTTGGCAGGAAACAGATCAGAAGCTATCATGTTGGATCATAGAAGATTCATCTTGACAAGAAATTATTTCCATGATAAACTATCTATCACAAGGGCTATAGCTCAGTTGGTAGAGCAACTCGTTTACACGCGCGCCAATGTTTTTCAGGGGAGTCCATCATGCAATCAAAAAAATTGATCTTATTGATAAATCGGTGTCTTACTCTATATATTCGAGGGAACAATAGCCTGACAAATAGTTGGTTCGGTCCGCTTTGGGTGCCAATTTAGGCTCCAAATAGAACCCATCATTGATTCGATAATTGATAAGGTGAATACACAGCCCATTCAATGCTAGGCATAATGAGTATAAGGACCTCAAAAAAATATCTTTTCGTAATATGAACTTTAAGGTGTATGAAGTTTCATATTTGACTCTTTGAGCAGAGCGATAGAGACTCCATTTAACTTAGGTTGATCTAGGCCAGAGGCAGACCTACGTCAAGGTAACTCTTCTTTGAAACACTTTGGTATTGCTCCTGGATCATAATCTAAATAATGAATCAGAGCACGTGGAGCCATCTCGTTATCTTTCTGTTAAGAAAAAGTATGGCGGACTATCTGATATTTATATCAGTTGATGAAAGAGCCCAATGCAAAAAAAAATGCATGTTGGGTCTTTGGAACAGTTCGAATCATTTCGATAATAAAAAGTTTGATCTGTTTTACCGAGAAGGTCTACGGTTCGAGTCCGTATAGCCCTAAAAATTTTTATAGTTTTCATTTCCTCATTCTTGTTTGTTGGTTGTAGTCGGACAGTCGTTTGGCCCATCGAAATAGAATAATTATCACATGCTCCGAGCGATCCCCGCGGGTGAGCATGAAAGGGACAAAATTCATTTCAGTGGGCCCAATCAGTCTTTGTTTGATCTCGGATAAAAAAACTGTCCTTTCTTCTTTGTGGATAAATTACACACAAATTTTTCCTGTTTTCCTATCCAGGATCAAAGGGTTTGGGATATTCCTTTTCTTTTTGTACAAAATCTCTTTTTCTAGATCTCAATATACCCCAATCCAATTGCTCACCAGTCCAATTCTACCTATGCTTACTTTATGCAAGAAGATTGAGGGTCTGTTTGCACTTGGACGAGTTAAGAAGCCCCCAACTCATCGTTTTTTCGGGAGCAGAACCCAATTCGTTGTTTCAGAGATAATGACTGGTTCCTAACTCTATTAGTGTTTGTACCCCTATCGATTTCCATGAGTTGTTTGGGGATTTGGTCTGTCGAATCATTTGAGTTGATAAAGCGCGATTCGATTAGAAGAAGTTTCTTCTGTAAATTATTTAGGATTCGGCTGACTTTCCCGTTGTGATATACTTCGTTGTATAGGGTTCGTTCAACATAATTTTTTTTTTGCATGAAGGCTAACCCAGCGGTTGGTCTTACTTTTGAAAACTCATTTTAATTACATTAATAAGTATTCTCGCCTTTTCGGACCCATTTCAAGTACTAAAGATCGATATTCTAGATTCTTCTTTTAAGACTTCGAGTTCTAATTAAATAACCCACTTCTTTTTGGGGGGGATGGGTTGCAGGTCGAGGTAGTACAGACTCAAAAAATGTAAATTGGGGATAGAACCCTAGGGTTGTTAGATGTAAGGGTTTCTCTCAATTCAATGCATTGAATAAAATCCATTAAGTCTAGAACAAGGATAAAAAATAGAATAGGGCGATGCATTCAGTTTCCGTATCTAATCAATAGAAACAACAATCCTCTAACTGGATTGGATCTTAATGAAAAGAATAAACCAATACCCTTCGGTTTTATTATATGAATATTCAAAAAGGATATAACATACATATAGAATTGTTCATTTTCTTAATAGTATCTTAATTTAATCTTAATCAAAATTCTATATAAATTAGAACTAAAAAAAGATGTAATGTAATTCTTTTTTCTCTTTTTTTTATAGAAAATTTGAGACAAGATAAAAACGATAAGTTTGTAATAAGAGCATAATATGTCTCTAGCATATCGAAATAAGTGAAAATCGGATTCCACTCGATGAATCTTGAAACAAGAATGACCCACAGCAAAAAAACTGGGGAGTTCAATCAAAATTCATTGGTATTTCGACTAAAAAGTTATAGCTTAATTCAAATTCCAGATCGAATCGAAGAATACGGTATATATTTTTCCACATTCATAGGAGTGCATCTATGTTTCTGCTTTACGAATATGACATTTTCTGGGCATTTCTAATAATATCAAGTCTGATTCCTATTTTGGCTTTTTTCATTTCCGGAGTTTTAGCCCCGACTAGGGAAGGACCGGAGAAACTTTCTAGTTATGAATCGGGCATAGAACCAATGGGCGACGCTTGGTTACAATTCCGAATTCGTTATTATATGTTTGCTCTGGTTTTTGTTGTTTTTGATGTTGAAACGGTTTTTCTTTACCCATGGGCGATGAGTTTCGATGTATTGGGTGTATCCGTTTTTATAGAAGCTTTAATTTTCGTGCTTATCCTAATTGTTGGTTTAGTTTATGCATGGCGAAAAGGAGCGTTGGAATGGTCTTAGCTCCTGAATATTCAGACAATAAAAAGAAAAAAGAAGAAAAAAATGACATTGAGACAGTTATGAATTCCATTGAGTTTCCGGTACTTGATCAAACAACCCAAAATTCAGTTATTTCAACTACATCAAATGATCTTTCAAATTGGTCAAGACTCTCCAGTTTATGGCCGCTTCTGTATGGTACCAGTTGTTGCTTTATTGAATTTGCTTCATTAATAGGCTCGCGCTTCGACTTTGATCGTTATGGCTTGGTACCAAGATCGAGTCCTAGGCAAGCGGACTTAATTTTAACAGCCGGCACAGTAACAATGAAAATGGCTCCCTCTTTAGTAAGATTATATGAGCAAATGCCTGAACCAAAATATGTCATTGCTATGGGAGCCTGCACTATTACAGGAGGGATGTTCAGTACTGATTCTTATAGTACTGTTCGAGGAGTTGATAAGCTAATTCCTGTGGATGTTTATTTGCCGGGTTGCCCGCCTAAACCGGAGGCAGTTATCGATGCTATAACAAAACTTCGTAAGAAGGTATCTCGAGAAATCTACGAGGATAGATTTGGGTCTCAACAGAATAATCGATGTTTTACTACCACTCACAAGTTTTATGTTGGACGCAGCACGCATACTGGAAATTATGATCAAGGATTAGTCTATCAATCGCGATCCACTTCAGAGATACCTTATGAAACATTTTTCAAATACAAAAGTTCAGTATCTTCCCACGAATTAGTGAATTAGGGAGGCTGCTTTTCTTTTGTGCAGAAGAATAGCAAATGCCCTTCACTTCAATTTTCAAAAATTTCGTCGTAAACGTGAACTACTTATACAAATGAAAATCCGGGAGAGATTAAAAAAATGCAGGGTCGTTTGTCTGCTTGGCTAGTCAAGCATGGGTTAGTTCATAGATCTTTAGGCTTCGATTACCAAGGAGTCGAAACTTTACAAATAAAGCCCGAGGATTGGCATTCCATTGCTGTCATTTCATATGTATATGGTTACAATTATCTACGCTCTCAGTGTGCCTATGATGTAGCACCGGGCGGACTCTTAGCTAGTGTGTATCATCTTACGAGAATAGAGTATGGTGTGGATCAGCCAGAGGAGGTATGCATTAAAGTATTTGCCCCAAGGATAAATCCCAGAATTCCGTCTGTTTTTTGGATTTGGAAAAGTGCGGATTTCCAAGAACGGGAATCTTATGATATGTTGGGAATCTCTTATGATAATCATCCACGCCTGAAACGTATTTTGATGCCTGAAAGTTGGATAGGATGGCCCTTACGTAAGGATTATATTGCTCCAAAATTCTATGAAATACAAGATGCTCATTGAATGATACGAACCTAATTTTCTTTTTACGCCGCGAGATATTCAAGGAATTTTTTTACAGTCTCTTCTAGAGCAAACAGAGTAATCGAACTCTTTTTCCTATATATGGATATATGGATGCGCAAAAAAATGGGTCCTCATTGAGATTCCCAAATTTGGAAGATATTCTATTTCTTTTTTTATACAGACTTTAAGAAAAAGGGTAGGATTTTCTCTCTCTAGACATTCGGACGATAGCATGTATGTATGCTGATTCGTATCGAATTTGTATGAGTATCTATTATTAACCTGTGGGTTAATAATGGATGCTCAATGTCAGGAACTTAACAGTAGATACTCAATGTCAGGAACCAGATTTGAACTGGTGACACGAGGATTTTCAGTCCTCTGCTCTACCAACTGAGCTATCCCAACCCTTCTTGAGGCACCATCCCCATCCTACTAGAGGGCTTGGGTATATGTCAATTCAAGAGAATCAAAAAGCATTACAAAATCTTACCCAGGCCCTGGAATTTCCGGAATTTTCAAAAAAGAAAACTTTTGAAGTTGAAAATAATGCTGTGAACTGTGAATGATTCAAACGGGGATTCCTTGATCATAGATTTTCTTTTGTACATATATACCACAAGACTTGTGATACGAGAGAGGCTTTTCTGCTCCGATCCTTTTGTGAAATAGTACAGTGAATGATAAATATAGCTAATTTTCGGGCGCTGCCGAAAAGAAAAAAGAGTAGAAGTATAAATAAACAGTTAGGGAGTAAAACGGGCCTTTTTGTGGGGATAGAGGGACTTGAACCCTCACGATTTATAAAGTCGACGGATTTTCCTCTTACTATAAATTTCATTGTTGTCTGTATTGATATTGACATGTAGAACGGGACTCTATCTTTATTCTCGTCCGATTAATCAGTTCGTCAAAAGATATATCAGACTATGGAGTGAGTGGTTTGATCACTGAATATTCGATTCTTCCTTCAACTTGGAATAGATTCACAAAAATGATTCCTTTTTTTTTATGTAAAAAAAATTTTAGGGCGGCATTCATAGAATCTTTGATATTTCAGTACGTATACGTACGTCTCGTATATAGGTTTATCCCCCATTCTTTATGGAGTTTAAATTCAAATTGAATAGAAGGATTCCTCTACCAACGCAGTCAACTCCATTCATTAGAACAGCTTCCATTGAGTCTCTGCACCTATCCTTTTTTTATTCTCGCTTTCAGAAACCCCTTAATTTATTTTCTGAAAACAGGATTTGGCTCAGGATTGCCCATTTTTAATTCCAGGGTTTCTCTGAATTTGAAAGTTATCACTTAGTAGGTTTCCATACCAAGGCTCAATCCAATCAAGTCCGTAGCGTCTACCGATTTCGCCATATCCCCTTTTTAGTTTGAGCCGAAGATCTGGCCGGGATGCCATCCCTTTCTTTTTTTCGTTCATGCTGGAACCGTTAACCGTTGAATTCATTAGATACAGCTTATCTATCTAAAAGGTTTCTCTCTTTACTCCTCTTTGATTTCTTTTTTATCTACCCCTTTTTCTCTATTGAAGGACCTACATTTGGTTTAATCAGAAATGATTCTATCATTGATGTATCCGCAATTCAATATGGATGGATATATATCACATATATATTCCTCTCTTCCTCTCACTTTTCCCGCCCGATTTTAAATACTTGAACGTTCGATTCTTTTTTTAGAATGCCATATTTTTCTTAATTTCTAATAATTTAGAATTAAGATATTGATAATCATATTCATATAAATTATAAATATAAAAGAGAATTATGGAAAAGAAAAAATGTAGAATTTCTTCCCATTGAAAATTTTGATATCATATATCACTCTATTTATCGTTATATTAATTCTTATGTTATATTATATTGTTATAGAATACCATTCTATTCAGTATTCATTTTTTCTCTATTCATATTCATTATCGATTTTGAATAGCTAAGAGCTAAGTAGTTGACTGAATTCCTATGCACAACACAATTTCTGTTATGTGAGCCCGCTTAGCTCAGAGGTTAGAGCATCGCATTTGTAATGCGATGGTCATCGGTTCGATTCCGATAGCCGGCTTTTCTCTCTTTGTTCCATTTTATACTTTATTACATGATTAATAATGTCTGGTTGAACTCAAGGTATATTGAAAATACTTTTTTCCTTTTCTCAAAAATAGTGGATCTATTATGTCGTAAGAACTTCCAACTATGAATAAAAAACGGATTCGAGCGGTTGGTTAGATCTCTACAGAACAAATTAGGACAAAGTCTCCTTACCTTGCTATATATACAAAAGAGTCTGAATATTGATACAATTCATCTCATTCTTCTTTGTAGTACAGTACTTAACTTCAGTATATTTTTTTCGTTTATCGTTTAGTTCAGTCTTAATTTAGGTTTATTCTGTAAATAAAAAAGGAGTTTTTATGTCTCGTTACCGAGGGCCTCGTTTCAAAAAAATACGCCGTCTGGGGGCTTTACCGGGACTAACTAGTAAACGGCCTAAAGCCGGAAATGATCTTAGAAATCAATCGCGTTCTGGGAAAAAGTCTCAATATCGTATTCGTCTAGAAGAAAAACAAAAATTGCGGTTTCATTATGGTCTGACAGAGCGACAATTACTTAAATATGTTCGTATCGCCGGAAAAGCCAAAGGGTCAACTGGTCAGGTTTTACTACAATTACTTGAAATGCGTTTGGATAACATACTTTTTCGATTGGGTATGGCTTCGACCATTCCTGGAGCTCGGCAATTAGTTAACCATAGACATATTTTAGTTAATGGCCATATAGTAGATATACCAAGTTATCGCTGCAAACCCCGAGATATTATTACGACGAGGGATGAACAAAAATCCAAAGCTCTGATTCAAAATTATCTTGATTCATCCTCCCATGAAGAATTGCCAAAACATTTGACTCTTCACTCATCCCAATATAAAGGGTTAGTCAATCAAATAATAGATAGTAAGTGGGTCGGCTTGAAAATAAACGAGTTGCTAGTCGTAGAATATTATTCCCGTCAGACTTGAACCTAACTCAAATAGCAAGGCAAGGATTCGGAGAATTTTTCCCCCTTTTCGCCGAAGTAAATTGACCGAAGCTAAGGGGTTTGATCCGGATATTTTTCCCATTCATGTATCATAAATGGATCCGCGGGGATTTTTTTATGTCTTGGCGACCCTTTAATCAGTATTTTTCGTACCACCCCAATTAGGAATATAGAATTCATTTCAAAGAAAGGTCTACCTCGTGGAATAATCCTATTCCTTGTTATTTGATCCATTGTGGTCAATAACGCTCTTGAATTAGGCAAAGATAAGGAAAGAGAGGGATTCGAACCCTCGGTAAACAAAAGCCTACATAGCAGTTCCAATGCTACGCCTTCAACCACTCGGCCATCTCTCCTACAAAATTTTATGATTATGACCCAGAAATCGGGTGAATAGCGAGCCATTCATATTTATTTTTGCAATATAGGTACGACTAACCGATTATAACAATTCGAAATATGAAAATGGATGGGATTTTGGTCATAGAATTATTATTCTATTCTTTTTCCTTCTTTGAATCATAATCTGTAGGAAATATTAATTGAATGTTTAGAACGAGTCTTTTTTTATGTTATTTCGTCCTGTACAATTCCTTTGTTTGTGGGATTCTTTTCCCATGCGAGGTAATGAGAAGAATTATAGAATGGATTGCGAACTATGCCTAGATCACGGATAAATGGAAATTTTATTGATAAGACCTCTTCAATTGTGGCCAATATCTTATTACGCATAATTCCGACAACTTCCGGAGAAAAAGAGGCATTTACCTATTATAGAGATGGTGTGATTTGATTCTATTTAGTGTTCTCCGTCTTACGAGTAAAGGCACGCAGGGTTGGATTCGGTATAAAACGAAAGGCGTTTATTGAAATAAATCTGCAAAAAATCTACGCTTCTTGAAGGTGAAGTTTGGAAATAGAACAATTCCTTCTATTGTGTATCCCCGATTGATGCAGCCTCAGATACTTCAATTTTCTAATCTAGTATTGAACGAAAGGTTACACCTATAGGTTCTTCTGTATTAGAGGTCCATCCTACTCCATCAGTACCAATAGGCGGCATAGGGGAAGAAGCACTACACCTAGGAATCAACAAAAAAAACTTTGTTATAAATTATCCCTTTCCTTATCGGGATCGGAACTAACAAGAATGGTTGGGACAACAAACATCCATCTCGTTTGTACTTTGGATACCTATATAACCATCAAAGACTGTTGAAGTGACTAATTCCTGGAAATAGGGGGCGTTGAGGACAAAGAAATTGTTGGAGTAACCTTTTCTATCTAGCAACAACACGATTAGTGTTAAGAAAAGACCTCTTGCAGGAAGGCTGGCTAGAGATTTCTTGTAAAAACACTAGTCCCTGTCAGTTCATAATGAGAATATTTCAATATTCTTTTGGTTCCATGGATTATTATCATTCATTATGCACAGAAGGGAGGAGCCGTATGAGATGAAAATCTCACGTACGGTTCTGAAACGGGGATTCTTTGAATAGAATGAACGACCGTAACGGATGTCAGCTCAATCCGAAGGAAATTATGCGGAAGCTTTACAGAATTATTATGAAGCTATGAGACTAGAAATTGATCCCTATGATCGAAGTTATATACTGTATAACATAGGCCTTATCCACACAAGTAACGGAGAACATACAAAAGCTTTGGAATATTATTTCCGGGCACTAGAACGAAATCCATTCTTACCACAAGCTTTTAATAATATGGCCGTGATCTGTCATTACGTGCGACTATCTCCACTATAGAAAGAGGGAAAGAAAGATAAAATACGCTAGTAAATACTAGAGGATAGGCTTTCTACATATGTATCGTACAAAGCAACGATTTTTATTAGCTGTAGCAAAGAAAGATACTTCATAAAAGCCAAAAAATGAAGAAATGAATATGCCTATAATACTATATTCTATGGATAGATAAAAGATCTAATTGATAGGGGAAGCGCCGTAAAGATCAATTAGTGAGATTTTGGGTCGATACAATAAGAAAAAACTGCTTACTTATGTCATGATATGAGATATAAGTTAGGAATCAACTTATGTAATAGGGTTGATCCACTAAGGTATTGAGCAGCGGTGTAGCATCAGATCCCAAAGATAGTAAGTCCTTTCTTTCTTAGAGAGGAAAGTCTTTTTCAAAGATTCTATATGAAAATGAAACGGAGATAGTTACCTTTCAGAAAAAGATAACTATAGTGGGGTTCATTTTTCTGAAGGTAGGAGAAAAGATAAAACTTATTTTGAATCAAAATGAAAGTTTAAAACTTATGTAAATGTAATTAACCCCTTCTGGTTAACCCGAGAAACAAAAATGGGATAGATTTATGAAAAATCTTATTTAGTTAGATAGGGTCGATTAAGATAAGATGGGACACCAAAATAATTTATTGCTGAGCCGTATGAGGTAGGAAACTCTCAAGTACGGTTCTAAGGGAAGGAATCGACCCACCTATTCCGACCGAGGAGAACAGGCCATTCGGCAGGGAGATTCTGAAATTGCGGAAGCTTGGTCCGATCAAGCTGCGGAGTATTGGAAACAAGCTATAGCGCTTACTCCAGGTAATTATATTGAAGCGCATAATTGGTTGAAGATCACGCGGCGGTTTGAATAAGAACACTCTTTTTATCCGTCAGTAAAAAAAATGGATCTTTCCTCTGGGAAGAGCTAATCAAGGAATTTCATTGTATCCCTTCTAAGATTGTTCTGTTCTATTTCGTTTAGTACCTCGTAGGCATAAACGATACCCGACTACAGTACATCATACATCCCTTTTTGCTATTCAAACTAAAAAAGCCTTTGAATGTGGATACTGGGGTCTTGGTCTTATTCATGACTGCCCCAATGAAGTGATTTGGAATCGAGCAATAGTCATACGTTCTATGTAAGATACGAAGCAGCTCCATCTAAGCACCTGTAATTTACATATGAATCCAAAAAAGAGTTTTTGTGTCAAGTCAAAGCCGGGAAAGGATTTTCAAATATTATAAAGGTCCGTTGAGCGCCTCATGGCTATGTCATAATAGATCCGAACACTTGCCCCGGATCGACTTCCAGATCATAATTGCTCTAGTAAATAACTAAACAAAATAAATAGCTGGGAGATAGGAAGGAAAGGAACTAATTATAAATAGATTTCAGAAGTTCACTAATTACTTGACTGTTGGCAGGTCTCTTTGTATGTGTTGTCCGGAAAGAGGAGGACTCAATGATTATTCGTTCGCCGGAACCAGAAGTTAAAATTTTGGTGGATAGGGATCCCGTAAAAACTTCTTTCGAGGAATGGGCCAGACCAGGTCATTTCTCAAGAACAATAGCTAAAGGCCCTGATACTACCACTTGGATCTGGAACCTACATGCCGATGCTCACGATTTCGATAGCCATACCAGTGATTTGGAGGAGATCTCCCGAAAAGTATTTAGTGCCCATTTCGGTCAACTCTCCATCATATTTCTTTGGCTGAGTGGCATGTATTTCCACGGTGCCCGTTTTTCCAATTATGAAGCATGGCTAAGCGATCCTACTCACATTAGACCCAGCGCTCAGGTGGTTTGGCCAATCGTGGGCCAAGAAATATTGAATGGTGATGTGGGTGGGGGTTTCCGAGGAATACAAATAACCTCTGGGTTTTTTCAGATTTGGAGAGCGTCCGGAATAACTAGTGAATTACAACTCTATTGTACTGCAATTGGTGCATTGGTCTTTGCGGCGTTAATGCTTTTTGCTGGTTGGTTCCATTATCACAAAGCTGCTCCAAAGTTGGCTTGGTTCCAAGATGTAGAATCCATGTTGAATCACCATTTAGCGGGGTTACTAGGACTTGGATCTCTTTCTTGGGCGGGACACCAAATACATGTCTCGTTACCAATTAACCAATTTCTAGACGCTGGAGTAGATCCTAAGGAGATCCCACTTCCCCATGAATTTATCTTGAACCGGGATCTTTTGGCTCAACTTTATCCAAGTTTTGCCGAGGGAGCAACCCCGTTTTTCACCTTGAATTGGTCAAAATATGCCGAATTTCTTACTTTTCGTGGAGGATTAGATCCAGTAACAGGGGGTCTATGGCTGACCGATATTGCACATCATCATTTAGCTATTGCAATTCTTTTCCTGATAGCCGGTCACATGTATAGGACTAACTGGGGGATTGGTCATGGCCTGAAAGATATTTTAGAGGCTCATAAAGGTCCATTTACAGGCCAGGGCCATAAAGGGCTCTATGAAATCCTAACAACGTCATGGCATGCTCAATTATCTCTAAATTTAGCTATGTTAGGCTCTTTAACCATTGTTGTAGCTCACCATATGTATGCCATGCCCCCTTATCCATATCTAGCTACTGACTACGGTACAGTACTTTCGTTGTTCACACATCACATGTGGATCGGTGGATTTCTCATAGTTGGTGCTGCTGCACATGCAGCCATTTTTATGGTAAGAGATTATGATCCAACTACTCGATACAACGATCTATTAGATCGTGTCCTTAGGCACCGCGATGCAATCATATCGCATCTCAACTGGGCATGTATATTTCTAGGCTTTCACAGTTTTGGTTTGTATATTCATAATGATACCATGAGCGCTTTAGGGCGTCCACAAGATATGTTTTCAGATACCGCTATTCAATTACAACCCGTCTTTGCTCAATGGGTACAAAACACTCACGCTTTAGCACCTGGTGCAACAGCTCCTGGTGCAACAACAAGCACCAGCTTGACTTGGGGGGGTAGTGGTTTAGTAGCAGTAGGCGGCAAAGTAGCTTTGTTACCTATTCCATTAGGAACCGCAGATTTTTTGGTACATCACATTCATGCATTTACGATCCATGTAACGGTATTGATACTACTGAAAGGTGTTCTATTTGCTCGTAGTTCCCGTTTGATACCTGATAAAGCAAATCTGGGTTTTCGTTTCCCTTGTGACGGACCTGGAAGAGGGGGGACATGTCAAGTATCCGCCTGGGATCATGTCTTCTTAGGTCTATTCTGGATGTACAATGCAATTTCGGTAGTAATATTCCATTTCAGTTGGAAAATGCAGTCAGATGTTTGGGGTAGTATAAACGATCAAGGAGTGGTAACTCATATCACGGGAGGAAACTTTGCGCAGAGTTCCATTACTATTAATGGGTGGCTCCGTGACTTTTTATGGGCACAGGCATCCCAGGTAATTCAGTCTTATGGTTCTTCATTATCTGCATATGGTCTTTTTTTCCTAGGTGCTCATTTTGTCTGGGCTTTCAGTTTAATGTTTCTATTCAGCGGCCGCGGCTATTGGCAAGAACTTATTGAATCCATCGTTTGGGCTCATAACAAATTAAAAGTTGCTCCTGCTACTCAGCCTAGAGCCTTGAGCATTGTACAAGGACGTGCTGTAGGAGTAACCCATTACCTTCTGGGTGGAATTGCCACAACATGGGCATTCTTCTTAGCAAGAATTATTGCAGTAGGATAATGGCTAGGAGGATTTGAAAAGCATTATGGCATTAAGATTTCCAAGGTTTAGCCAAGGCTTAGCCCAGGACCCCACTACTCGTCGTATTTGGTTTGGTATTGCTACCGCACATGACTTTGAGAGTCATGATGATATTACTGAGGAACGTCTTTATCAGAATATTTTTGCTTCTCACTTCGGGCAGTTAGCAATAATTTTTCTTTGGACTTCCGGAAATCTATTTCATGTAGCTTGGCAAGGAAATTTTGAGTCATGGGTAAAGGACCCTTTACATGTAAGACCGATTGCGCATGCAATTTGGGATCCTCATTTTGGTCAACCGGCGGTGGAAGCATTTACTCGAGGGGGTGCTCTCGGACCAGTGAATATTGCCTATTCTGGTGTTTATCAGTGGTGGTATACAATTGGCTTACGCACTAATGAAGATCTTTATACCGGGGCTCTTTTTTTATTATTTCTTTCTGCCATATCCTTAATAGCGGGTTGGTTACACCTGCAACCGAAATGGAAACCAAGCGTTTCGTGGTTTAAAAATGCCGAATCTCGTCTAAATCATCATTTGTCAGGACTCTTCGGAGTAAGTTCCTTGGCTTGGACGGGGCATTTAGTTCATGTCGCTATTCCTGGATCCAGGGGGGAGTACGTTAGATGGAATAATTTCTTAGATGTATTACCACATCCTCAAGGGTTAGGCCCACTTTTTACAGGTCAGTGGAATCTTTATGCTCAAAACCCCGATTCTGATAGTCATTTATTTGGTACCGCCCAAGGGGCGGGAACTGCCATTCTAACTCTTCTCGGGGGATTCCATCCACAAACGCAAAGTTTGTGGCTGACCGATATGGCTCATCATCATTTAGCTATTGCATTTCTTTTTCTCGTTGCTGGTCATATGTATAGAACTAACTTCGGGATTGGGCATAGTATGAAAGATCTTTTAGAAGCACACATTCCTCCGGGGGGTCGATTAGGACGTGGACATAAGGGTCTTTATGACACAATCAATAACTCGATTCATTTTCAATTAGGGCTTGCTCTAGCCTCTTTAGGGGTTATTACTTCTTTGGTAGCTCAACACATGTATTCTTTACCCGCTTATGCATTCATAGCACAAGACTTTACTACTCAAGCTGCGTTATATACTCATCACCAATACATCGCAGGGTTTATAATGACAGGAGCGTTTGCTCATGGAGCGATATTCTTCATTAGAGATTACAATCCGGAGCAGAATGAAGATAATGTATTGGCAAGAATGTTAGACCATAAAGAAGCTATCAAATCCCATTTAAGTTGGGTCAGCCTTTTTCTGGGGTTCCATACTTTAGGACTTTATGTTCATAACGATGTCATGCTTGCTTTTGGTACTCCGGAGAAACAAATCTTGATCGAACCCATATTTGCCCAATGGATACAGTCTGCTCATGGTAAGACTTCATATGGCTTCGATGTACTTTTATCTTCAACGAATGGCCCAGCATTCAATGCAGGTCAAAGCATATGGTTGCCCGGTTGGTTAAATGCTATTAATGAGAATAGTAATTCACTATTCTTAACAATAGGACCTGGCGACTTCTTGGTTCATCATGCGATTGCTCTAGGTTTACATACAACTACATTGATCTTAGTAAAAGGTGCTTTAGATGCACGTGGTTCCAAGTTAATGCCAGATAAAAAGGATTTTGGTTATAGTTTTCCTTGCGACGGTCCGGGACGAGGCGGTACTTGTGATATTTCGGCTTGGGACGCATTTTATTTGGCGGTTTTTTGGATGTTAAATACCATTGGATGGGTTACTTTTTATTGGCATTGGAAGCACATCACATTATGGCAGGGTAACGTTTCGCAGTTTAATGAATCCTCCACTTATTTGATGGGGTGGTTAAGAGATTACCTATGGTTAAACTCTTCACAACTTATCAACGGATATAACCCGTTTGGTATGAATAGTTTGTCCGTCTGGGCGTGGATGTTCCTATTTGGACATCTTGTTTGGGCTACTGGATTTATGTTCTTAATTTCCTGGCGTGGATATTGGCAGGAATTGATTGAAACTTTAGCATGGGCTCATGAACGCACACCTTTGGCTAATTTAATTCGGTGGAGAGATAAACCAGTGGCTCTTTCCATTGTGCAAGCAAGATTGGTTGGATTAGCTCACTTTTCTGTAGGTTATATATTTACTTATGCGGCTTTCTTGATTGCCTCTACATCGGGCAAATTTGGTTAATTCCTTTTTTTTAATGTCCTGTATCAGCGACAATTAATTTTATGTTTCGATGGAGAAGGAGGCCCACCTTCTTAATATTTTTACATCTAGGATCCGACTTGTATCATTGATAATAATAGGAACTGAACCATTATGGCAAGGCAAAGTTTGATTCAGAGGGAGAAGAAGAGGCAGAAGTTGGAACAGAAATATCATTTGATTCGACAATCCTTAAAAAAAGAACTAAGCAAAGTTCCATCATTGAGTGACAAATGGGAAATTTATAGAAAATTACAATCCTCACCACGTAATAGTGCACCTACACGTCTTCGTCGACGTTGTTTTTCGACCGGAAGATCGAGAGCTAACTATCGAGACTTTGGGTTAT
>JAJJMC010002126.1:0-5000 GCA_023531435.1 Papaver californicum | reverse complement strand
CAATTTTCTCTCTACTATTGAATTTTAATATCAGAATAGCTCATATAGTCATGATTCAATGGGTCAGATCCACTTACTTTTTCTTTTGTTGATTTCTAAAGTGACATAGTAGTTCTTCTACTCAGCGGAATGACTGATCATGATAATCAAGATAAATGTTCCACTTTATAACTATACTACTATAATAATAAGTTTTTTTTTAGTAGTATAGTTATGTGGATGTTTCCTTTTTTTGCCATTGAGTTTACAAAAAGTAACAATATCTCTATTTTCCGCCCCAAACTGAAGACTTAGATTATAGTTTTGTGAAAAAAGCCCCTTATCGGATTTGAACCGATGACTTACGCCTTACCATGGCGTTACTCTACCGCTGAGTTAAAAGGGCTCATTTGATTCAATTGTTGAATGAACCAACAGTCACTATGAGTCTACTGTATGTACCTATATATATAATATACATCATATATATGGATCTCGGCTCGTTCAGGACCAATCAAAAATTTTTTGACTTCAGCTTTTTTTTGAGAAGTCTAGGAAAAATGCTTCCTTTTATTTGATTTTATCAATATTAATGCACTACATTTTTTCAAGACCGCCCCTATAATAGATTTGTTTTTTTTTGACCCTCATCAGAATGAGATTCATTTGATTGAGACACAATTCGACGTAGATCCAAGATATTTCATCGAATCATTGATGAACAGATTCGACACGTACCCTGCAATTTTTATAGAAAAAAGAAATTAGATGGAATCATGAAAGCAGAAAATATTCTTCGTATTTAGCCATAGCATTACATTATATTGACAATTACAAAAAACTGTTCATACTATGAGTATAGTAGGCGATCCGGCGGGTATGCCCCCATCGTCTAGCGGTTCAGGACATCTCTCTTTCAAGGAGGCAGCGGGGATTCGACTTCCCCTGGGGGTAGGGTACTACGAAAGGAGGTTGATCATGGATTTATCCATAAGTCTAAAATGGATTCTTCCTGGGTCGATGCCCGAGTGGTTAATGGGGACGGACTGTAAATTCGTTGGCTATATGTCTACGCTGGTTCAAATCCAGCTCGGCCCAAAAATCCGCCGATCCATCATGAGATAATAGAAAAAATTTTGCCTCCAGAAACCAGACAAAGAAACGAAGACTTTTTTATGCTATATCCTTAATTTTTTTGTTCCCATAGATTCTACTTTCTAATGATCTGGTCTGTACCCTTAATTTCTAAGGGAGGGGTAAAGAAAAAAAGACTTTTTCTTTTTTATTTATTATGAAATGATTTGACTACTAGTAATACGTGCCGTTCTCACTAAAGCCCATACCCATATGAATATCAACATATCGCTTCTATCTCTGTTACAATACAGCGATTCTAAATAGAAATATGCTATGAATTTAATAATAAGAATATGTATCCTTTACATCTTATTTCCCTGGGATTGTAGTTCAATTGGTCAGAGCACCGCCCTGTCAAGGCGGAAGCTGCGGGTTCGAGCCCCGTCAGTCCCGACCTAGGATCCGATGAATCCGTCAACTCATTTCTCTATTTTCGGTGAAGAGGGAGGACTGAAAACAAGATCTAATTTCCGCCGGAGGTCTTTTTTATCATCGAAGAAATACAAGAATTTTCATTAATTCTCGACTAGTACTGATTCGTGGGGAGAGCTAGATTGGTACAATTGGTGGTAGGGTCCTATTCGGGATTTCAAGAGATACCGCACAGGTTTTCCTTTTTCTATTGGTTCTGATCCATGGAATTCAATATAATACCCACCCGGTTCCCGAGAGCATACCTACAAATTGAATTCCTTCATTGTGTGATACAAAATTAACTTGACCTTAACATAGTTGGCGCGCCAGAATCCTTTTCAGATTCTATTAAAACCACCTCCTTATTTTCTAGCTCCTATTTTTGGGAACCGCAATTCCTAATTGGAAACAATCTATCTATCTCACTTCCATACCGAATTTCGGATATGATATATGTTCCGGTTTCAATCCAACGAAAGAAGCTTTTATTTTAAAAAAAGAGAGATCAAAGAAAGATCTGCCCTACCCCGCTTAATAAAGAAATTAATAATATTTCTTCTCCTGTTTTTTCTTTGATGAAGGGGTCCTATCGAAGCAAGAGTAAACTCCAAAAAAGTACATTTCTAAAAAAACGAGATCTTTTATACCCGAATCCATCTTTATTACACCTCTTTGTCTTCCAAGAAATTTAGATCATAACAAACTAAATGAGTTTCGAACTTCACTTTTTTCCATTTCATTTCTACTGTTTGGGTTTGTGACCAATTGAAATGGAAGACGGGTCAGATGATACCTCATCAGCTGGTTGTATACGGAAGACGGTAGGTTATAGAAAAGAATGAAAAACGAAAAGGGATTCTTTGTTGTATCAAGAATTCCTTTTTTAATTCGTTATGGATAAAAGATCCTCCTATGTTATACTATTCAATTCTCGACAATGAATCGATCTGAAAGCTCAGATATTGTTATTCATGATATTGATCCGATTCAATATCAAATAACATTGGGATGCAATTCATTTCATTGAATTTAGAGGAGAAGATTTATCATCTCTATGGGATTAGATCCCGAGTTATTGTGAAGTAAAAAACGATGGGATTATGGAAGTAAATATTCTCGCATTTATTGCTACTGCGCTGTTCATTCTAGTTCCTACTGCTTTTTTACTTATCATCTACGTAAAAACAGTCAGTCAAAATAATTGATTCGAATGAAGCTTGACTTCTTTATTCTTATCAATGATTGAAGAAATGAAAGGTATTTTCATTCCACGTCTTAAATGAAATGGGCGGACTAGAATCAGCAGTATATGAGATCCGGTAGTATGGTAGAAAGATATCAATTTCTTTCTACCATACTTTCTATTATTGTATTGTCTCAAGTTGTACTGGTACTGTATAAAGAGGGATAGGCTTCATCTAGATTAATCTACAATATGTATCTTGTATTTTCATATATGTACATATCTATAAATTTCATATATGTGATGTACATCATGTAAATAACACCCCAATTCTAGTTCTTCCTTGCATCTATTTTTTTGTTTGATTGAAAGGTTTTTTTTCATATAGTCCATTACTGTAATTCAATATAATTTGCAAATGGAAATTTCATATTTAAAATCCCTTTACGATATATGAAAAAATGGCTACAGTTTGATTACTCAACTCAATTAGTAGTGCTTTTAGAGTCCACTTCTTCCCCATACTACAAGTGAAAGGGAAAATGTAAAGACTACCATTAAAGCGGCCCAAGCAAGACTTACTATATCCATGTGAATTATGTCCCCTATCTCTATGAATATGAAGGAATTCGTCCATTATTGATCACTAATAATAGTGGAATCTATGGTGCAGAGTCAAAAAGGGATTATGACCAAACGCTATTGATCAAACAATCCAAAAAATCCACCCACAACAAGTTCCTATATGATTTCTGGTAGAAAAGGGAAGGATTAACCACAAGCAAGATACACAGGGACTTTCTTTGTATTATCAAGGAAATCCTCTTTAATGGAAGATGTAGGAATAGTAAGGCCTATTGTTTAGTTTCTTTTGTTGACCTTCATAAGCAAAAAGCATAAAATATACAATCAAGGTAGATCACTACCTACCCCATATCTCTTCAAAAGAGGGTTTTTTCCTTTTGGTTTCCTCTCGAATCTATTGCTTCTGCTGAGCAAAAAAAGAAAGTATTTCTCGGTTTTTGTAGATGAGGCGGCACCCGGATTTGAACTGGGGTAAAAGGATTTGCAGTCCCCCGCCTTACCACTCGGCCATGCCGCCAAACGGATATAAAATAGAGGGAACGCTCTCTTCTTTATTATTTCTTGAATCTCATTGTCTTTATCCCTTTCCTAAACCTAAAAAACCCTTTTTTTTGAACCCAGTTGATTCCCTTCGATTGATTGTATGGTATCTCAAATCTCAAAATAAACAACACCTAAAAACTTCCCCCTTTTTTTATCTTTCAAAAGCGAATGTGCTTTTTCAGTTACAGAATGAAAAATGCAGGGCAAATAGGAACCATTAACTATTGACTTGAATTCATGAAGAGTTCTTGGAACTCCAATTTCGTTTCCTTAACAACGGCATCAAAATGAAGTTGATACACAACTTATCAGTATCAATTCTTTTCAATAATCAATCTTTTTCAATTAAATTTACATTATAACAACAATTATATATATATGTAAACCCCGGAACAGAGATTGTTACAAAGATATCCTAATCAGGTATCTTAGCCATATATGTCTATAAGGAATTATCGTGCTTCCTTTTTTCTTTTTTTCTCTCATTCATAGAGAACAGATCAAACCTTGAATCATTTCTTTTTCTGGTACCCAACCGGATTGTAATATCATAATAATAGGTAGAAATTGGATTCCTTTTGATATTCTATACAAGACTCTAAAAAAAGTATAATCGGCATAATTATGATTCCAGGAATGTTTTATCCTGTTGCAAATTCTAATTTGAGTAGAAAATTCTCCTTATTGCTCCGCTCAATGGTATGAAGTTGGGTAAAATTTCATGTGATTCAGTAAACAGAATATACATTCCATCATTGCTAGATCGATCCATATGGTTCGATGAAGAATGAGCCAATAATGGGATTTTGCTATAAATGGGAAGCTTAAGATGCTCCGGGATGGAAATGAGGGAATGTCTACAATACCTGGGTTTAGTCAGATACAATTTGAGGGGTTTTGTAGGTTCATTGATCAGGGCTTGATGGAAGAACTTTATAAATTTCCAAAAATTGAAGATATAGATCAAGAAATTGAATTTCAATTATTTGTGGAAACTTATCAATTGGTAGAACCCTTGATAAAAGAAAGAGATGCTGTGTATGAATCATTGACATATTCTTCTGAATTATATGTACCTGCGGGATTAATTTGGAAAACCGGTAGGGATATACAAGAACAAACCATATTTATTGGAAACATTCCTCTAATGAATTCCCTG
>JAJJMC010002118.1:52008-75754 GCA_023531435.1 Papaver californicum | reverse complement strand
ACGTATGGGACTTCTGGGTGTGGAACTGTTGGAACGTATGGCTTCTCGACCTTTGGAACAGCTGGAACATATGGGACTTGTGGATGTGCTACCTCAGGAACTCTAGGTAGTCTAGGAAGGTAATTAGAAATCCTATAAGGTCGACCTTCAGTACCAGAAGGTGTTGGTTCTTCAGAACCATAATAACCATAGGAAGTAGATGCAAGTGCGAGAAAAGCAAGAGCAAACACACACACCAAGCTGTTGATTCTAGCCATGACTTAGTTTTATATGTTTAAAACAAAGGATCGATCGGAGAGTTATTCAGAGATGTATGAGAGACGATGATGATAACTTCCAATGAATTAAAATGGGAGAATCCGGGCTCTTTTATAGTATTGCACACGCGTTTGATGCTTAAACCATTGAAATGAGTCGTGGAAGCAGCATAGTCTGTGATTGTATTACATGGTATGCACGTCGTATCAGAGTTTTATTGTTGCCACCCACGAATGATGGATATGGTATCAAAATGATAAGATATGCCAATTCTTAAATAAGATTCAAAGTTTCCATGACCTTAATTTGTATGTGAAGCTAGCTGTTAAAAATAATTTTGGAGGCAAATGTCGTCCTGGGAGATGACCATATATGGAATTAAAAAGGAAAAGAAATTTCCAGCTTTTGAATTATTGAACTACATCTGTATTAATAAGAAAAAACATTAATAGTATCTTGAGGATGGACGGTGTGGATATATAGTTTTTAATTTATTGGACAAAGAAATGACGGGTATTAGCCTTGTGGAGAAAGTCCGCGAGGGTGATCAGAATATTAGCCTTGCGAATGAAGTTGAAGGTTATGATCAAGAGGATGCAAATGACAGATTGGTGTTTTACATTGCTATTGCTACGGGCATTGGAGATGGATTTGTGGGTTTATTTATTTTGCTTCTTAAAAAGGAGAAATGGTGGAGTGGATATTGGAAATTTGTTGATTCTATTGCAGTTAGAATAATGGGTTGTTTTCACAAAATTTGAGTGTTATACAGTGGTCTTGTTTTTTGGCTATCATTTTCGGTACTGGAGATTGGTGTATGTGTATCAGGTTGTTTTGGGAAATTTGATAGTTGGTCACTGGCTGATATAGATGGAATATGGTAAAGAATAGGTTCCGGAACCTGAAGTTTTCTCATGTGGTGAGAAAGGTGAACTTTGCTGCTGACACCATGGCAAATGCAGGTGCTAAACTCAGTTATGTGGGGGTGGGAAGCCATGTGGCTAGACTTTCCTGTCTACCAGAGTAGAAGAAAAAGATAGGCCTTACTGCAGCTTGTTCTGGCTCCACTGCAGGTTTTTATGGTCTTCCGCCTTGTACTTCTTGGGTCTTGGTCTTTCCCCGATTCCCCCAGTTTTGTTGGTAATGATGAACCATATTTGCTTTGATGTAGTTTTGATGAATGCGTGGAGTTTGAAGTTCTTGTTTTCAATTTGTTAGAGAGCCTCATGCCAAAACCAAAAGGACTAGTGTTAAAGAAGACTGAATCGTCAATTGCAGAGAAATGAAACAGTCATTCCAAATTTTAGGAGTTATGGTCCCTGAGGAACAACGTGCTGTTTGAAAATGTGATTCCAAATCAGAATTTGTTTAAGACAAGAATCTTATCTTTCACTAGTTATTGCGAAGTTTGGATGAAAGGAAAAATGTGGACGTCTCCTTTCGAGTTCGCAGGTTTAATAGAAGAGTGCACAGTGCTAAAGTGGTGGAGTGTTTTTTTGTTTTACCTTCTCATCATCAGATCCTGTTAACGAGCTTCGCGGGGAAATCCTGGAGCAGTAATGTAGAGTGAAACCTATAATTACAATAACAATGTAAAAATTGAAACAAACACCACAAAATAGAAAAATCAACCTTCAAAATGAAGTTTCTTCTACCCTCTAGAACAAGGAAGAAACAAAAAGTTAAGGTTCTTCTCTATAATATTTACAACTTCTACCCAATATTACTTGGAAGTTACAAGATTAAAGAGGCATCTCCTCACATCAACTCCATTTTAAGAAAAATGTCGAAGTAAACAAAGAAAACAAGGGTTTTAGCCATTTCTATCTCAAAATAAACTTAAAAGAGAAGAGCTAGGATTTTAACAATATATACTAAACATAATGGATAAAACTAGGAAATAAGGGAAAAGAAGGGGATGAAAGAGTGTAAAGAAATAAAAGGGCATAAAAGGTATTTTACAAATACCACTATGCATCATCCTCCCCTCCTTAAGGAAAATTCTTCCGTAAATTGTCTATTTCTTCGTCCATAGCATTGTCACCCCAATATGGAACCAAGTGCTTCACATTAAACACATCGAGCGTACGAATGGAGCTTGGTAAGTTGAGTCGATAAGCATTATCATTAATCTTTTCTTCAATTGGAAAAGGTCCAATCTTCCCTACCTTGAGCTTGTTGTACTCACCTACGGGAAAACGTTCCTTAGTAAGAACTGTATGAACGAGATCTCCTACTTCAAACTCAATCACACGCTGCCTTTAATCAACCTTGCTTTTGAATTTCCTTAATGAAGCTTCTAAATGCTTTCAGGTGCTTTCATGTATAAGATGGAGTTGGGAAACAAAATCTTCCTCCTTAGCATTTGGCCTTTTCAAATATGATACAAAGACAAGCCAAGTGGTACTCTTGGATTGAACCCGTATACCACCATGAATGGTGAATACCCACTATTCCGGTTCACCGCATGGTTGTAAGCAAATTCCGTCTTGCATAAAACTTGGTCCCATGTCTTCAAATTCTCCTCAACCAAGCAACGAAGAAGATCGCCTAGGAAACGGTTTATCACTTTGGTTTGTCCATCCGTTTGTGGGTGATAAGCGGTGCTAAAACATAAATTGGTCTTGACCAACTTCTACATGGTACGCCAAAAATTCCCCACAAAACGAGTATCTCTATCCGATACGATGGAAGAAAAAACACCGTGTAAACGCTAAATCTCTCTAAAAAAGAGTTGAGTTACCATGACCGCATTCGTTGTCTTTTTACAAGCAATGAAATGAGACATTTTGGAAAAACAATCTACCACTACAAAGATTGAATCCATACCTCTTTGAGTACGCGTTAATCCTAATATGAAATCCATACTCAAATCTTCTCATGGGCGAGAAGGAATAGGTAGTGGCGTGTATAATCCCGCATTAGTAGATGTTCCTTTAGAAACTTGACATATATGACATCTCTTCACATATCGAAGAATCTCCTTCCACATTTTCGGCCAAAAGTATGAACTTGAAATCAAGTGCCAAGTACGAGTAGTCCTCATATGCCCCCCATCATGAAGCTCCTTAATAATTTTCAATCTCAAGCTTGATTCCGGAATACAAAGACAATTTTTCCGATAAAGGTACCCATCGAAGAGAACATAATCACCATTATAGAGCAACCTTTCATCTAAGAGGACCAAAATAACTATCATCTTTTAAAAGCTCGTGAATATCATCGAATCCCAAAATATGAGCCCTCATTTGTGTAAGAAGAGAAATACGTCGACTCAAAGCATTCGCTACCTTGTTTTGTACACCCGACTTGTGCTTGATGACAAAATTGAATTGTTGCAAATAAGAAGCCCATTTACCATGCCTAGTAGAAAGCTTGTCTTGAGAATTGATGTGCTTCAATGCCATGTGGTCCGAAAATAAGATGAACTCATTGTGAATATTGAAAAATAGCATAAAACTCAACATCATAAGTGCTATATGCAAGTCTATCCCCATTCAACTTTTTATTATAAAATGCCACCTGTTTCCCTTCTTGACTAAGAACCGCCCCAATGCACAGCTTAAAAGCATCACAATGAAGTTCAAATGGTTTATCAAAATTTGGTAGTATTAAAATTGGAGATGTACTTAACTTTATTTTGATCAACTCAAAGGCTTCATCCGATTCCATGAATACTTTCCACCCTTCATGCATTCTGTTGTTGGAGCCATTAATCCGCTAAAATTTGCAATACGCGACGATAGAAAGAATCTAATTCATGAAAACTTCGAATATCAAACAAAGTTTTTGGCTTGGGCCAATTCCTTATGCATTCCACTTTATCTTCATCTACCAAAATCCCATCCTTACTAACCACGTACCCGAGAAACAAAATCTTATCGTTCATGAATGCACACTTCTTCATGGTAGCATAAAAATTTTATACACGCAAAACCATGAGAATCTCATGAAGATGAGGTAAATGAGATTCCACATCGGTACTATAGATAAGTATGTCGTCAAAGTAGACAACCACACACTTCCCAATCAAAGGTCGGAGTGCTTGATTCATTACTCTCATGAATGTACTTGGAGCATTTGAGAGACCAAATGGCATAATCATCCATTCATACAATCCTTCTCTCGTCTTGTAAGCGGTCTTCCATTCATCTCCTTCCTTTATACGTATTTGGTGATACCCGCTTTTAAGATCAAGTTTGCTAAATACACATGCCCCACTTAATTGATCAAGTAAATCGTCCAAACAAGGTATTGGAAATCGGTACTTCAATGTTTATTGATTGCCGTACTATCCACACACATACGCCATGAACCATCTTTTTTTGGTATTAATAAGGCTGGTACTGCACAAGGGCTAAGACTCGGTCTTACAAAACCTTTATCTAGGAGCTCTTCAACTTGGCGACGTAATTTTTCATGTTCTTTGGGACTCACTCGGTAGTGAGCTTTGTTGGGAAGACTTGACCCGGGTACTAGATCAATTTGGTGTTGCACTTCTCTTAATGGTGGTAATGCATCCGGTAAATCGGTAGGAAAAACATCTTGAAATTCTTCGAGAATTGGCTTGACTAGTGGTGCTGGTACAAAATCATATGATGAAGGCTCTTTACCAAGAAGTATATAGAACACCTCTGAGTCATCTAACTCTTCAATAAACTTGTGATAAGTAAGTAGATTTTTAGTATCATCATTTTTTGGCTTAAGCACAAGCTCACGGTTGGGTACAAGAGTTAACTTCTTATTGCTCCACATAAATGAATAGTTGTTTGATCTCCCATTATGATCCACATACCGATCATATTACCAAGCCCGCCCAAGAAGTAAATGACATGCATCCATCAAAACAACATCACACCAAACTTTGTCTACATATTTGGTACCAATAAAAAAATTAATAAGACAACGTTTAATGACTTTTATCTCACTTTCTTGGTTAAGCCATGATAATGAATATGCAGAAGGGTGTTCTTTTGTCTCTAAGTTCAACTTTTGAACCACTTCTTCGAAAACAATATTTTCACAACTCCCCGTATCAATCACAAGCTTGCAAACTTTCCTTCCAATTGTGCAAGTGGTTTGAAAAATATTATGGCGTAGCCATCGATCATCGTCATCGAGTTCTGGAGTGAAATAGTTACGTAATATAACCAAACATGGTCCTTGGTCACCGGTGAGAAATTCCTCTTCCATTTCTTCTTCGGTTTCTCTTCAAATATTGGTGGATCCATAAGATCCAAATACATATCATCTTCGTCGTCACCATGAACAAGTAAGTTTTTCCCCGGTCGATCACTCTTCCTACATTCATATGCCTTGTGACCTCATTCTCCACACTTGTTACATTTACCTTGGAAGAATTGTTGAGAAGCATTGGGTTTTAATGGAATGTTAGTAGTTGGAGCTCGATTAGTTGGCATTGGAGAATTAGTAGTTCTAACACCTCCTTGAGTGTGAGGACTCCAATTGGTATGAGAAATTTTCCTTCCATATTGCTTCTCCAAAGATAATGCCTTTTGATATGTTTCTGATACCGAATAAATATCAAATAAGTTTAAAGTATCTTGATATTGTATTCTCAAGCCTCCAATATTTTGTTCTACAAGTTGTTCTTCCGTTTCCGCAATATCATTCCTTACAATCAATTGATAAAACTCTTTAGTGTAATCATATACAGACTTGGACCCTTGCCTAAGATTTTGGAGTTGTTGGTAGATAAGCCTTGTATAATTATAGGGTAGAAATGCAACTCTCATATGTCTCTTAAGCTTCTCCCAAGATTCAATTTTAGTTTGACCTCTCCTTAACCTCATATGTTTAAGTTATTGCCACCAAGCGCTGGCCCTTCCTCCAAATCATGTTGCAACCAACCCAACTTTCTTAAATTGGGGCACTTCTTTGAAATCCAAGATTTCTTCAACCGTAGCCAACCAATCAACAAAATCTTCCGGAGCTAGACCCCAATAGAATTCCGGAATATCAATCTTTAGCTCACCTTCCAACGGTTTGAAGTAGTAACATTGCATTGTCTCCCTTGTGGATGAACATGACTATTAAAAGAAGTGGTCTCCTCATCCATTACACCTTCTTTATAATCATGATACTGAGTTCTACGTTGACCTTGATTGATATTTAAGTTACCAAGTCTCAAAAAAAATTCTTCAAAATTTGCATTCATTCTTTATTGTATTTCATCAAATACTTCATGCTTAAATGTTTCGAATTTTTCTTTTAAAGAAATTTCATCTAGATTAACTCTTTTTCTTGGAGACATAATGAGATCACAACGAGAGTGAACCCTATTTAACAATACTACACACAAACATTCAAACCCCCAAATTAATTGATAACATAAAAGTAATCTCTTCTAGTAACTAAAATCTTCACCACAATTTCCCCCCAAAAAAGAAACCAAAGCTCTTGATACCAACTAATGTAGAGGGAAACCTATACTTGCAATAACAATGTAAAAATTGTAACAAACACCACAAAATAGAAATACCAACCTTCAAATTAAGCTTTTTCTATCCTTTGGAACAAGGAAGACACAAAAGATTAAGGTTCTTCTCTACAATACTTACAACTTCTACCCAATATTACTTGGAAGTTACAAGATTAAAGAGGCATCTTCTCACATCAACTCCATTATAAGAGAAAGGTTGAAGGAAAGAAGGAAAACAAAGGTTTTAGCCTTTTCTATCTCAAAATAAACTTAGAAGAAAAAAGCTAGGGTTTTAACAATATATATTAAAAATAAAAGATAAAACTAGAAAATAAGGGAGACAAAAAATATTAAAAAATAAAAGGGTATAAAAGGTATTCTAAATACAACTATGCATCAAGCAGCAAGGTATGGATTTATTGGCAGGGTAATGCATGTGATAACATTGTGGCAATAGCTGGTGGTTTTGGCTGTGTTGAGTATTGGGGAGTGGGCTGTGAAAAAGTAGTCATTTGCAGGTCTGTTTCAGGACTGATTCTACAGCAGTTATTAAAGCCTTGTCTCCTCAGAGTAAGTTTCCATGGTTAGCAATTAGTAGATGGAACAAAATTTGTTCAAGTTTACTAAGTTTCTCTTTTGTACATAGTGTGTTATAGGGAGATTAACTTCTCTGCTGACATTTTAGCTAAGCAAGGTACCAGTTCTCTGTGAGTCTTGAGTCTCCCTTGCTTTCGGTTTGGGTGGCCCAGATTATAATGTGGCTTTTACGTGTGTGTGCCCTGATCTATTTGGATTTCTTACTTTCTTTTGTAAATCTTTTGAGTCAGCCTAATTTAATTCATTTTTGATCGAGCAAAAAAAAAAAGTTCAAAATTATAGTATTTGTCTCATCGACATTCTCAAATCACATCGTCCAAATAAAACTTACAAAAAATTTGATTTTGCAATGTGGCGCTTGAAATCTCTCTTTTCTTCCTTAATGTCTAATAATATTTGTTCATTCTTTCTTTGACAGAAAATTTGAAGTTGCTTTTGGACATGGGAGCGATTATCTTTTTAATGTAACAACATCTAATGGTTGTTGTTTGACAACAATAATTCTTAATTAACTGAGAATAATCCCGTGACAAATCTCACCATTTATTCGAAGGAGTTTTTAATAAAATATCCATATAGGAAAAAGCAGTTAATAAAATACCAACGTTTTTTTTCAACATTAATTGAGTGTCCACAGTTTGACCTTTTTCATCCCGTTTTATTGGAAAAACGGATAATAGCCGTTAGAGGACAGGTTGCGCGATGTCATAAGACATTCTAGCCCTTGTTTCATTTGAGTCGGCCCGAGTTGGAACTGTGAGTTAGTCATCGTCGAATCAAATCGTGACTCGGTACGAATATTGAATCAACTCGACTATTACTGAATTAAATTTGTGCAAAGAAAAAGTCATCTTCTTCTTCATCTGAACCCAACAAATCCCCAAATTTTATGAACCCTAAATATCAAATTAAACTAACAAAACCACAATTATTATTATCAAGTATTCGAAATCAGTAATACATATTGCTACATCCATTACAAAAACATTAAAAACTTAATTACATGATTTTACAAACAAAAGTCTAAATCCTATGAAGTTATGAACCCTAAAAATCAAATTTCATCAATTGGATCAAAATTATTACAATTAGACATTCAAAATCAGTAGTACAAGTTATTACATCCATGTAAAACGAAGCCTTTAGTTTCCTTTTCTTCCACCTCCGTAGACAGAACCACCACCACCACTTCACTGTTCTTCAACAATACCATCAAAAACACATAAAAACCTTATATTTCTAATTTATAAAACTACATCAAGAAAACCCAAAATTGCTTTGAACATTAATAATTTCACGTTGCTCTACTTAAAGTGTCAAACAATCTATTCAAACTTTACCACCGAAACAGAAGAATGATGGTGATTTGGCCGATGGTTTCTGATGAGATAATAGTGGTTGTGCAGTTGTTTCTAGTGGAGAAAATACTATTACAAGTTGATGAAGAAGAGAAAATGGAAGAAGATGAAAGATGCATAGAGAAATGGAAGAGAGGAGGAGGCAGAAAACCAAAACCTAGAATTTTCTTAAACACGCATAAGGATCTGGTGGTCTTAATTTTCAGTCGTCGATTAATCCAATGCATGGACGGTAGATGAAGTTATTTATATCTTTTAAAGTAATGGGCAATTTTGTAATTGTAACTATTAAAATCTCATCTGAGAAATGAACCAAGTCCATGGGATTTTACTAGTTTGATGGGTCCTAACGATTTTATTAACAGTATGGACATCAAATTAATATTGAAAAAAATAGGATTAATTTATTAATTGGCTTTTTCCATATATGTATTTTCTTAAAAAAGATTATTTAAAAAAAAATGAGACTGTAACATCATAACCTTGATCAAGTGATGCAGCGGATAATAAAGAAAAGAAAGAAAAGAGAGGTTTTGTTCATACTTCAAATATTCCTAAGAATATCGATTATGAACAATGATAATTACTTAAACTTCGATTTCCCGACTTTAAATAATAATCGATTAAACTTGAACAAGTTTAAGAAAATAATTCTTATTAATCGAATTCAACTACCTAAAATAATACATGGATGACTCTTTTATAGACTTGGGGAAAAATCCTAACTTGGTAGTCAAGAAAGGATGAAAAAAAAACATAAACCGACTCAAACCCTAATTTGCTATTTTTGGCAAATTTTGGTCTACCTAAAATAATAAAAGTACTCATAAAATAAAACTATTTTCCGCAAATGGCGACCCAAACGGACTCCTAACGAAGTAGTTATTAACAAAACAAAAACTTTCCTAAAATAGCAAAAACGCCTGTTTGAAGCCCTAAACGGTGGATTTGGCTATAAAACTGAAGACCATGAGACTAAGTCATGTCATGTCTTGATCGTTGTCCCGTTTCCAATCAAAATGGACTCTTTTTGAGCTAAGTTACGACACTCGAGTCTTTAGCCTCAAAATAGGCTATAGCCTGCTCATCTACATCATTCTCCCAGGGTTGAGAGAAATTCGCCCTCGAATTTTCTTGGTCATCATCAGAATTATCACCATTATACGGCACCAAGTGTTTGACATTAAAAACATCAGAAGTCGGGATGTGACTTGGAAGCTTTAACTTGTAGGCATTAGGATTAATCTTCACGACAATTTCCAAGGGACCAATCTTGCGTGCCTCCTTATACCTCTCATTAGCTCGAAGCAACTGTTCTTATCTACCGCATCTTTATACCTCTCATTAGCTCGAAGCAACTGTTCTTCAGCTAACTTGTGAACTTGTTGCAACTGTTGGATACGTTCTTCGGCGCGAACTTCAATCCTCTTCAGATCAGGAACAGGTGTTAAATCTACTGGTGCTCGTGGATTGTAGCCATAAACAACCTCGAACGGACGCATACCCAGACTACGGTTTACTGAACGATTAAATGCAAATTCAGCTTGACAAAGTTTCTGATCCCAACTCTTCGGATTGTCTCCAACCATACACCGTAGTATATCCCAACTTGTGAATCTGTCAAGTTTTCCTTTTGAAACTTGACAGATTCGACATCTATCCACGAATTTAGCAACTTCACGCCTCATTGTTGGCCCATAATATGACTTCGAAACAAGTTGGAAAGTCTTATCCCTTCCCATGTGCCCCTCGTCATGTAACTCCTTAATAATCTTCAATCGGAGACTAGAATCAGGAATATGCAATTGGTTACCTTTGAAGAGAAATCCTTCATGCATAAGGTAATCACTTCGTTTGCCTGAACTGATATCATCCACAATCTCCGCAAAGTTCGGATCGGTTATAATATGGTCAGAATATGAATCAAAATATATTACCTGATGTGATTTTAGATAGTGGTAAAAAGAGGTTCGATTCTCGAACTTGTGAAGGTAATGATTTTAGAAAATATTAGACTTAACCTAAACTAATAAAAATCAGGAAAATACACTAGAGATGATTTTTAGAAAATATGGAGAAAACTAGGAATCAGGATTCAGTTATTTCTAACAATTCATGTGATTAATCATGTAATTCTTTTTAACAATTTAATTCAAGTTTGCCAAAAATATGTTTCCTAAAAGAATAATTGTAAATCCTAAGCATGAGACATCAAGAGTAATTAACTAAGCATGACCCATCAAAAGAGAACACAACTATTTAATAAAAATCATTTTTTTCTAATTTAAATCCATGCAAATAATAATAAAAGAATTATAAATAATTATTAGAAAATAATTAAATCACATAAAATTGAGAAAAATACCTTATCCATCATCCCAGTAAATAAACTTACCCCATGGTGAAGAAAACTTGCTCAAAAGTTGATTTCATTGCTCAAAATATTGATTACAAGGTTTAAGAATAGTGCAACAGCTGAACAGATACGTATATAAGTGTCACAGAACAGGGTTCAGCTGTTACAAAGAGCTTTAAGCAACAGAACGTTCAAAACTTAACGCAACAGGAGCAGAGCTGCAACAGTGGAACAGCAACACTTATAAATGTTACTGAGTCGTCTTCTTCGGTGATGGTGGATGAAGAACACGCCGGCCGGAGCACCAGCAGGTCACCGGCGGCACCGGAACTTCACCGGATTTTCTCTGAATTGCTCTCTAGGCTTCCCTCCCTCTTTATGAAGCTTGTAAACTCTTTATATAGTACTTAGGAACTCTCTGGAACATCCCAATCCTAGTATAATTCGGTTAATCACCGTGTAAATCCTGTTTCTATCCAAACAGGAACAACAACTCTTTTCCGGCCAAATACATGATTCTCCAGCCCTTATCTTCGGCTTCTAAAGCTTCTAATCGATTATACGAACCTTTAATTAGATTGGGTACTTATCAATTTGTGATGAAATCGCTAAAAAAACTGGATCACAATTCTGCTGCCGATGAAGCTTTGACTCGATGAAGCTTTGACTCGGTCAACTGACTTTGACCGAGTTGACTGGGCCGAGTTGACCCGCTGAGTTGGTCCGATCCAGCTCATCCCGATCCAAGGGTGCCCCAATCCAAAGTGTGGGTGCCTTGATCCATATTTTCGGGTGCTTTGAACACTTTTTGAGCCAATTTTTCCACAAATCTTTATTCTTCTAATGTACCTACAACAGCATAAAAACACGTAATAGACACACAATCGAATACTAACTCACTAGAAATTAAGGTGCAATTTAGACACTAAAATGTGTCTATCATTACCTCAGTTCGCATGGTGTTGAGTATCATACACCTTCGGCTTAAGGCATCATCAACTTGATTCTGTGACCCAGCTTTGTGCTTCAGTACAAAAGTGAACTCTTGCAAATAACCAGCCCACTTACCATGTCTAGAAGAAAGCTTCTCTTGACTGTTGATGTGCTTCAAAGAGTCATGATCAGAAAACATAATGAACTCGTTATGAATTAGATAGTGACGTCAATGCTTCAAGGCTTGAACTATAGCATAAAACTTCACATCATAAGTACTATAGTTGAGCTTAGCACCATTCAACTTCTCACTGAAATACACTACAGGTCGTCTTTCCTGACTCAAAATAGCTCAAATTCCCACCTTCGATGCATCACAGTGTAGTTCAAACGGCTTGCTGAAATCAGGTAACACCAATAGTGGTACAATTATCAGCTTTGTCTTGACAGCTTCAAAGGCTTCGTCAGCTTCCTCAGACCACTTTTCTCCTTTCATGCATTCAGTAATGGGTGTTATAATGGTGCTGAAGTGGGGAATAAAACGCCGGTAAAAAGAAGCAAAAACATGGAAACTCCTTACCTCGTGTAATGTAGTAGGTGTAGTCCAATTTCTCACAGCTTCAACCTTGTACTCATCTACCTTGATTCCATCCTTGGTGACGACATAACCGAGAAATAGAACTCGGTCTGTCATGAATGAACACTTTTTGATGGCCGCATATAATTTCTCCTGTGTAGAACTGAGAGCACTTCTCGAAGATGTTAAACATGCAAGTCCATGTTAGCACTATAAAGAAGAATATCATCGAAATAAACAACCACAAAAGTACCGATAAAGGGTTTGAGAACTTGATTCATGATACGTATGAATGTACTTGGCGCATTGGTCAACCCGAATGGCATAACCATCCACTCATATAATCCTTATCGAGTTTTGAAAGCAGTATTCCACTCATCACCTTCACGGATTCTGATCTGATGGTACCCACTCTTCAAGTCGAGTTTGTTAAACACCTTTTCTCCACACAACTGATCTAACAAGTCATCCAATCTGGGAATTGGAAAACGGTATTTGACTGTGATTTTTTGATGGCTCGACTGTTAACACACATTCTCCATGTTCCATCTTTCTTTGGAATCAGCAAGGCTGGTACTGCACAAGGACTTAGACTCTGTCGGATTAATCCTTTCTATAGCAAATCTTCCACTTGACGACGAAGTTCTTCATGCTCCTTAGGAATCATTCTGTAATACGCTTTATTTGGCAAGCTTGATCCAGGAACGAGATCAATACGATGTTGTATATCCCGGAGCGGTGGTAGCTCGTCCGGCAACTCGTTAGGAAAATATCCATAAATTCCTTAATTAAAGGTTGAGCTGCAATGGGAATACAATTTTCATCCGGTTGTTCTTCTTTGCCAATCAACACATACAATTCACCTGTATCTTCTACCTCATCTTCAAATTGCTTAAACGACAAGAGATTGGTAGCTTCTGTAGTAGATGGTGTAGGTGCAATCTTTTTACTGGGTACAAGTATTATACGTACGTCGTTCCATAAAAAACTGTAGGTATTCATATACCCGTCATGACTACTTTTCCTGTCAAACTCCCATGGACGACCCAAAAACAAGTGACAAGCATCCATACTAGTAACGTCACACCATATTTTATCTTTATATTTGTTACCAATTGAAAAAGAAATCAAGCAACTTTTGTTTACTTTTACCTCATTCCCTTTCTACAGCCAAGAAAGCTTGTATAGATGTGGATGTGCCTTATTTTCCAGCTTGAATCGTTTCACGACCTCTTCATCAACAATATTCTCGCAACTTCCAGGATCAATAACTAGACGACAAACTTTTTCTTCGATCGTACATGTCGACTGGAATATATTGTTACGCAACCAGCTGTCGCCCTCATCTTTACGTGGAGTGAGAAAACTTCTTCTTACTACAAAGTTCACTCCTTTATCTCCATCAACTACTTCATCGGCAGGTTCAGAATCCTCCTCATGATCCTTTTCATAATCATTTACCCAGCCATCTTCTTCACGGTCATTTTCAGTGAAAAATACCTTGTTCGCTCGTTCTGTTTTTTGACAGTCACTGGCTTTGTTCCCATATTCTCCGCACTTATTACACCTACCTCCAAAAGTGGTAAATGGGGTTTTATTTGGTGTTGACGAAGAATTAAGTTTACTAGTACTAGGTGTTGAAGTACTACGGTTACTTGCTGGAGATGCTGCCACATTGATACCCCAATTTAAGCTTTTACGCCCTACTTGTTTCTCTATGATGTGCATCCGAATAGAGCAGCAATCAAACATGTTGAGTGTATCCTGATATTGTTGCGGGAGACCACCTATATAGCAAGCGACTTTTTGCTCATCTGACTCTGACAAGTCGTTAAGAGAAAGTAGTCGGTAAAACTCCTTGGTGTAATCGTCTATAGAACATACTCCCTTGCGTAGGTTTTGCAGCTGCTGGTACATCAATCCAATGTAGTTATGTGGTAAAAACTCTGTTCTCATGTGTTTCTTCAGCTTCTCCCATGATATTAACTTATGTTTTCCTTTACGGCTGCGTAGCAGCTTGTGTTGTTGCCACCACGAATTAGCCCTCCCACGAAACATAGTCGCTACCAACGAAACCCGTTTGTTATCTGGTACTTCTTTGAATTCCAATACTTCCTTAACCGTATTCAACCAGGAGAGAAACTCTTCTGGTTCCAAACCACCATAAAATTCTGGGATCTCTACTTTTATTCCTGCCTTCTAGCGATCAGAATCCTCTAGTTGATTTATTCTACCTTCGCGATGCCCTATAGAAAAAGGGTTAGGTTATCATCTTCTTCTTCCTTCCGAAGGTTAAACCGACCCAGCAAACCTTGGACATCTTCAATGAATTTTTCTCTAGATCTCCATGGAATGAAACCTTCTGGACCTCCTACTCGACCTCGACCCTAACCGATTGCTACTCTTGGTGGCATCTTATAAACCCTAGAATCAACCTGGCTCTGATACCAACTGATGCAGCGGATAATAAAGAAAATAAAGAAAAGAGAGGTTTTGTTCAGACTTCAAATATTCCTAGGAATATCGACTATGAACAACGATAATTACTTAGACTTCGGTTTACCGACTTTAAATAATAATCGATTAAATTTGAACAAGTTTAAGAAAATAGTTCTTATTGATCAAATTCAACTGCCTAAAATAATATATGACTCTTTTACAGACTTGGGGAAAAACCCTAACTTGCTAGTCAAGAAAGGATGGAAAAAAAAACCTAAACCGACTCAAACCCTAATTTGCTATTTTTGGCAAATTTTGGTCGACCTAAAATAATAAAATTACTCATAAAATAAAACTATTTTCCGCAAACGGCGACCCAAACGGACTCTTAGCGAAGTAGTTATTAACAAAACAAAAAAATTTCATAAAATAGCAAAAACGCCTGTTTGAAGCCCTAAACGATGGAATTTGGCTAAAAAACTGAAGACCATGAGACGAAATCGTGTCATGTCTTGGTAGTTGGCCCGTTTTCAATCAAAATTGGCCCTTTTTAAACTAAATTATGATATTCAGGTCTTTAACCTCCAAATAGGCTATAACCTGCTCATCTGCATCATCAAGTCATATTGTTGTTTTAAGGAATTTCTTTTACGTATTTCCCTAGGTGTATTGGGATTTCCCTGCCGATCTTATTCGCAGTCATTTAAAATGATATTTCCCATAGGAAATATTTGTTTCACCTAATCCGTCGTGATATTGAAAGCATTCTTATTAGAGAATGAGAGACAGAGAGAGCTCTCAGAATTGTTGTTACAGAGAATAGTACAAAAGCATAGCTACCAAACATTTTACACCAGCTTTTATAGCTTCACGTGTGCCAGCATGTGAGTGTTAGTCTGCATCATATAAGCATGACAGTCACATGTGTGAGTATACACGTTTCCAGCATACATGTGACAGTTAATTCAGTTACTGGTGATGAGCTTCATTACTCACAGGCTAAACCTTCATTATCCCCCTTCAAGCGCATGTTGTTGGAAACTACATTGAGCTTGGTTCTTAGCAAACTAAATTTTGGACTTGATAGACTTTTCGTAAAGATATCTGTTAGTTGATCAAGAGTATGGACATAGTGCACTCCTAGGTTCCTGGATTGAACAAGTTCCCTGACAAAATGATAATCTAGATGAACATGTTTCATTTTTGAATGTAATACTGGGTTAGATGCCTAGTTGATTGAACTTATATTATCACAGCCTAATCTTGGTATTCATGTGGGTTCAAAGTGAAGATCTATGAGCAAATAGCATATCCAAACCACCTCAGCAGCTGTGTGTGCAAGAGTCCCGTACTCTGCTTCAGTACTTGATCTAGCAACAGTAGTTTGCTTCTTAGAGGACCAAGAAATGAGATTGGAACCCAAGAACAAACAATATCCTCCTGTTGATCTTCTGTCATCAACATTTCCTGCCCAGTCTGCATCTGCAAATCCCAGTAATGCTGTAAAACCTCTTGTGAAATGCAACCCATATGAAATGGTGCCCTTTAGGTATCTCATGATCCTCTTTGCAGCCAGTAGATGTGGTGCTCTTGGTTGATGCATAAATTGACACTCCATGTTTACAGCAAATGTGATATCTGGTCTAGTCCAGGTCAAGTATTGCAATGCTCCAACTAGAGACCTATAATCTGTAGGATCATCCAGTAGCTCCCCAATGTTTTTTCTCAGCACTTGTGTGGATGCCATTGGAGTTGCACTGGGGCACAAAAATGATGTAAATTCTTATCATGGCTTGCACCCCTCCATCTGGAATTTTGTTAATAGATCCACTGCATACTTTGTCTGACACAAAAATAAAGAGTCACTTGAACTGGTAACTTCCAGTCCTAAGAAATAATGCAAGTGTCCCAAATCTTTAATTGGGAAATCTTTCTGGAGAATACTTATCACAGACTTAATAAATGATGGAGATGACCCAGTTATAATAATATCATCTACATAGATTAAAGCAACTGTGATTGTTGAGCCATCCTTGTGCACAAACAGGGAAGTATCAGCAGTTGAAATTAACAAACTGTAAGCTAGTCAGAGCTGAGTGTAGCTTAGCATACCAGGCTCTTGGTGCCTGTTTCAGACCATAGATTGCCTTGTGTAGTAAACACGCATGATTTGGTCTGGCTTGATTAATGAACCCTGGTGGCTGTGACATGTACACCTTTTCTTGCAACTCTCATGCAAGAATGCATTACTAACATCCAATTGATGCACATCCCATCCAAATTGAACTGCAAGAAAAATAATAACTCTAATTGTGGTTGGCTTTGCCACTGGGCTAAAGGTTTCATCAAAATCAATCCCTTGTTGTTGATGAAAACCTTTTCCAACCAGTCTTGCTTTATATATGGATATTGAACCATCTGAATTGTGCTTGATTCTAAATACCCACTTGCAGCCAACTATGTTGGTAATTCCCAGTAGATCTACTAATGACCAAGTTCTTGCCTCTATAAGAGCTTGATATTCTGCAGTTGAAGCATCTCTCCACTCTTTGCTCTTGTGTGCTGCACTGATACTAGTTGGAATATCTGGAGCAATACTATGTAAAGCAACATCCAGAGGATATGTTGTTGAATAGTAAGATTTGGGTTTGGTTATTCCACATTTTCTTCTTGTGAGCATTGGATGAGTATTGGAAGTGATTTTATTAGGCTTTGCTGTGATGTCAGATGTTGGCATTTGATGAACAGGTTCATGTTGAGGAACTGGTGTTACTGATACTGGATTAGGATCAATGGTAGTTCTTTGTGATTGGGTTGCATTTTCTTTAAATGGAAAGGAACATTCATTGAATGATACATGTCTTGATTTATAAATGTTTCCAGTGTTGGGATCAAAACACCTGTAACCCTTATGTTGTAGACAGTAGCCTAGAAAACACATCTTTTGCTCCTTGGTTCTAGCTTATTAGAAGTGTAAGGCTTGAGCCAAGGATAACATGCACAACCAAATACTTTCAGAAATGTATAATCTGGTGATTTCTGAAATAGCTTTTGATAAGGAGACTGAAAATCCAATGCTCTAGCAGGCAGTCTGTTAATTAGATAATTGGATGTACTTAGAGCTTCTAGCCAGAACTCATGTGGTAATCCAGATTGTGACAGCAGAGTTCTTGTGATTCCCAGTAAGTGTTTATGTTTAACCTCTGCCACACCATTCTGTTCTGGTGTGTGTGGCAAGATCTTTCATGTGTAATTCCTTTATGTAAGCAGTAATCATTCAAGAATGAGTTGATAAACTCACCTCCATTGTCAGTTCTAATTTTTTTAACTGAGTGATTGAGCAGTGTCTCAATTCTTGTAACAAATGAAACAAATGAATGCTTGAATTCAGATTTTGTAGATAGAGGAGTTACCCAGCAATATTTGGTGAATTCATCCACTATATTTGCATAGTACAACTTACCTGACAAAGAACTAGTTCGACATGGACCCCAGAGGTCAATATGCAACAACTCCAGTGGTTGTTTAACATGATTACATGAAAGCTAAAAAGGTAATTTCTGACTTCTGCACATCTTACAATCATGACAAAAGAAAGATTTATTTGAGAAACCAGATAAATGCAACAAAGAGCTTAATCTTTGCATAGTCTGGAATGATGGATGTCCAAATCTTCTGTGTAGAAGTACTCGATCTGTTATTGTTGTGTTGATGGCATGATGTGGTGTACTGAATGAGATGGGATATAAACCATGTCTATGTGGCCCTTGAAAAATTATCTTCCCAGATAGATGATCCTTCACACAAAAGCCATTAGAATCAAAGGTTAATGAACAATTGTTGTCAGTTGTGAATTTGTGAATTGACAACAATTTGTGAGATGAATTTGGTACAATGAGTATGTCATTTAGATCAATAGTGTTTTGATGAATGTGTTTAGTTGAATTTCCTGTATAAGTAATGTTCATACCTGCACCATTGGCTGTTTGTATTGTTGCAGAACCATCATAAGGTGTCTTTTCCTGAAGTACATCTGTGGTAGGAGATATGTGGTGTGTGGCTCCACTATCTGCTATCCATTCCTCCTTATCAAATATGTCTGCTACATCCATCATAGCATTGAGATTTGTTGGAGGAGATCTGCCTTGGTAAGTAAAATTTAATCTCTGTGTGCAATTTGGTGCAGTGTGTCCAGAAATGTTGCATATCTGACAAACTGAGTTTCCAGCAATATAATCTCCTCTTCCATATGTTTGTCTGTTAAAGAATCTTGGATTGGGCAATCTATTTCCATGATAACCTCTTCCTCTATAGTTGTTTCTTGATTGATTATTGTTATTTCTTGAATATCCTCTATATTTTACTGGCAAAGAAAGCTTTAGCTTCAGTTTCTTGTTTTAGTGCAGTTGTTCTATCAAGAATCACTGCTTCTTCACTCAAGAGATTATTATGTAGCTCTATGCATGTAACTGGTGGATTCCTATGTCTCATTGATGTTGCAAATGGGATATATGATTCATTTAGAGCCTTTAGAGTAATAACAACTAATTCTTTGTCAGAGATCACTTCACCAGCAGCTGCCAATTGGTCTGACAAAGTCTTTATTTCACTAATTAGAGAAGGAATTGTTTTGTTACCTTGTGTGAGTGAGAGTATTTTTGTCCTGAGTTGTATTGAGTGAGTAGAAGAGGCTCTACTAAATCTTTCTTCTATTTGCTTCCATAACTCAGTAGAAGAAGTAGATCTGGAGAAGTAAGGTATGACTGCTTCAGAAATTGTTGAATTTAGCCACATACAAATGGTAGAATCTTCATCTATCCAGTCAGAGTATAGTGGATTTTCAATTCCATTTGCTTGATTTCTTTGATTGGTAAATTGAATAAGACATTGTAGTGTTCCATCAAGATATTTCAATAGTTTATATTTCTGAATCACAGGTTGCAGCAGGTTTCTCCATGTGATGTAGTTATCATCCTTAAGTTTGAGTGTGACAAAATTGGTTAGATGATTCAGTGAGACCTTGGAGAACAAGTTGGATGTTGGATTTTCCATTGTTGATGGAAGAAATGTCTCAATCATTAACAGATCTGAAGGTTCTTAACAGCAAGAATGAAAAGAAATTTAAAGAAAAATTGTTTGTAGAAAGGTTCTTTAGCTGTGAGATTGATGAAATCTTGAAAGAATGCAAGAACACAAATTCTTAGTAGCAAATAGGGTCAGATTTGTCCCTGCTCTGATACCATGAAAGCATTCTTATTAGAGAATGAGAGGGAGAGAGCTCTCAGAATTGTTGTTACAGAGAATAGTACAAAAGCATAGCCACCAAACATTCTACACCAGCTTTTATAGCTTCACGTGTGTCAGCCTGTGAGTGTTAGTCTGCATCATATAAGCATGACAGTCACATGTGTGATTATACACGTTTCCAGCACACATATGACAGTTAATTCAGTTACTGGTGATGAGCTTCATTACTCATAGGCTAAACCTTCGTTAGATATCATATCACAAAGTCTTTGGTAAGTGGATAAGTCCAAGGAGACCAGCACACCTGGAAGATACTTATACTTGGCACCACTGAACATAATATAGCTTTTTGACTTCTCTACAATAACTTATATGATCAAAAGATCGCCTCACCAGTTGCCAACGTTGAGATGAATTAGTCATGCAAGTGGGGCGGGCTGGGCTGTCTTTTAGTTTCTTACAACTTTTTGGACTTTTCAACATAAAAGCGGGTAGTAGGAAAGACTCATGCACGGAGAAGACCTCAAAAGTCTACGCATGAGTAAAAAACCAGCACTTTCCATGAGAGATTTCTTCTTCTTGCTCCTGATGAAAAACAAAGCTATCAAAATGGTGCAAACATCTCAAGTTGTTGCCGTCGATACTGTGTTTGTCTTCTTATTGTTGGTTTGTTCGTCTAATGTCGTTATATTCGTATCTGGCGCCGGTTCTTCAACTCATTTACAAGTAGAAGCTCTGCTGAATTGGAAATCAACACTTTCTAGCGAGACTTCTTCTTTCCTCCCATCTTGGAAGACAGATAATTCTACTACAAGTGCAATCAAAAGCCCATGCAAATGGGCGGGAATCGCTTGCAACAACGAGGGAAGCGTCGTGGGATTGAATATAACAGGTTTGGGTTTGGAAGGTACGCTCAGTGGATTCGACTTCTCATGCTTCACCAACTTTGTTAGTATTGATTTGAGCAACAACAAGCTCTCCGGGTTCCTTCCGTCGCAGATTGGTAATCTTTCAAATCTTACTCACCTTGATCTTTCTCAAAATGAACTTAGTGGATTCATCCCTGAAGGTATTGGAAGGCTAAGATCTCTTACTACCTTAGCTTTGTATGCCAACAATCTTAATGGTTCAATTCCTACTTCTGTCTGGAATTTGAGAAATTTAACTAAGTTAATTCTTTTTGGCAACCGATTAACCGGGTCATTACCAATGGAACTGAGCAATCTAACACAATTGAGAGTATTGGCTTTGGCTAATAACTCTCTTTCCGGGACTATACCTCCTAGTATAGGGCGATGCAGCAGTCTTATATTTCTACACCTTGGCAGGAATAGCTTCACAGGAAAAGTTCCAAGTGAGCTTGCAACAACAGGAGAATTGAGATATCTTCAGTTAAATAACAACAACCTCAGTGGTACTCTTTCTAGCTTCATAGGTAAACTTCAATATTTGCGGGTTATCAACTTAGCAAATAACAAATTTGGAGGCAGTATACCCACTGAGCTGGTTTGGATCCGCGGCCTTCAAATTCTTTCTTTAAGGTCAAACAATTTCGTTGGGTCTATCCCAGAAGAAATCACTCAGCTGCATCAACTCCGTATATTGGACTTGTCGCGTAACAATCTCACAGGTTTAATTCCTAGCAAATTAGGGAACCTGGAGAAGCTACAAAGTAGACTTAACGACACAGTTGTTACTGATGACTATTATAATCTTAGATCTGTGCAGTTGAAGATGGATATCAAAGGGATCACTGTCCAACTTGCAATGCTATACAGCTATACCTCCGCAATCGACCTATCATGCAACAATCTAGAGGGAAGCATTCCAAAGGAGGTAGTTTTATTAAAAGGACTCTACATGCTTAATTTGTCCTATAATCATTTATCGGGTAATATCCCTGCACAAATCGGAGATATGTCTGGATTAGAGTCCTTGGATTTATGTTACAATGGATTGTCTGGAAATATCCCACAGTCTTTGACAGCAATGGACTCTCTCGGTTTTCTGAACTTATCTTACAACAAGTTGAGTGGCAGGATTCCAGAAGGAACTCATTTTGAGACTTTGAGTTGGGATGGTTCAATCTTCGTCGGGAATGATTTATTGTGTGGAGTACCTACGAAAAAAGCCTGTGAGGGTGATCAGAATATTAGCTCTACAAATGAAGTTGAAGCTTATGATCAAGAGGATGCAAATGAGTTCTACATCGCTTTTGCTACGGGCATTGGAGTTGGAATTTGGGGTTTACTCTTTGTTTTGCTTCTTAAAAAAGAGAAATGGTGGGGTAGATATTGGAAATTTGTTGATTCTGTTGCAGTCAGAATAGTAGGATGTTTTCACAAAATCTGATTCTTATGCAGTGCTCTTGTTTTTTGGCTATAATTTTCGGTACCGGAGATGTGTATATACTAGGTTGCAGTTGACACAGCAGGTTTTTTTTTTGGAAATTTTGATAGTTATATATACAAGGTGGTCACTGGCTGATTGATGGAACATGGTGAATAATAAAATCCCAAAACCTGAAGTTTCCTCATGTGGTGAGAGATGTAAACTTTGCTGCTGACACCATGGAAAATGCAGGTGCGCATGCTACACTCAGTTCTGTGGTGGTGGTCAGCCATGTGGCGATACTTCCCTGTCTACCCTGAGTGAAGAAAAAGATGGGCATTACTGCAGCTTGTTCTGGCTCCATTAAGGTTTTTATTGTCTTCTTCATGCCTTGTACTTCTTGGGTATTGGTCTTTCCACAATTACCCCAGTTTTGTAGGTAATGAAATCATCTTTGCTTTGATGTAGTTTTAATGAATATGTTGAGTTTGATGAAATTCTTGCTTCCAATTTGAATTGGCAGATATAACACCCTGAAATCGCTAACATCACTTCTGTCAGCTTATGTATGCATATGCACACTCGCAAAATAATGGACATTGTAATGTGTGAAATTTCCATCTATATTTGCATTTCCAGGGGTGTATTCTGCTAATAACATGTAATCCTATTAAAAGTCGTCAGGAATTCTGAAAAACGCTGGACAGTTACGATATAACTGAATCGATAACAACAAGCAAAGAGGAAAATAGATTTATTGTAAGGTTATCTATCCATCACAAATTTCAACTTCATTCAAATAAATGACTACAAAAATAAATAGAAATGAACATGAAAGAATAATTATGCAGCAAACAAAGCGTCTCTGGTAAAGAAAGCTTCCACGAAAGATTGACTGATCATCTCTAGTACTTTGGCTCAGGAGTGTAAACTTCCTGTGGCTTTTCAACTGTAGGTACAGCAGGAACATATGGGGCTTCGGGGTAAACTGCCTTTTGTTTTTCGGCTTTAGGTACGGTTGGCACATATGGCTTTTCGGCCATAGGCACAGTTGGAACGTATGAGGCTTGGGTTGTGGTTGGGACATATGGCTTTTCAACTGTAGGTGTAGTTGGGGTGTATGGAACTTCAGGTTGTGCTACCTTAGGGATGGTTGGAACGTATGGGACTTCTGGGTGTGCAACTGTTGGAACGTATGGCTTCTCAAC
>JAJJMC010002118.1:0-48425 GCA_023531435.1 Papaver californicum | reverse complement strand
TATATTCATAATATATATTCTAATAAAAAATATTACTAATTTTATAATTGTTCGCATACTAATTTTTTGAAAACTTAACCATGTCCGCATATTAGTTTTTTAAAAGTTTATTCATGTTCGGATCTACATCGAAGCCGTGTCTATGTCAGTGCTACCAAGGTCCCGTTTCCATGGCTATTTAAATTTCCTCTTGTATTTCCTCTTGTATTGACTGATCTAACTTAAGATGATAAGTTCAACTTTCTTCAAGGCCAAATTACTAGTCCCAAGATTCATCAAACAAGTAGGTATGGTGGATGATGTTTGTTTGTTTTTTTTTGAAGACAAAAACATTAAACACAGAAGGAGTTTCTGATTTCATTAACAACACAAAATTAACACCACAGATTCTGTTTTCTTATTTTTCACAAGAAAATCAAAACAGCAACAGGTAATAAACGCCCGTAATTACAATAAGTAGGTGTGGTGGTAATTTAGAAGAAACAACCACACACATTCATACTACTTTATTTTCTACAGCATTAACAAAGACTTAAATAAGGTAACAAGATCACATCACATCACATCATCATCATAGAACTCCTTCGCCATCACTACTACAACACACCATTAGATCTTAAGGTTACAGAGATCTCTGTCTCTCTATTTGCCGCATTTGCAACCAGACCCACATTTGCAGCTATCACCACAACTGCATGATGAATTACCACATCCCCCTCCATTTCCACCTTCAACTCCCATCTCAAATCCTTCAAAGAACCTGCATGCATTATAGATAATTTAAACATGGTAGCTCAATAGGATCGATTTGGATCACAGAGAGATGATACTTACGATTTCTGAGAGGCAAGACCAAAGATTAGGCTTTCAGTGTTAGAGCTCTCAGCAAAGTCTGGGTACATGCCACATCTGTAAATACAACAATGATCAGAGATTCATCATCATCACCTTAACATAATTGAAATTTGGAGAACAGAAAACAAAATTTGGAACAGAACCCATGTTTCAAAATTCTGAATCTGTGTATATTTTGGTTGGAAAAAATAGATTTAACCAAATTTTAGTATAAGATCAAAACAGAGCAATCCTAAAAAAGATTTTGAAATAGGAAAAAAAGACGGAATTATAATTTACCCATTGCATCTATCTGTGCACTGGCAGCTTGATCCGCAACCACAACTACCACCACAGCAAGACATTATTATTTCTCAAAGAAGGTGATGATTAACGAAGATAAACTTTGAATTTGTAAAGAGAAATTTGAGGTTTGTTTTTGAATGAGTTTGATACGGTGATAACAAGGCCGATTTATAGGGAGATGGGGAATGGGGAGTGATGGTCATCACCGTACACGTGTCAACAGATTTTTATGATTTTGTACTGATTTCCTCCCTACCTCTCTTTACCGAGAGTACCAGAATTTGTGAGGGTTAAACAATACTTGTGTATTACCTGTGAAACTAAATACAGAAAAACGTCGATAAATTTATTTGGTGAAGTTATTAAGTTATTTATATATCGAGTTAAAATTAAGCTTATATAAATACAGTTGGGATTAATTTTTATTATTTTTTAAAAAATATTAATTTATTATTAAATTATATTTGATGTGGTAATTTATGCTCCCGTTGTCATCTTCTTACTTGTTTAAATATGATATTGCATATATATTAAGGAAAAAAGAGAGAATTTTTTTATTTATTTATACCTTGATAAAAATCTTCGCACATTAAATATATTTAAAAAATAAGTTATATTTTGTAAGATAAAACATAAGAGTGATGTTGGAGAATATGTGAAAAAATATCAATTTAAACATGTTTATGGGACTAAAACAACCCTATTTAAACAATTAAATTGGGAAGTATGAATTACAATGTTTTTTAAGGATTTTTTTTAAAGCATGTATTTTAAGGATTTAATGGTTCAATCAACTTTATTTACTTTGTAGGGAAGTAGTAATTAGCATTCTCAAATATTTTGAGAAATTTTTTGTTTGGGAGAATTTGAGAGAGCCTATGTAAGTTCAGAAACTTTAAGAAACTCTCAGTGCCTTTAATAAGAGATTTGTAGAGATTAATCTCATTGATTCGTAGAGAGTTTTTTTATTGATTCGTAGAGAGTTTTTACGTACTATTGTAGAAAGAAAAAAAATATTAATCAAATAACAAAATGTTTCTAATCACCAAAAAAATAATTAAATTTATTTAATTTTTTATTAATTAACATAATATAAATTTTCTCGATCAAAACGAACAGTAAGAATTTTTGTTTATTTTAGGAAGATATAAAATATATTATTTTATTTTCTTTGTTAGGTGTTTCCATCTTCTTTAATAATTTTACATATTTTTCATTCACCTAGCTAGTACGATTCGATTAGATGAACAGAGGCATGAAATTTTACATATTTTTCATTCACCTAGCTAGTACGATTCGATTAGATGAACAGAGGCATGAACGACTCTGAAAAAAGGCTAGGGCCTAACGTTGTTTGTGCAACCATAAGTACAAGATGAGTCATTGTACAACCATATGATCTATGAGAGACATTGTCCAACCATATGAGCATCGTAAACCGTTGTCCAATCGTAAGAGCAAGGCGAAGACGTGAGCGACTCTTAGATGAGGCTATGAACTGATAATTCGCTCGATACTCAAGGTGACATCTCAAATATCGAGAAAGGACAGTTCATCTATTGCGGGACGAAGGACTGATGTCTGTCTTTGAGAATAGCAGAAGGCAGCGGTTTGTCCATGACGAGACGGTCCGATTCTGAAGAGAGGTTTGGGCTTAATAACATGCTCAATACTCATGGTGACGTTTCAGGGTATTACACCATTGAATACTCGGGGTAACGTTTTAAATCTTTTAGTTTGTCGAAGACTTGGGTTGACGTTACAAAGTCTTAAGCTTGATAGTGAGGCCTAGTTGTATAACCGGCTATAAAAGGTGTGATGCGTTGAGGTGGCTGCTGGATTGAGGTTAGCTCACGTGAACTGAAGCTCATCATGTGAGAGTTGAAGCTTGGCATATAAGAAGGCTCTGCCCGTAAGAGATGGGGCTTGGCATGTAAGGATGGGGGCTCGGCCTATGAGCTAAGCTACGAGCATGCATACTGAGCTTCGGGCATACGGATCGAGCTTAATCTCAACCAGATGAGTTTGGGCCAAATTTTATTCACGTTTTGAGGTCTGAGCATACATAGATTTTATTTTGTCGTGAGTCTTGGACCGAATCCTATCCCCAATTTTAAAATAATTATTAAATAATCTGGTTTAATTTTACTATATTTATAGGTTTATCATTTATTTTAACATGTTTAATTTTTACAGTTTGATACATCAGAGCATATATATTGTACTGAGAAAAGCAGGTCTGATATTGTACACCCCCAAGCAATTTAAAACCCCTCTCTAACAACTTTTTTTATTTACCAACATCTATCAATAGTTAGCAATGCCAAAATTGGATAAGCAATGTGGAAAATAAGGCGAAGTCTGTTAAACACCATATCTCCAATATTACTGCCAACTATGTAACATGCCTCCCACTTCCTCAAAATTTCAGTAGTCATTTAATTTTTGTTCTTTTTTTTTTCTGTGGTGAATGGGCTGAATAAGAGAGGGCCCTGAAGTGGTAGGACTGAAGTGAAGAATGGTTTGTCACTTCATGTCATGTGCATTAAGACTTCAAAGACACACTCCTTTCTGTATTGAGTCTCACATCTCAATCTCAACGTAAAGTTATTTGTTTTTTCATGCCAAAGGTTCTTCTTCTCCATTATCATTATTCTTCCAATCCCATCAATTATTCAGCAAACTCTTATCCAAATTTAACTAATAAGATAAGACACGATGCTATTGTTGGGAAATAAAAATGATATTACTAAAATTAATAGTTTCTTACTTAAATTAATTTTTGTTACTTTAATTAGCTTGATGGGTGCTAGGATCACTAGTCCAAACTTGGGTGGAATTAAAGCCATCCTTTTTCACTTCTTAGTGAATGAGAAACCTTTGATTATCCCACATTGGGCAAACCAAGGAGGAAGTTCATGCATATTACCACATATGTTCTATATAAGGAAAAGAACTAGTGGATTGGATATGGACTTGGGAAATGGACTAGTGGCCAAATGCATACATGTGCGGTGCTTCGCACCGAAGCACCGCAGGCCGCGGGCTTGCGGAGCTTGCGTGTGCTTTTGCGTGTGTTTTTGGCGTGAGCCTTGGCGCGAGCCTTGGCGTGTGCCTGCGTGTACCCATCAATGAGAAAACGTTTCTTTATTTTTTAAATAAATATTTTACCGTTTTGAATTAAATGAAAAATAAAATCATAAATATTTTTTAATAAAAGAATCTTAACGTATGTGTTTTAATTGGGATTTAATATTTCAAATTAAATTTTCACCGTTTTAAAACTCAAAAGATTTCTTCTCCTATAAAAGAACAACATTACTAAGGTTTTCGTTTATCCCAGTCGCAGCCACTGTCCTGACGACTTTTCCTCTCTTCTTGCTTTGTTTTGCGCACTAGTTTTACATTCTTATTTTCATCTTCTGTTAAGTTCACAACGGGCCAACGAGCTTTGCTAGATGGGTTGGTATCAGGTGATTTTATCCTGAATTCAAGTTTATCACTGAAAGGGTATAGCAGCATCTTCCTGAAGGTGTACCTGGCAAATATTGAGTTAAGGGCAGTCTGTTGAACAGGCGACTTCACCTCTCTGTGTTTGAGTGTGTGTGCAGTTAAATTCTAACCCTCCCTTAATCTTCTTCAAGTTCTCTGTGTTTGTGTTTCTCTGTTACAGGAAGGTACTTCTCCAACAATCTTAACTCAATATCTGTGCATTCAAAATCTTCTGTAACAATGGCAAAGACTGATGTTGAGAGACCTCAGAAGTTTTCTGGTAAGGATTTTAAGAGGTGGCAGTCGAAGATGCTCTTTTTCCTGAGTTTCCACATGCTTGATGAAATAGTGTTGAAACCATATAACAAAGCTCTGGATGCACCTGAATCATCCAAGGAAAAAGAGACCTGGACGAGAAATAACTATTTGGCAAAAAATCATATTTTAAATTGCCTTGAAGACTCTCTGTATGATTTTTACAATGCTAAGGATGATTTTTCTTCTCACAATTTATGGTCTGCACTGCAAGAAAAATATGAAGCAGAAACTGCAGGAAGTAAAAAGTTTCTGGTTGCACGTTTTTTACAATACAAGATGCTGAATGAAAAATCTGTGGTTGACCAGTTTCTGGAGTTGCAGAAACTTATTAATGAAATCATTGCTGAAGGTATGAGTATTTCTGAGACCTTTCAAGTTTCTGCTGTGATTGAAAAATTACCAAGTTCATGGGCCGAATACAAGAGAAGACTAAGGCATGAAACTGGTGAGATTACTATGATAGAACTGGGCAAGAAAATACAAGTTGAAGAGTTGCTGTGCTCAAAAGACAAGAATGTCTCCTCTACAAGAGACATGTCAAACAAAGCTCATGTGATCGAACACAAGTTTGCTTCACTCAGTCTGGACCACAACAAGCGCAAGCCTGGCCCTCAAGGAAAAGGTAAATTTCAAAAACCAAAGTCTGCTATTGGTAAGATTAAGGGAGCTTGTTATGTCTGTGGTGTGTCTGGCCATATGGCAATGCATTGTAGAAAACGCAAAGATGCGAATTTTAAGAAACAAAATGTGAACCTGGCTGAAAGTAGTAAAAATGAATTTTCTGGCACGGTGTCTGAGGTGAATTTAGTTACCAATGTGAGGGACTGGTGGGTAGACTCTGGAGCTACCAAACATGTCTGCGGAAGCAAGGATATGTTCACCTCCTACCAGACAGTAGGAGAAGGAGAAAAACTCTATATGGGTAATTCTTCTGCAGCACAAGTTGCAGGAAAAGGAAAGGTTTCGCTGAAGCTTTCTTCTGGGAAAATCCTCTCATTGAATGAAGTGTTACATGTACCAAACATCTGCAAGAATCTCATTTCAAGTGGTGTGCTAGATGACAAGGGTTTTAAAATTGTTTTTGAGTCCGGAAAAGTGATTATCACTAAGGGTAGGGACTTTGTGGGAAAGGGCTATAAGGCTGAGGGCCTTTACAAATTGTCTGTAATCTCTACTGAAATTAATAAAGTTGATTCTTCTTATGTTGTTGTCTCATTGAATATTTGGCATGGTAGACTTGGTCATGTAAATTATAAATCAATGAACAAATTGGCAAAATCTGGCTGCATTCCAAAATTAAATTTGGAATATGAACATAAATGTGAAGTTTGTGTAGAATCAAAATATGCGAAGAAGCCTTTTCAGAAAAATGTCCACAGAGTTTCTAATCCCTTAGAGTTAATTCACTCTGACTTAGTTGATATGAAATCAATCCAAACCAGAGGTGGGAAAAAATGGTTTGTTACCTTCATAGATGACTGTACTAGATACTGTCATATCTACTTGCTCAAAGGAAAAGATGATGCTCTTGAAGCATTTAAATTATATAAATTAGAAGTAGAAAACCAGATGAGTACCACCATTAAAACCGTTAGGTCTGATCGTGGGGGTGAATACGTAACCCCTATAGGAGACTTTTGTGCACAACATGGCATAATTCATGAGGTAACTCCTCCTTATTCACCACAATCTAATGGTGTGGCTGAACGGAAAAACCGAACCCTTAAGGAGATGATGAATGCCATGTTAATCAGTTCAGGACTACCGGCGAACTTGTGGGGGGAGGCCGTCCTCTCAGCTTGCTATATCCTGAAAAGGGTGCCCCTTAAAGGAACAGAAAAATCACCGTATGAATTATGAAAAGGCAAACAACCCTCTTATGGATACCTCAAAGTGTGGGGGTGTTTATCCAAGGTCTCTATTCCTCCACCTAAGAGGACTAAAATAGGACCTAAAACCGTTGATTGTGTCTTTCTAGGATATCCCGAGCACACCACTGCTTATAGATTTATGGTTGTGAGTTCCGATAACTCAGAAATTGGTGTGAACACCATTTTGGAATCTAGGGATGCTTCATTTTTTGAAAATGTTTTTCCAATGAAAACTGAATCTCGCGTGATACGTGTAGATCCTCTAGATGTCCCTTCTACTAGCCATTCATTGCCGGTAGAAGAAGATGAACCCGTTTATGAGCCAAGAAGAAGCAAAAGACCTAGATTAGAAAAATCTTTTGGGCCAGACTTCATTACCTGTTTAGTTGAATCTGATCCACAAACCTATAAAGAGGCCATGACTTCGTCTGAAGCTCCATGGTGGAAAGAATCCACTATTAGTGAGATGGATTCTATTATTCAGAATGAAACCTGGGAAATAATAGATTTACCTCCAGGGAGCAAAACCATAGATTGTAAATGGATCTTTAAGAGAAAACGTAAGGTTGATGGAACCGTGGAAAAATATAAAGCTAGACTTGTAGCTAAAGGCTATAAACAAATAGAAGGTGTAGATTTCTTTGACACTTATTCACCTGTCACTAGAATAACTTCAATTAGGTTGCTAATTACAATTGCTGCAATCCATAACCTAGAGATACATCAAATGGATGTAAAAACTGCGTTTCTAAATGGTGAACTAGATGAAGAAATTTATATGGATCAACCCGAGGGCTATGTGGTGAAGGGTTATGAGAAGAAGGTGTGTAGACTTAAAAAGTCTTTATATGGCTTGAAACAAGCACCTAAACAATGGCATGAAAAATTTGATCATGTAATGTTCTCTAGTGGTTTTAAAATAAATGAAGCTGACAAATGTGTTTACACTAAATCTGTCAATGATGCTTGTGTGATGGTATGCCTGTATGTTGATGATATGCTTATACTAGGTACAACCTTAGAAATCATTAATTCCACTAAGAACATGTTGAATGAGAACTTTGATATGAAAGACTTAGGTCCTGCTGATGTAATCCTAGGGATGAAAATTAGAAAGGAGTCTAATGGATTCAGTCTCAGTCAATCTCATTATGTTGAGTCAGTTCTGAAGAAATTTAACCAGTTTGATAGTAAACCTGCAAGTACTCCTTTTGACCCTTCTTGTAGACTCAAGAAAAACAAAGGCAATGGAGTCTCGCAACTTGAATATTCACGTGTCATAGGAAGTCTGATGTACTTAATGAACTGCACGAGACCAGACATTGCCTATGCAGTGAGTAGACTAAGTAGGTATACCTGTAATCCAGGACAAGAGCATTGGGATGTACTTTTCAGAGTGCTGAGGTATCTTAAATACACTTTAAACTTTCGGTTAAGTTATGAGAGATACCCTGCTGTTCTGGAAGGATACTGTGATGCAAACTGGATAGCAGACTCAGAGGAGTCTAAGTCTACGAGTGGATATGTTTCACTCTAGGTTGTGGAGCAGTGTCTTGGAAGAGTTCCAAACAGACCTGTATCGCTCGATCCACTATGGAATCCGAGTTTATAGCGTTAGATAAAGCAGGAGAGGAAGCCGCTTGGCTAAGATGCTTTTTAGAAGACATTCCTCTCTGGCATAGGCCTGTGCCAGCTGTATCTATACATTGTGATAATCAAGCTGCAATAGCTAATGCTAAAAACAGCAACTATAATAGAAAATCTATTCATATAAGGAGAAGACACAATTCTCTAAAACAACTAATCTCAACTGGCGTTATTTCTGTTGAATTTGTGAGGTCTAAGGAGAATATCGCGGACCCTTTGACGAAAGGCTTGTCCAAGGAGGTAGTTAGTAATGCATCGAGGGGGATGGGACTTAAGCTCATAAATTAAAACTTGCCATGAAGGATACTCAACCTTGCTGACTGGAGATCCCAAGATCAAGGTTTTGAATGAGACAACTAATTTGTGGTGGGTAAAAATTAAACACTATCAGAGAATTATTTTCTCTGTCCCTTCCCTATGGTGTAGACGTGATAGTATGACTGCAAGTGAGGATGACTTAGAGTAAAGTCTTAATGAGTTCTATAGTTTCAATTTAAGATTGAAATGGGGTGTAGCAGTTAACACTCTTGATAGAACTCACCTATCTGAATGAGGAAGTGGGTCGCTTCCTATGAGAACTGAGCTGATTCTCTAGAGCATTCTGAGAAACGGGATACGTCCAGGGCCAAAACGGACACAATGGCGTGAACTTAACAGCATTTTAAGAGATATCTCGCGTAAGGAGTTATTGAAGAATTACACTAAACGATGGCAGTTCAAGACATCACGTTCACTGACCATCAAGTAGTTCCGGTGCTTCTCACTAAGCAAAGGTTCAATTCCAAATGGTCACCTATTGCTTAAGAGGTATTTCTCGTTTTTTCCGATATTCCGATTTTTCAGTTTCGTCATTCATGTGGGGGATTGTTGGGAAATAAAAATGATATTACTAAAATTAATAGTTTCTTACTTAAATTAATTTTTGTTACTTTAATTAGCTTGATGGGTGCTAGGATCACTAGTCCAAACTTGGGTGGAATTAAAGCCATCCTTTTTCACTTCTTAGTGAATGAGAAACCTTTGATTATCCCACATTGGGCAAACCAAGGAGGAAGTTCATGCATATTACCACATATGTTCTATATAAGGAAAAGAACTAGTGGATTGGATATGGACTTGGGAAATGGACTAGTGGGTGCGAAGCACCGCAGGCCGCGGGCTTGCGGGCTTGCGGAGCTTGCGGAGCTTGCGTGTGCTTTTGCGTGTGTTTTTGGCGTGAGCCTTGGCGCGAGCCTTGGCGCGACCCTTGGTGCGAGCATTGGTGGGAGCCTTGGTGCGAGCCTTGGTGCGAGCCTTGGTGTGACCGTTGGTGTGAGCCTTGGTGTGACCGTTGGTGTGTTGGTGCGAGCCTTGGTGCGAGCCTTGGTGCGAGCCTTGGTGTGACCGTTGGTGCGAGCCTTGGTGCGAGCCTTGGTGCGAGCCTTGGTGTGAGCCTTGGCGTGAGCCTTGGCGTGAGCTTGATGTGTGCCTGGCGCGTGCTTGCGTGTGCACACGTGTGCACACGTGTACCCATCAATGAGAAAACGTTTCTTTATTTTTTAAATAAATATTTTACCGTTTTGAATTAAATGAAAAATAAAATCATAAATATTTTTTAATAAAAGAATCTTAACGTATTTGTTTTAATGGGGATTTAATATTTCAAATTAAATTTTCACCGTTTTAAAACTCAAAAGATTTCTTCTCCTATAAAAGAACAACATTACTAAGGTTTTCGTTTATCCCAGTCGCAGCCACTGTCCTGACGACTTTTCCCCTCTTCTTGCTTTGTTTTGCGCACTAGTTTTACATTCTTATTTTCATCTTCTGTTAAGTTCACAACGGGCCAACGAGCTTTGCTAGCTGGGTTGGTATCAGGTGATTTTATCCTGAATTCAAGTTTGTCACTGAAAGGGTATAGCAGCATCTTCCTGAAGGTGTACCTGGCAAATATTGAGTTAAGGGCAGTCTGTTGAACAGGCGACTTCACCTCTCTGTGTTTGAGTGTGTGTGCAGTTAAATTCTAACCCTCCCTTAATCTTCTTCAAGTTCTCTGTGTTTGTGTTTCTCTGTTACAGGAAGGTACTTCTCCAACATTGCCATCAGAAGTAGAAAACTAATTTGTGCCTGTGCTCGTCCATAGTCAGTCCGAAACAGACTGAAAAAATGGTGGAAATACAAGTCAAGGATGCGGATGAAAAGCAACAATTTGTAGAAGAGATTGACAAAGACGTGACTGAAATCTACAACCTCATATCCAAGATAAGCTGTACTTTTCTGAGGCTTAGGGTTTATTGATCTTCACTTTATTTTGGATTTCAAATGCACTTTTACATATGATTCACTAGGCTGTGTTTGGTGTCTGGACAATTTGCATGATGCAAATGGGCAAAACAAGTGTAAGAATTTACACCAAGTACTGTCATTTAAAAAAAATGATTGTAGTTTGAAGATGTCGAAGTCGCAAAATTGTCATCTAGGAATTTTATGGCATTTTTTTATTTTTATTTTGTCGTTGTTATCTATTTTACTGAATACCCCATCTTACTTCACTGCAGGAAGGTCTCTAATGAGGGATTTATCAGAAGCCTAGGCTTATGCATCTAAGGTCTCACACTAACCCTCATCTGGGAATATCCCATTTCTTTTAAATGGATTTGTTACATCTTGTTGGTTTCTGTTCAATAATTGCTGTCTGTTCTTGCAGGATATCGCCCTCTATCGCCTCATGTCCTGAGAGACCATATTCAAACTATAGAACGAGAAGTCTTGACGAGTCAACTTATGGGCTTCTCTGATTCCAGTCAGCTACAGAAGCTATTTTCTGGTATAACCATAAATTCAATGTTATTGTATTGAAGCAAGTACTAATATGAACAAATTAGGGATTCACATCCTACTACTAGACGACCCAATACATAAATAGTGCTAGTGACAATTACTTATTCTCCACATGACTAAAATGCTATTAACACTACGAGTTTGTGATATTTCAGAAAGAAAATGTTTAAGCCCTATAGTTTCCGAGGATAACCAAGTGCGCCCAAATGCTATCCTAATCCATGCTATTGCATATAACAGATATGGAACTTCTGCAAGAGGATACTACCAAGCTTTGGTGGGCAGGAAAGGAACTTATGAGAAGTAAACGCTTACATGACTATGTTGGCAAAAATGAAAAAACAAAGGTAAAAGAGCTATAAGCATTTCATAATTTCCACTATCAAAGAACAAACCTGACATTATCTAAAAACCCATTCTTGATAGATTCTTATCAAGTTGGAGAAGCCGAGCTTGGGTAGTGCAAGTCACTGTAGGTAGTAATTATTTCGATTTTAACCGCACTTGTCAAAATTCGCATGTAGTACTGATTGTTTTTAGGACTCGTGCAAGTATTTGTTGTAATCCTTGAAATCATGACTTCAGTTTCTCTATGTTATTTTTGTTTTTTTTCTTAATTTACCAACAGGAAAAGGTTTAAGTTATGAAAAGGCATCCTGAAGATTCACCGGTCAAAAAGAGCAAAGTTGGCATTCATGTAACATAGACTCATACTCTCACAAGTCACACAATCTGTAGCCACATGGTGACTGCACTCATAGCCACAACTTCGGTGTTCTGCTTTACAGTGTCTTTATACATTTTTTTTTATTGCATAGCCAATTAACACTCTCTTCTTGTTTGTTTCTGCTACTTTGTTCAATAGAATATGATTGTAGAATTACAAGGAGTGAAGATGTGATTTAAGGCATTAGAATTGAGTCACCGGCAGTTTTATGCACACTAGGTAAAGTTTCACATAATACACCTGCTAAAAACTCGTATGTAAAATGTAATGCAATCTTAGTAATTAGCAATACTTATATATAACTATGGCTTCCTTCGATACAATATACTCCCTCTATCTCTAAAAAGGTGTTACTATCATTTTTTCATTTTAACCTAAAAATATTAAATTGAAAAAATGATAGTAACATTTTTTTAGAAACGGAGAGAATATATTTTTTCTTTCATACACCTCTTGCTCAATTGAACGACCAATTGAACGATATGCTTCGAATCTCATTCGATTGCATGCCGTAAAACACTATACTCGAAAACGAAAACTATATTTTGGTGCAGTTGAACGTTAAATGTTTACGGAGGGAATCAGCCGATTAGTTGAACGTCAAATGCTTATTATCTAAATGGAGGGTGAAAATGATATATTTCTATGTTTTTTTCAGAGTTTTCTCTATTATGTTACCTACTAGAGGACATATATTGGGATTAAGTACAAAGATTTTTGGTACTGGAGAAATATTTCTATAAAAAATCTGTAAGCATCTCCTCTGACATTTTTGACATGCTTCACTTAGCTACTGCAATGCAGAACCACTAATATATATCTGTGGGTCTAAATGTATCACTTGTATGAATATCAACGTTATTTTAATGACAAATTTTTATTTGATTTCTTATAAAGGATAACAAAAAATAACATATATTTTCAAAATAGAGAGTGCAAGTTTTATGACAGATTTTTTTTTGAATGGAGTTTAGTTTTAGGTTTTTACCTTAAAAAGTGTCTTTACGTTCTTGTTGCAAATAATGATATTCTTAAGTTCTTACCTCCATTAAATGCACTTACAGAATTCATTTTTAACTGTAGAGTGTAGACAGTCTTTTTGCATACTAGATCTGATTCATTTATAATTAATGATATTTAGATATTTAGTTTTCGCCAATGGGCCAATGGCCCATAAAACCAAGGGATGCCAAATTGGATTCGGCTTTGTTGGGGGCATGTCGAAATGGTTGTAGTTACTCTATTCATGGGAGGTTAATTGAATGATACACGAAGAATGCTTCTCGTGCAGTATAAACAAACTTCATTTTTATTAGCTGTGGACAAAGAAAAAAATGTGCGAGAAGGACTAGAGTGAGACTGATGATAGGGCAGGTAGTCAATTGATTGGGTATGAGAGACACATTCCAATATCACAAACTTATTACATGATGTGTTCTCCTCTCTTTCATTTATTTTGCAATGCTGGGGAACAAAATTAGGTCTGGTCATGGAGCCAACTTAGCGCCATATTTCTAAAAGGGAGTAGAATCATTCCTAATGTGTGCCCTCTATTCCTAAAAACTGAACGTATTTATGATTTTATCCCTCAGATCTCCCACAATTCACTTCAACATCTATTCCTCGGGTTCAATAACATAACTTTTATATATAAGCAATAGTAACCATAGATGAGTTCTCTCATCCATTAACAAGATGTAATCTACTACTATGAGATTAAGATTGATGGTAAGTTCATGCAAAATACACATTCTTAGCAGCCAAAAGCTGCATTGTGATAATCCGACTGACACAAGTCAAGTAGGGCATGTCTATAAGAAAAGGTGGAGTCCTATCTTTTATGCAATTTTTTCAGGGCCATTCTGAATACAAAAAGACAAAGTAGATTGTAAGGTAAACAAAGAAGAAGGTAAAAAAGGATATCATATCCCCCTTTGAAATCATTGATCAAAGACAGCTATTTTTCATCACCTTAATGCTCTTGATTTTTGTGTTGTGTGCATATGCTAATGCTTACTTAGCAATCCCTCCTTAACCAATTACCCAAAACATAAAATGGGTTTTGTTTTGTTTAATTTTCCTTCTTAAGCTCAAATTTTGTCAAAGTTATGGCTAACAAATTCTCATAGTTTAAGGTTTTTAGTGCCCCACTTTGCTAAAATCTAAGAGAAAGAAAGAAAAATTAGTCTATTGTGGAATTGGAAGATTTGGTTTTTGTCCTTGAATCATAATTTTGAAGTGGGTTTAGATTAATTAAAATGATTAATGCATCCTGGTTTCCTGCAAAACAAGTGATTTATTGTTGCGCCTAATAGAACTGTTTTAGTTAGTAAAGTAAATGCCTTTTGTGGGTCTGAAGCTTCTTTGTTGCATCATCCCCTATTACCACCCTAGAAGATGAAAGATTACATCATGCTGTACTTTCTTTGCTTAAACTAAATTACATGTTAAATTTGACTTCTTAATAATGCAAACAAGAGGATAAAAAAAATGGACATTTTTTGCAAAGGCGCTGTTGGGAAGATTACAACATGATATCAAACTGTCAGATGTACATGATATCACTCCCATCGCATTCGAAGTGTTTGATTTAAGCAGATAAACACAACTAAATCAGACGAGCAGGAAGAAAAAAAAGTTAAGTCTGAAGATAATGGCAATTTAGAGTTGGTTGATCTGTCCTTGGTTTACTTTATAATCCTGTACTTGATGTTTGCGAATGCTAAAGCTAAGTGAATTGGTGGAACATCTTTGTATCTTTTTAAGTAAAAGAGAGTAAAGAAAAAAAAATGTGAGTCAGTCTTTCTAAGAGTCTTTTTTGTTGTTAGGAATAGGAATCTATGATAGTGGTGGGTAAAGCCTGAAAACAACCAAACAAAAAGGACTATTTTCCACTCTTCTCTATGTATCTACAGTTAGGTAATGAGAGATAGATAGATAGAAATCCTTTTTGACTTCTCTTCACTCAGAATTTACATTGTCAAAAGATTATTTGCATTATGGTAAGCAACTGAAACAGAAAACAAGCTAACAAAGACTACTATTAAGAATATTTATCTTAATAGTCTTTGTATTAACAAGTATAAATCAGTTTGTTTAGTAGTTCAGCCTGCCGGGCCCCCCCCCCCCCCTGTTGTGGTTTCCTATAGGGCACCTTCTGCCTGTTGCAGCCCACTCAGACCGGCAATCATTACAGCAGAATCTCAGCCTTTGAATACACTAGATAACCAGATGCGCTTACTGTTGATGCTGCTCGACCTCACACTTCTAGTAAGTAAAATCCTTGCGAACAAAAGTTACAAAGTTTTCACAAAAATCACCACTTCAACAATATGATCTCTAGAGTTCAGTAAAAAACCATTCATAGAATCTGAGCCAAAGATTACAGAAAATCAAAACAAAAAACCCAAAAAACCAAAAGACAAAGATTTGTAGTACTCAAGTCCTTTTCCTCTTATTATTTCTCTCTTTAATTTCCTGTGACTGTGATGAGCAGCAGTGGGATAGGGTTTTTCAATGAATAATCATCATCCTCTACAGAGTTGTGGTCTTTCTTGATAATCATCAGCAATCCTTGAAACAGTTAACCCAACTTCACTAACACTCTTTCTGGTACTAGACTTATACAGTTGTTGATGGTGAGACTGTTTGCAATGAGCAATAGCACTTTGAATTGATGATTCCTTCTCTGAATTTGCACTATTACTTCTTTTCAACAATTGTACTTCATAATAACCATTATTGGAAGAAAACGGTGAAGAATTTGATGAACCAGAACCAGATGATGATGATGATGATAATGAAGTAGTATTACTAGTAGTAGCATTAGTACATCTCTTTATTGCTCCTGAAAATGATCTTCTATGACTACTATTATCTTCAATCATTTTCTCCTTCTCAATTCCATCACCATTCACAACAATCCTCTGTTTTTGAATCAACCCAAATGGATTCTTCTTCTTCCCTACTTTCACACACTTGTTCAAGCATTCCTTGGCTTTCGAAACCGTTTCGTTTCCATTAATAATCTTTGTGGTTGTTTGCGCATTACAGGATAAAGATTCATCTGAACAACCAGACTTATAAGTAAACAAAGCCTTAAGATAAGCTCTTGAATAGGCTTTAAACTTCAATCCTAATGAAGAATACTTTTTAAGTTTCTTCATCCATGACTTCATCTTTATAGCTTCATTAGTAGACAGAGTACTAAAATCTTCAAAGAAATACTCATTTGGGTTCAATTCTCTACTCACTTGACATGACTCTGCTGGTGAAATATTACAAGAAGTGAATGGAGTATTTTGTGATGTTGTTAATGGTGTAATGAGAGATTCTTCATCAAAACTCTTTGAATTTTTCAAAAGCTTTTCAACCATTTGTAATCTAGGTGGGAGATGAAGAGGAAGAAGTTTTCCTTTATAGAAAAGTTCATCAGCTGGTGAAGTAGTGGTTGTGTTTGCTTTGTTATCTAATGATTTTGATGCTGAGAACATTTGGAATTCAAATTCTCTTGGGTTTGGTGAAGTGATATTTGAGTAACTGCAATAGAAAGCCGATGATGACGATGGTGTTGGTGTTGATGATGATGAACTTACTTCAATGTCTATGTAATCATCTTCATCTATTGCATTGTGATTGTGGTGGTGGTTACTACTTGATGAATCTTTTGACATTTCTTCCGATGCAAAAAACTGTTCTTGTTGTCTCTAGAGTTTATGGGTTGTTTGAAATGAAGTTGGGGAGTGAGGGGGGAGAGCATCCTTTTAAGTGGTGATGATGGTTCCTAATTTTCTAAGATTGGGAGATAAAATATTAATTTGTCAGAGCTTTTTTGTTTTGGAAACTTGAATCCCTCCAGAAAAGAATTGATAGAATTTTTTCTCAAAGTTAAAAGGTCCAGCCCTTGGCCAACAATTTATTTTTCCTCCAATTGTGGCAGTGGATGAAACAGTAATATGGATGGGTTTAGTAAATTAACTGCAGCTGCACTGCAATTTGCATAACTGGATGATGATAAGGAAAGGTGAACAAACAGATGTTCAGGTTTGCTATGATAGTAGGCTCGTTACATAAATAATAATGTACTGCCAACCTATTTAACTGAAAATATTTATGTCTAATCAGTGTAGCCCAAAAATATCAATCAATGACAATCTTGATGATGAAACCATAAAGTTCTTAATCAGAAGAAAATAAAAAAAAAACATTTGAGTGGACCCAAATTCAGAAAATGTTTTCAGATTTTAGAAAAACTATTAAGAGCAAAAATAAAGAATTTATAGGAAGAAGAAGAATTAATGAATATGGATGGAAGCAGAGGAATGTAGAATACTCACAACAACGGATTGGATAGAGTTATGTTGTCTCATTTTATAAAATTTTATCTCCATGATGATGTTGAAACACCAAAAATAATAGAAATGGAAAAAATTTAAATTTGAATTTCCCATATCTCAATGATTTTTAATACTATTAGTTTGCATCAATTGAAGGATGCGGAGAGAGTGAGGGTAGGCATGATGCCATGATCTCATGGAGTAAACAAGCTAATGATATTGAAGACAAATGAAAATTCATGACCTTTAAATCTACCAGATTAAAAATGAAGCCTGATATAGGGCTCCCACATCAAGGTGATCCAATTTTACGATAAGGGATGTCCTAGGGGGTAAAGTTAAATGTCCATTTTACCCTTCTACTAATTAAAACCTAAACTTTTTTAATTTCTTTCCAAAATTTTCAAAACTTTCAAAAACAAAACCAAAGAAAAAGCCAACCGTAACCCATCTAAATTCATCGCCGATTCGCAAATTCATCGTCGATTAAAATCAACAAAACAATTCGAGATGAAGAGCCATACTAAAGGAATTCAAGGTAGTAGTGATGGCAATGAACACTTTTCAGGGCAACCTAATCAAGAGATTCAACAAGAAATCGATAACCGTTCGCAAAATCAAGCAGAGAAATATCCAACAATGGTGTATCTAAGGTATTGAATCAAACCCATGTTATTCTTAGAACTTGTAATTGATTTATTCGCATGTTTGATCATGTTTTTGGGGGAAAAATGTTGGACACAGTTGATATTACGGTTGGGTCCGTGTCAAAACCCAACCGTAACATTTGGTGTTCTTGAGTATTACGGTTGGGTTATTTTTAAAACCCAACCGTAACATTTGGTGTTCTTGAGTATTACGGTTGGGTTATTTTCAAAACCCAACCGTAAATTAAATGGAAGAAGATGAATAGTTTAGGATTTTACGGTTGGGTTTCAATAGAAAACCCAACCGTAAGTAATTTGCGCCATTTTTTGAAAACCATTCTACGGTTGGGTTTTGAGAAAATCCCAACCGTAACACTAGTTTGCATAAAATTTTTGTAAGAAATTACGGTTGGGTTTTTCTTAAAACCTAACCGTAACATATGGATAATTTTTTTTATATAGTTTACGGTTGGGTTTTGAGAATAAACCAACCGTAATATTTGCGCACTTTAAAATTTATGTTTTTGTTTTACGGTTGGGTTTTAAGAAAAACCCAACCGTAAAAATGATATGCAAGTCAGTTACATGTATGTTACGGTTGGGTTTTTGTTAAAACCTAACCGTAACATATGGAAGAAAATTTACGGTTGGGTTTTTCTCAAAAACCCAACCGTAAATTTTCCTGTGTAGTCAATTTTTTTTACTTGAAGTTGAATTGCTTGGAAATTATCTAACTTGTATTGGTTGTGTGTTGTAGGAAGAATAAAAGGGGTAATAATTTAACACCTATTTCTCACACTCCAACCCCTCGCCACGGAAAGCATTTAGGGGTTGAGAAGAGAGGCGTGAGCAAGACCCATAATCCCTCTTTTGAGGTAGGTGGTGGTAGTGATCCTCAAATTGCAGAAGAGGAATATAATGTGTTCCAAGGCTTGGGTGATCTACCAACACCCAGAGGTTCTCTTGTGATTAGAGAACCACCACAAGAGCAACAAGTAGAAGAAGAAGAGGGGGACAGAGAACAACATGTCCCTCAAGGCAAAGGTAAAGAAATTAGAAAAGAAAAGGCAAAGAAAAGGGTGGTTGCCAAAGAAATTCCCAAAGAAAAGGCCGAACCTCAACTGTGGCCTAAGAGGAGGAATGGAGGACTATGGGGTGAGGCCCGAGACAAATCAGCAATATTATTTGGTTATCCCCATTCATGGGCTGCCAAAGTTGCAGCGACCAAGGTATTATTCTAATCACTTCTCTTATTCTGTTAAATTTTGGTTTGTTAACTTGTGTAAGTAAAACAAATTTTTTTTTATTCTTTGTAGGATCATATACAGGCGATCAAGAAATTGGTTCGTCAAAGGGCACAACATTGGCCCTTAACTGAAGAATGTACGGCTGTACAAATTCTTGTAAATGGTACCGGGTTAGCTCCCGGAATTACAAATTCAATGTGGGAGTATGACAGCGTCGTCTGCGCAGCCTTACCTTTTATCTAGTTAAAAAGATTGAATAAGTTCAAATTTATGATTTTGAAACCCAAATTTGACCTTAAAACTCAAAGGTAAAAACATAGGTTACGGTTGGGTTTTTGCTGAAAACCCAACCGTAAGGTTTAAGACCTTAAAACATAATTCCCCTATGATATTACGGTTGGGTTATTTTCAAAACCCAACCGTAAATTCTATTTGTGGAAAGTTTTGGGTCGTTTTTGAATTATATTTTTTTTGGGTTTTCAAATACAGCCGTTCAAACCTTGTACGACCTATTTTTTCAAAATATAACCGTTATACTTCTTGTTTATAAGTGGAATAGTTGAGTACATATCCTTTCCATCCATTTTTTTCAAAAATAAACCTTTATGTTACAACAATCATCTCCAACATAGTGGAACATGGGTCAACCTGGCATTAAAAATCCAGATTTTTCTTTGGAAGAAGATTTAAGTATTTGCCGCAACTATGTATTATGTTTTCCAAAAAGAGGAGAAGAAAGAAGGCAAAGTGGTATAACGAGTCCGAGTTATTGGCAAACAATCCATGAAAACTTTTGTTCTGAAACCGGCAACCCTTATAACCGTGATCACGTCAAGTTGATTTGTCGATATAACACTATACACCGATACGTAGAAGAATTTATGGCATTAGTTCGTATTATTGGTCAACTACGACTTAGGGGTGAAACCGATGATGAGGTGTTACAGAGATCTCTTGCGGAATGGAGGAGATGGAAAATATGGCCATTTTTATACCTACCTCATTATCACATCCTAAAAGACTTTTTGCTCACTCGCAAACCTATTTATTAGTTCTTTTGTAATGCCATTTGGGTTTTTTAGTGTTAATTTCAATTGTATCCCAGGTTACTTTAATGATTTCATGGGTTGTAATGTGGTCAAAAATTTGATGTTTACATAAATTTTGTGTTTTGAACCCAGTTTTGAGTGAATTGAAATTCCAAAAAAAGGTTAATTATAATAATATTACGGTTGGGTTTTGAGTGAAAACCCAACCGTAAACCTTCCAGTTTAAATTCATCCAGGTTTACGGTTGGGTTTGTACTCACAAACCAACCGTAAAAGTGACAGGTTTACGGTTGGGTTTTGAGTACAAACCCAACCGTAAACCTGAGTGAATTTAAACTGGAGGGTTTACGGTTGGTTTTTCACTCAAAACCCAACCGTAATATTATTATAATTGTTCAGTAACAAGTTTACGGTTGGGTTTTTACTAAAAACCCAACCGTAAACCTGGAAACATTTTGTAGTAACACATATGATAGTTCAAATTTTTATATTCCAAAAAACTATATTCATATTATGATTCCTCCAAGATACATATTAACATTCTGACTCCGACTCAGAAACAAATGATATGAATTGAAATGTCGGTGAGGGTTTTAATGCCTTCCAGAGTTCGAAATTGTGCTTGAATCTGTGACACCAAGACTTGGCGATATCACCGTCGTACCCATCCTGTAAAGGGGGTAATGGACTTGCTTCTTTCAACTTTAGACCAACAAAATGGCAGTTCTGCACCAGCCCAATCACACATCTTCTATTTGCCAATTGTTCGACAAATGTTGATCTTGTTGGTGCAAATGTTAAACAATATCCATTTGAGATATAATGGATGACGCAATTAAAAGCGTTGGCAAGGATTTGGCCACATATTGGCATGCTCATCCAATACTCACTAGTGCAATTCTTATTGCCTATTAAACGCCTTTCGAGAGCAATGAACTCCTCGTTTAACAACGACTCTTCGTCTCTATATGCACACATCATTGGCTTGTATATATATAGGTAAGAGCGTAGTTCAACCGCTGACTTATGCCTTACAAAAGTTACTTCTTCCATACCCAACCCTGCTGCTCCGCTAAATGCTCCAACTTGTTCGATGAATACATGGTATCCACAATTACCATCACCGGCAACATCGTCGGTGGCCTTTATGTAGGGACGAAAAAAAGCTGGGAACGATGACATATAATTTTCATAAATAATTTGCTCGGTTCGGACGATTTTGCCATTCTCATTTCTTGAATAGTTAGATGGAAATTGCATCAATCCTCTTGCAATCCGGATCGTATATGGCTCTTCAACTACGAATGTATTGCTTTTAAGTTTTTCTTTTCTTCTTGCTAATTCTTTCATACTAACTCTTTTTTTTCTTCTTGCTAATTCCTTCATACTTACTCTTATTGAGTTTGGGTGTGGAGGTACTTTTCCCTTGACACCAAGTTCAATTGTTGAACTATCTTGAGTGGGAACCGCGGGACCCTTTCCTTTAATATCTACTACACTTGGTCCCCCTTGTTCCGTTCGACTTATTTTTCGTTGAGTTTCGTCCTCCTTCTCATTCTCTGCTTCATATTCATTTTGCAAATGCTCAAATGCACAAGGGTTTCTTTTCTTTGATTCTTCATGCAATTCCCTAGCTTTTTTCCGTCCCACGGCCCTCGATTCTTTGGTAGAAGGCCTACCTTTTCTCTTCCCTCTAATTGGTTCCTTGACAGAGTACCTTGTGTGCGGAAACACGAAGTAACTCAAGTTTGTCAACCAAATTTGCCTTTGCGCCTTATTTAATGTATCGTATTTCTTAGCTATAGCCTTTCCAACGTGGGTGTCGACAAACGATGCACCAAAATCTTGCTCGACGATTGGTTCATCGAAAGACAATTGTTGCCAAAACGGATCAATATCTTGAATTGGGATCACACCGTCTTCTTCGTACTTGGGCATCATATGCCGGCAGGGAAGTCCCAAACTTGACATGTTAGGACAAACACACTCTTCTTCTCCGTGTAAGTTGCCCAATCTATAGTGCTTTATTTCGTACATTATCTTCTCAATAGCACAATGCGACACCTTATAAAAAATACTTTGGAGCAATGGTTCGTCTTTATAGCTGACGTGTTTTCTAGAAAGGCTTTTTTCAAAAGATTCCTTAACTCTGTCAAGGTCACGGACAAAATAATCGTGCATCGCTTCGAAGACCGTAACAAACCCACCATCACAATTATGAAGCTTCTTCTTCATTCTGTTGTGAGATGACTCCACGGTACTTGTAGCTTGGTTGTCAAAGTGCCTATATTGGTTTTTGAACGCCGCTACAAACTTCTCTTTGTGGGGATTCAACCAATTGTCCATCAAATAGTTCACAACTTTTGGATAATTACTCCAATGCAAGCATAACATACGAACATTTTCTTCATAGTCTTCCTTGGTGATAGACCATGTCAAAGAATCCCATTCAGTCTGGAAACTAGCCCATTTTAGTTCCGCCAACTTGTCATCCTCCTTGAATTTTTCTTTGGCCGCTTCTTGTTCTGATACCGGCAATTTATTAATTCTCTCCATCTCGCTTCTCTTTGTTGGCCGAATAATCGTTTTGCACTTGGTTTGAATATTATTCCACAAGTGGAACGTGCAAAGAAGATGATGAGCATATGGGAATACCCTTGCAATGGCATTCATCAAGCCTTGTTCTTTGTCGGTGATAATTACCTTAGGGGTATAACCTTCAACGTAGAATAATTTAATTTGTTCCAATGCCCACACATAGCTTTCTTCGAGCTCGTTTCTCAAGAAGCAAAAGGCAACACTAAACGGGGACTTGGTAGAAGTTTGCCCTACAACATTCAAAACCGGGAGCTCATACTTGTTAGTTTTGTACGTGCAATCCATATAAGCACTTGATGGGAGCACCGTGCTAACTTTATAAACTCGGGATGAGCCAATATAATATGCTTAATTTGTTTATTTTCATCTTCTTCGTGAAACATGGTGTAGTTTTTTGTCTCCCCCAAGTACAAAAGTTGTTGGATCGGGTCCCTTTCTTCCCATTTCTCACGCTTCAACTTGGCTTTGGCGTTGTAGATTGTCTCCAATGTAGACACATTATTTGAGTTTATATTCTTCAAGTGCCCGAGTATATCACTGGGTTTCAAACGCTTATCCGTCATATCGTTTACGATGAGCTTTTCTTCCTTGGTAAGCCGGGCCATAGAAGGATGGGTTAACAAAGTCTCTGGTGGTAGGTGGTTGTGACGACCGCATACAACTGTAGACAAGAACCACTTATTCTCGTTGTTCTTATGAAATTGAAGTTTGAAAGGACATCCCGTCTTCTTAGTGTAAGTTTTTCGTTTGATCTTCGTCTTTGGTACATACTCAGTACCCTTCTTTGCATGTCTTGTGTATTGTCCACTACACTCACAAACCATTTGAAAGCGGTTGTGTTTTTGTTGGTTGTTACAAACAAGCACACACATGATGAGTTTCCCATGTTCTGTAGCCCACTTCTTTGCATCTTATTTTTTATCCCATGTCTACATGGTCCAAAAACATAAAGTTAGGTTAAAAAAAATGGCATTATGACAATTGTCGATAGGGATTAACAACTTATCTATAACCTACCAGGTCGTTCAAATAGTGATCCGTAGTATCTATAGTTTCAATATCATTTGGAGGAGGCTGATCATACATTGGTTGAGGTACAACCGAGACCTGAACAAAAAAGATCAAGCCCAAGCGTCAGAAAAAACACTAAAACCAATAAGTTTATGGTTGGGTTAAAAGCATCAGACCCAACCGTAATAGCGTCATACCCAACCGTAATATCGTCATACCCAACTGTAATATAAGGAAAGAAATCAACCCAATGTTACGGTTGGGTTTTCAGCCAAAACCCAACCGTAACAAGTGCAGTAAATACCCATGCACGTAATAAGTTACGGTTGGGTTTGTGGTAAACACCCAACCGAAAAACTGTAAAACTGTACTTTCCAGAAACACAAATGGATACTTACGGTTGGGTTTGTTGAGGAAACCCAACCGTAACTATACTGTTGTAACAAAAAAAATAAAAAATTATGCACTTCAGTTCCTTAAATATCTCCAAAAAATGAAAAAGAGAATAAGTTAGAATCATACCTGACTATTCTTAGCAGTTGTATCTTCACTTTGACGACTAATATCTCCATTTGCTTTAGTTTCACCATCGCAACTTACACTTAAAACCTCTCTACCATCCAAATAATCATACATTGTTGGGTCTCCCTCAATGGGTATGTAGAATTTAGTTTGGCAATCATACAAGGATTCACACTCCACAAATTTGCCACTAGAATCACTCATTTTGGTGTTTTCAAAATTTTGGGTTAAAACTCTCTTATCTCTCTTCCACTTTTCCACCAACACAAAACAAATACAAGATTGATTTAACCATAAAAAATGAAGAATATATGAAACGAAGATGATCATTTACGGTTGGGTTTCAATAAACAACCCAACCGTAAATAAAATTCCAATTAAAAACTTATGTTTACGGTTGGGTAACATAATTAAACCCAACCGTAACATAATTTGTAATAAAATAACATATTTTTTACGGTTGGGTTACATTAGATAACCCAACCGTAAATGATCATCGCACTAAAACTAACACTAAAAATGACGGTTGGGTTCTAAGCCAAAACCCAACCGTAATATAATTTGCACAAAAATCAATAAGATATTACGGTTGGGTTCTAAGCCAAAACCCAACCGTAAATTATCACTCAATAGTCACAAAAAAATTACAATTCCAGCGGTTATTTTTTTTCAAAATCTAGCCGTTGGGAATTTTTTCCCTATAAAAGGTAACATTTCCTTTTATAATTCTCATTATTCTCTATCCCTTTCATTCTCATTATAATTCTAGACTTTCCAACTCATTCTCGCCATACCCTTTCAACCATTTAAAATGGTTCGATACACGAATGATGAAGATGTTGCAATTATTCGAGGGTGGGTTACGATGATAGACCACGCTTACGAGAGAGCCTTCTATAACAACAATAGAAACGTTGATATAGCTGAAAATTGGATGGACTGTCAGGAGGACGATTCTTGGTGGGAGGGTGTGTTTGAAATGTTTGTGGCATTACACGGGAATAGATATCGGAGGACGATCAGTAACATCAAGGGACGCTTTCAGGCGTTGTATGAAGAAATGGAAAACCTAAAACTGGAAATGAAAATGAGAGTTGAAGCATTTCCCGACGAAACCAATGTGGAAAGAGTAAGTGTGTCAATTAATAAATGGTTCTTTCTTCCCAATTTTTTTTTAAAATAATGAAACTTATAATTGATTTATTTTTTTCAGCATGTCATGGCTAGGGCGCAGTATAAAATCAAATATGGGAAGGAGTTCAAGCATACAGATTGCTATCGTATCTTGGAACATAGTTTATATCTTGAGTTTCGCCGTTATGATTAAGTGTTTAAGTGTTTAAGTTTAATCATCTAATGATCTACTGTATTTCGTTTCATTTAGTTCTTCCTTTAATGTTAAAAATAAGGTTTTTTACAACTATGGTATTTCATAAGAAAATGAACTAAACCCAAGCATAACTAATTTTGTCTTAAAAACTTCTCTTACGGTTGGCTTCCATGACTGAACCCAACCGTAACTAGAATCCATACTAAAAATTCATATTTACGGTTGGGTTCGATTACTAAACCCAACCGTAACAAAAAATTGAACAAACACCAAACTTTCTTACGGTTGGGTCTCAAGGAAAAAGCCAACCGTAACAATATCGTAAAATATACACTAACAGTAACACTAGAAGTTACGGTTGGGTTAGGTTACTCAACCATACCGTAACTACATTTCACTCAAAATATCATTTTACGGTTGGGTTCGATTACTAAACCCAACCGTAAATAAATTGTAAAAACACCTCATCATATGTTACGGTTGGGTTTGGACCACAAACCCAACCGTAAATTCTACGGGAATCTCAAAATTTCTGAATTTACGTCCTCTCAAAATACACAATTCCAACGGTTTTTTTTTCAAAAATCTACCCGTTGGTGACTTTTTCCCTATAAAAAGAAACCTTTACTTGTCACTTTCTCATTATTCTCTATCCCTTTCATTCTCATTATAATTATACACTTTCTCATTATTCTCACCATACCCTTTCAACCACTAAAAATGGTAAATACATACACGAATGATGAAGATGTTGCAATTGTTCGAGCATGGCATACGATGGTAGAGCATGCTTATGATAGAGCCTTCTATAACAACAATAACAACGTTGTTTCACAACAAAATTGGAATGAGGGTTTTGATACCGATGAATGGTAGAATCGTGTATTTCGAATGTTTGCGGCATTACATGGGAATGTAAACCCTTGGGTTACGTGGAGAGCCATCAAGAGACGGTTTGAGACGTTGTATCGATGCATGAACAACTTAAAACTAGAAATGAAAGCTAGATTCGAAGCAAATCCCTATGAGAACGGTGTGGAAAGAGTAAGTTTGTCGATTAATAAATCGTTAATTAAAAAGAGATTTCTAAAATTCAAACTTATAATTGATTTGTCTTTTTTCAGAATGTGTTGGCTATGGAGCAATATAGAATCAAATATGGGGAGGAGTTCAAGCATACAGATTGCTATCGTATTATGGAAACAAGTCGGGTGTTTGATTTTCGCCATTATCTTTAAGTGCTTAAGTGTAATCATCCAATGTTCTATTGTATTTCGTTTCCAATCGTTTATTTCCTTTAATGTACTACTTTAAATCTATTACAATACAAGGAATAAGTTACAAAGTTGTGTTTTAAACCCAATTTGGAGTATATTGAAAATCAAAAAACAGTTAACAGGACAATTTACGGTTGGGTCCGATAACTAAACCCAACCGTAATACATTTTGTACAAACACCACAACTTGTCTACGGTTGGGTTTTAAGGCAAAACCCAACCGTAATTCTGTGTTGAACTTGAAACAAAAATTAACAGAATATGTTACGGTTGGGTTATAAGCCAAACCCAACCGTAAATTCAACTGGATACGGTTGGGTTTTAAGGCAAAACCCAACCGTAAATATGTGTTGAAAATGGAATATAAATTATCAGAACTGTTACGGTTGGGTTATAAGCCAAAACCCAACCGTAAATTCTACTGGATAACACAAATTTAGATTATCTAATTTGTGTTTTTTTCGTTTTTTCTTTGTTTCAAACACCCAATTTACCTTCAATCTAGAAAAAATGATTGAATTATTTCAAAATTTTGCTTTTTAAAACTCAAAATTAACCAAGAAAATCAATTCTCCTAAGGATAAGTTACGGTTGGTTTTTCCTTTAAAACCCAACCGTAACTATGGGAAAAATGTGGTTCATCAATTTCTTCAACTTACGGTTGGGTCTGGTTTAAAACCCAACCGTAACTAGGGGAAAAATTGGGTTCATCATTGTTCTTTAAGTTACGGTTGGGTCTGGTTTAAAACCCAACCGTAACATAAAAAAAAAAAAAAATGGTGTTCTTCATTTTCTTCCAGTTACGGTTGGGTTTTCAACAAGACCCAACCGTAAGTCTGGATGTTCTTGGTGTTACGGTTGGGTTCGACATGAAACCCAACCGTAACTTTCTCTGAATCACAAAAAATCAAACTTTCAAATCGTGATTTCATCTAATTTGAGCCATACAAAGATCAAGAGTTTAATCTAGAGGTATCTAAATGCCACTATGGTTTATTGAATCAAAATCTAGGGTTTAAAAAAAAACCCATAAAATTTTCTTAAATTTCATCAAGTTTTTCTTCCCACCAAACACAAATTCAAAAAAAAAATTTGATCCTAAAAATTTGATTAAGAAATATTTTATGTTTAATTAATCATAATTAGCTTAATCTAATTAACTAATTAATGTAATTAACATTAATAATCAGGGATAGTTTGGGTATTTAATAAGAATTATGGATAAGGGGTTTTTCAGTTTTACTTCATAGTGTCCCTATTTCGTCTTATTATTGGAGCCCCTCTATTGATGTTGGAGCCCCTATATCAGCCTTCTTAAAAATCTGCCCTTCTGACCCAAAGTTAATTTTGTGGGCGAAACAAAATCTACAATTCTATATCAAAATGTTGTAGCTTTATGGTTTAACATATTTTCTTATAATTGGTGAAACTTGCGGTGCTTCTCCATGTAAAAATTCAAATTTTGAATTGTTTCATCTCTCAAAACTACTCTGCATTTTTGCAATCCCCACATGTAAAATTTAATACTGCATTGCATCAACTTCCAAATACAGTATATAGAGAGAATGTGGGCATTGGGGTATGACATCACAAGCATGAAAAAAAAAACAATAACAATTGACAACAAATATCACGGTGTAAAAGAATAGTCATAGATTATGATGCTCCAAAAATAATAGAGCACTTAATGTGCTTTTACTACTTTTGCTTCTGGATTCCTGGGCATGAATGGTTTTTGGTGATAGGACTTTTGGTCAATTTGACAACTTTGGTAAGAGGGATATTTCAAATCAAGGAAATATTTTAAATTTTTTGACCCTTCCTTGAAACTAGAAAACAAAACAAAACATGTATGAAAATGAAATGATTCAATTCAATACCCAATAAAAATGGTGGGTTTGGCTAGGAACATGGAAAGAGAGGCTGATTGATTTGAGAGTGGAACTCAAATGATTCAAAGCTCGAGGCTTTGTTTTGTCTTCTCTGTTTTAAAATCTTTTTAAGTTCTAAATCACTCTTTTTCTCCCCCCATGACCCGGACTCCCACCACTAGTTTCACCCTAGTTGGAGTTTTGGGGGAGATTTGAGCCGCCTGCCTGCCGGATCGTCTCAAAGTTACGTCGACCGAGGCCGCCTTCAGTTCACATCATGTACCGCCAAGCTTTCTGCTGCATGCATGGTTATCCATCCTTTTGGATCATGAACCAGGTTTTCAGCCTTTCTTCAGTGGTTGAAAGTACCAGTTGAACAGATCATAGGAAAGTAAAAACATAACATGCATAAATAAGTAAGTGGTGGGACTGGGACTAGGAATTCCTCCTAATTGGAAGAGTCATTAGCTAGAATGTATCACAAGATTCACAACCCAGTATCGTGGTCTCCTGCTGGGCTTCTTTACCTTTGCAAGGGAGACGTGTTCTGGTTTTCCAAAAATCAGCATTTACCAAGCTCGAAAATGAATAACAAGTATAAGAAACAAATAGTAACAGTATGAATGTAAGATAAAAAAATGGCAAAAATGTTCATACTATATGATTCATCATGTTTTTATACCTCAAGCTGATCTAGTTTCATTTACTAAAAGAACAAATCCGAGTGAAGTGTAGCACATTTTCTGGAAAAAAAAAATCATGTCTGTTAAATACATCCAGCTTACATCTTGTGTTCGTATACAATGGTGTATGGGACATTACCTTCTACAAAGACTAAGCTCATAAGAGCAACATAGGTTGGTTTTATTTGGTTGCTTCTGCAGCTGAATCACCAGATCTTAGTTCCTTTTCAAGTTCGTCAAATTCCCAATCTCCTACCTCTTCTGCTGAGTAGTCATGGCCAACCTGCCCGAACTCTGATTCCAGCATTGCTAATTCTGCTTCAGTGTCCAACGACTGTTGTAGCTTAATCGTGGGGGACATTGGATGCTCCTCTTTCTTGGACATCAACGTCTCGATGATCTGTGTAGGGTTGGGAGGATTCACAGCTGAACTTTCACCAGAGGAAGTCTCTTTTGCTGCTTCTGGAGTTTCTTCAATCTCTAGAATTGGTCTCTCAATGGATTCAAACTCCGCTCTTATTTCTTCAATGGAATCGAACAGCTCTTTCACTTTGTCATCATCTTTCCTGCATCAACAAGGATTTTGCATTTTTCAAAAAGTGGGTACACGGATATCGTTTGATTCATGAAAAGAAAGAAAAGGTAGTAGTTTGACAGAAGAATCATACTGGGAAATTTTCCCTTTTGGGGCATAAAACATCTCTTTCATGTTATCCACTACACTGAAGGTGGTTGAAATCTGAAACAGGGAAAAAGTACATCAATAATACCATTCACTAACACATCATTATGAAAGAACCGCGGCATAAAAGATAATATGGAAAATCATATCGAACCTTTGCTTCAAATTCTAGATATTCCTCCTCCAGAAGTTTCCGCGGGTTCAGTACTTTTGAGCTTTCACCATCTAAACGGGATGTAATCTCTGACCTGTGAGACCAGATGACAAGACAATTCTAAGCAAATTAAGCAATTACCTTTTTATGGGAGACATGCTCTATTCATTCAAGGCTCAAAACAGTATATTACCCTTCATTTAAATTCTTCAGATTCTCAACGAACTGTCTGATATGGATGATAGAAGGCCCCAACTCATCCTACACAAAAGATATATGATAGGTAAATAAATATGAGTAAATTACTCCAATCTGCCATGCAAATTTGAAGAATAGTAAACCATAAGTACCTTGTAAGCAGAGAGGCTGCGAATAACCAGATTTGAAAAGTAATCTCCATACTTCTCCAGCTCCTCGCTTGAACCAAAAAAAACAAACAGCAATCATGAATTCAGATCCAAGTATCATAGATTGAAACTAGGGTGTACCGCCCAAGTTCGATGGTTTCACCCAGACTTAACAAAAAAGGCAGTAAAGGTCAGGCTGGAATTCATAAGCTTCAGCTAAAAAACAGTTGGGTTCTCATGAAGGCCTCAAGGTACACTACAACCTCTGGGTCTTCATTTTCTTACATAAGATTGACTATGACTACCAAAAAATTTACAATCACGCTACGAAAAAAAAGAGAGGTTCGTACTTGGCCTGCTTATCCTTTTGTTCTAAGTAAGAAGATTGTAGAACCCAAGTATCCTCCAAGAAATTGATCCATGTATGAACTATGTCTGCTTCAACTTTACTTGAAGAGATGGATTTCAAAAGCTCATCTTCCTGCATTTTACAAAAGTAATAAACCACAACGCATGTAAGAGAAATCTCAATGACAAGTGGCCCACTCTTGTTAGAAAAAGATAATTTTCATATTGGCCAAAGCAAATATCAAACCTTTGTTTTCAAGTGTGCAACAATCTGATTGCTTGCTTCATCGAACTGATCCCTTTCTTCTTTGGTGTTCCGTAGTCGTCCAAGAGCAGCAGACAAGGATACATTGACCTGCAAAATAAACCCTGTAAATGTATACAATTCTATTTGCATACAACAATGCTCCAACAATCTCTAAAAGTCTAACTAGTTAATGTGTCCCTTAATATACAATTTCCACGGTAGCATGAACACTTATCTTCACAATTATAGATACGTAGATGGAGTTCCATCACATTAGATGTGAAAGTGTTGCAAATATATATAAAAAAGAACAGACAGAACTACCTTTTTTAATTCAGCTTCAAGTTCATCCCGCTGCTTCTCTAATGCTGAGATCTCAACACCCAATTCCTGCAAAAGGGACACAAAATACTTGATACGAATTTCAACACAATAATGACACATAAACCTAACTATCACTCTATCATAAACGTAAACTGAAAGAGAAGGATGAGGTGGCTATTTTTGATATATGCATATACATTCATGTAACAATCTCATTGGGTATTGCACTTTCTTATATCTTACATCTTAGATAATAGAAAGAACTAGGCATGATGCTACTCAGTTGATGCCGGGATCTATGAAAAATTCAGAAGATTTTGTTTTTCTGTTCCTTCTGTGATCAGATTATTCTGAAGTCTTATCATCAAGTTTACGCACAGAAAATAATCTTCAAATTCAAAATTTGAACCATGAGAAACTTCCCCGACAGAACAAGGAATTTAAACTGTTGAGCAATGTAATGTTTAGTGTATTAGAAGTGTAAGTTAGTAATAACTACTGCTAAGTGAGTGGACAATAGAGGTCCACATGTGTCTCTTGTATTAGGTCAAGTGTATTCCTAGTATAAATAGATAAGTGTGTGTTGTAAGTGAAGCAACAAGAAAGAAATATAAATCGAGAAGAAGCCAAGTAACTTCCTACTCTGTCCTAATCTATCACTAGGACAGATTTGAACAAAGAAATGTTAGGGTTTTGAAGTAAAACAATGGAAGTAGTAGCAACTCAAATCTCTACATTAAACAACCTTCGATACCACTTATTCATGGTGAAACTATGACTTTTGGGCCTTCCAAATGAAGACATTGTTCATGTCACAAGATACAACAAAATGGGTATGAAGAATCCGAATATACAACAAATCTAACAAACGTTCAAAAGGATCAACTCAAGGAGAATAGAAAGGAAAATGCAAAAGCATCCATGTACATTTGTTGGTTACCTGAGTGAATTGGAATGATAGTTTAGGGCTGATTTTAGTGTTCAAAAATGGGAAGCTACGTCGCTTCTACTCAATCTGGTTCTCTTTTGTTGCTTGCAAACTGCTTGCCAACTACTTTACATACTTTTCTACTTATACTAGGACCACATTTGACCTACTACAAGAGACATATGTGGATTATGGACAACTATTGCCCACTCACTTACTTAGCACTACTTACTAGAACTCACATTTATATTACACTAATAACATAAAATGACATTACTCAACAAACTAAAATAATTTTACAAGGAATAAAGAGCACTGGATGAGCATGCTTCCAGATTAAGAATACTAAATGGGACAGCATAACCTTACATAGAAAATTTATGTATTCAAAAACAGTGTACCTTCTCAGCTTCAGTAACTTCACTGGCTTTGGTCACACGAAAATTAAGAGCCTCTTCCTTATGTTTCCTACTCGAAATTCGGAAGAAGTGCATTAGTACTATTTTACAAGATCGTAAGTCCAAAAGAAGGAATACTGCGATACTCTGTTCCCTCTAAATAGTTCCATTTCAATCTGTCAACCAGAACTGAGAAGTTTACTGGAAAGTAGAATCATAGAAAAAATAGAAAAATTATGTCATTTCAGACCTGTGTTCTGAAATGCGCTTTTCTGATTTTGATGTAGAGCTAGCAAGAGATTCCGATAAAACCTTCAATTTATCAACCTGCGGGGTAGTTAACGAAAAAGAGACTTAACAAACCATATGAAGCAGAAGAGTGACAATTGGATTAAGCTGCTTAAAACTTCTATTAGTACGTGTATGCGAAATTACGTTGAACTCCAGGTAAAAAAAGGGAGCCAAGTGCCCACCAAAATTAAGCTAAGCTGTTGACTAACCAAAGATGACAAACATTGGGCCAGAGAGTAGATTTTATGCACCATAGCCATATTATAAGTAAACCATGAAAGAAATTGAATAGGTAAGGGGCCTATCAAAGCAGAGAAGGCATTTCATTTAATGTACTTGTTGTATTTAGACCATATTATCACAAGCATAGCTTGCTGTTCAAACTTTATCTTTCCAATTGCTTCTTACAGCAACTTTGGTGAGAAAGATTATACTTGTGTATTACTATGTTGTGTAATTGTGTGTATTAGCATAGATAAAGTCATCTGGGAATACCTTAATGAATAGAAACAAGAGTGTCTTCTCCTAATATATTAAGAAGTCAGAAATAAAAAGAAATATACCTTTTGAGCATGAACCTCTGGTGAGTCCCCATTGTTTAAGAACTTCTTCTGTAGCAAAAGGGCTTCTAATTTGGAACAAATACGCACTTCTGCAAGCTCTTCCTTTAGAACCTGTAAAAATGAAAACAGGAAAGATCACTGCATATTTCATTTTAAACAAGAAGTAATGTCGATAATAAAGATATAATATAAGTAAAAAAGAAATACAAAAAATCTATCTGCCCAATGGGAAGTACTTAACAAAAAGAAGAGGTTTTCAGGAAGTATCACCTAGAATACAGTGTCGTTGATACAGATATTTTTTTATCTATAGTTCAACAGAAAAGAAAAGTCTCCACTTTTATTTAATTATTTATCACTAATGAGTAATGAACCTTAAAAACCGGAGTTTCCTACATGTTAATAAATGCCAAGTAAATATCTAGCTCACATATGACATACTTCGTCTATTACTAATATCCATGAATATGAACATAAAAATTCTATAGCATGCTGGACTTGTCTCACACCAATACCTGGCTCTTGACAGTGTTAATGGCATCCAAACACTCATGCAAGTTCATAAAACCATGTCATGTTGGTACACCAATAATATATTGACATGACGAATCTTGAAACTAGAGTCACCTCTATCTTGGAAGTAGTTGTTTCTGACACATCTTTATCACCTTCACCTGAGGGGACCTTGGACGCTTTCTTTTCTTCAAGTTTTTCCAGTAAAGCTGAGGCTTCAGCATCTATTCTGTGTCGACAAAGCACATCACAATCACAAAGAGAAGAAAAACATACAGCAGTGACAATCTTAATTTTAAAACTTACATAAAATAAACTGAAGAAACAAACAATAACAAAAACATACAAGGAGAAACACAATGAAGAGAATCCAGAAGCACTAGAAAATTCAAGAAGAAGCAACCCCACCTTGCAAGATCAGCGTTTTTCTTCAACCCGGATATTGCACACTGCGCAAATTGGAGCAATTCTTCTCTCTTTACCTGAAAATGCAATGCATTTGCTAAGAAACTCAAGAGTTGCACACATAGTGTAATGGTGTCTACATGATAAAATAATAAGCATAAAGTCTCTTGGTAAGCAGCTTTGGGGCGATATTTGCATAAGATTCTGTGAAGATCAGCTTTCAACTGGAACTCACTCCTACCACTAAGTACTTGACTGAATCTAACCCTACTTTTCCCTTTTACTATTTGCTGGCCACATATCAATATAATAATAATAAAATAAAGACAGTACTTTAAGGAGATCTAAACTACTGAGTCATGTGCGTTTTACCAATACTTCATCTTGGTAGCTTGAGAAGGCTTTAGCCAAATCTTGTATACTGCTCACAATTGCATTATGAACTTCCTTTCCCCCAGTAAGACAGAGTCTGCAGTCAAACCAAGTCAAAGTTAAGATGGAACTCTAATTGAGCCTATGTGTTGAGCTTTCACAGATATTTTCTAGTTAACTGATTACAAAAAAAGGTATATTGATTATTGACAAAGTCAAAAGCTGTTTCACTTTTATTTTTGTTTGAAGTTCTTAACGACATCTTGGTTTCTGCTGTTATGTCCAAACCACAACCAATGGCAGCAGGATGGAGATATACCTGAATATTACCAGCAGTAGAGAAACCTCTTCCTCAGTTGGTGGTTCGAGAATCTGAGTAGGAAAGTGTTGAGATTAGAGGATATTCTTCCTTTTCAAGAATAAATAAGAAGGACGATAACAAATTATATTTAACAGTTGCAGACCACTAAATGACCACAGACATGCCAATTATTTTTCAAAAGAAACCCATACCATGGAATACACATCATCTGCATTCATCTAACTCACCATGGAAACTGTTAATCCTTCGAGAGCTTGACTGTGAAGAAATACATCATGAAAGTTCAATGGTTCGCCACCCAATTCAGGATCATAATACAGAACCTACACACCACAAACAGATCAACAACAAATGCAGTTAAATATAAGACAAGAAGCCGGATAAAATATATCAAGATAACTTTAACAGAGCAAACAAACACAGAATCCATGTTAGACTATGTAAGAAAGTATCAGTATTGGTTCTAATATACAAGTTTTACATACTAGAGAAGCGCTCTTTGGAGAATCTTTGGATTCAAGAGAAGGAGAAGGTTGTTCAGTAGCATTTTCTGTAGATCCTGCCGAGAACTTATCACATTCTTTCAGAGCTATCAACCATCTCTGCAGCAAATGAACTCTTTCTTGTCCTCTGCAAGAAATTGCAGCTTCTTCCAATCTCTTCAATGTATGCTTAAAACTCATAAAATTCCTCGCTACCTGCAACATCAAAAATAAGTCTGCTGAGACAACTGAGATGAAGGATAAACTACGTGAATTGTAGCAAATATATGGATAAGAACTTCTGATGTTCTACAAAGCAATTACAAAAGGTATAATCTTGAACTGAGAACGCAACATTTCACATTTGTTACCCAAAACAGAGAGGACTAAAAAGACTGCGGCCCTTGCACTAGATTCGATCTCAAGGACTTAATATTAAGACCGATATCGTAGTGCTTTCTTATTTCCATGAATAGACACTAGATTCTGGAAAAACTCAATAAAGTACATAAGCATATTCGGGGCAATCAAAGAATACAAAAAGAAGAAAATTCTCAGAAAATTTTAGAAAAAGAAAGTCATAGTTATGATGTTTATAACTAAATGATAATATCATAAAAACGAATAAAACTACTCAAACTGCACTAATACTGCCTACTAAAGAACACCTAATACTAATTAACCAAACAAGCCCATCTAAAACATGCAATAAATTAAACACCAAATGCATTTAGTCATTGTGATTTGAGGCAGCTAGTGACATTAGAGGCAAATGCACCTACACATGTCTACTGTCTCCCAAAACCTATTTTGCTCTTAAAATCCTTCTCCTTTTTCCCCCTTCTATCTTTTTGCCCCATTCCTAAAAATCAAAGACGAGTTTCCAAATTATCATTTTTAGTACCTAATACAAAAGACAAATACTAAACAATCAATCAAACAATCTCATCTGACGTATGCATGCAGGAACGATTAGAAATAAAATCCAATCTAAAACTGTAAATGGATTCAACACCGAAGGCATTCACACATTGTAATTTGAATTTGCCCCCGTGTCAGTTAATCCTCCTATTTTGCTCTTAAATATAACCCTCTAATCTTGCCCCTTGTTTCCCCAGGAATCTTTTCAATTCCATAAACACAGAGAACAAATCCTAGTAGTAATCAATAAAGATCCCACATGCAAGAAAACCAATCCAATTAATCCCACTAAACCCTAAATCGAAACATATAGAACTAAGAAACCTAAAAAAAATCTAAAAAAATGAAAAAATCAGTGAAGAGTGGGATTACAATGCGATCTTGTAATAGTTTAGCTCCTTCAGCAACAGCTTGACCAGCGTGATGAACAACAGTATCAGCATAGTTACGAACTGTACGTGTTAGATTATTCTTGGCACCCACTTCTACTGCTTTATTCACTGCTGTCTTTAACCATGACATTGCTTCCCCCAAATTAGACCAACAATCAAAATTCTTCCAGAGAGAAGTGAAGAAGAAGATGATGACTTTGAAATGTGGTTATGGCAAAAGGGTAAAAGGAAGAAGAATGGTGATGGAGAAAGTCAGGTTTGTTGACCTTTAAATAACGAAGGTGAACGGAACTTGTGGTTTGATTTGTGTTGACTTTATCACTCGATCTGGAACGAGTAACTTATATGACATGAGCAATATATTTGACTATTTGGTTATTGATCTTAGCAAAGCGACTATACAATCCTTTTGTATCTTTTGTATCACGATCATCGATGTTCATTGTTTTCTCTTTAAATTTTTAAATTATATTATTTTACAAGGTGAAGTCTGCTTGAGATGCATCATTGATGTTATCGAGTGTGAAATGGAGATAACTTCTGTAAATGTTTTTATCTTTGACAATTGGAACTTTTGAACCACAAACTTTTTTAGTATTAGAAATCATTTTGCATAAAAATTAGAGAGTTTTGTTTCGTTTTAGATTAAAATTAGGAGATTTTTGATTTAGACTAACACAAATATGTGTAAGAGATTAAGGTGTAAAAAGAATACAAGTTAAATTGAGTTTAAAATTAGGTATTTGTAGGGGGATTCAACCTGGACCGTTGGATGGAAAAACTAATCAACGACAGAATCTCTGTCAACGACAATGATCTTATCGCTCGATAAAAACTCTACCACGTTGTGCAAACTATTAAATTGAACAATTTACCCGACCAATTTATCCATTTAGCAAGTTGATAATAACTCAAAATGGATAAATATAACCATTAGTAGGGCATAGTACTCGGCCTTAGACATGAAGAAACACTAGTTGTATGATCAATCTCGATTCACAACCCTCAATCACGTGTACCCAAAATTCGGACCACGTTCTATTTGGCTGGCTAAAATCCAGCGGGCCTCCACCGACGAATCAACCATACTTCTTTCCTACTCTACCAAACACCACAATAAAACCCAAATTAAATAGTTAAAATAAACCAAGGGGCAATTTCGTCCGCTTTGACAAAACGTTGATTTCAAGTCTCCCTCACTGTAAAAAACTTTACTTCACAAGAATCACACAACATTCCAGAAATCTCCATTTTTCTCCGATCTCATTCCAAAATCAAACCCACCCCCACTAATCCACTCTCCAAACACTGAAAAACCCACTTTCTCTTTTCAAAATTCACTCAGTAATGGAGAAACCCAAGTACAGAGTACTCATCTCTGTTCTGTGTGTTTTCTTGTCGGTTCTTCCATGTTTAGCTGAGATCAAGAACTTACAAATCAGGTCAGATTCAAGACCAATGATACTCTTTGAGAAATTTGGTTTTACACATACAGGTCATGTAAACATATCAGTAAATGATGTTACTTATTCATCATCACTAGCAAAACCAGAACCATCAAGATTAGGTTTTTTCTTATTATCAGAAGAATTATTAATTCAAGTATTATATGAAATGGAACAAAACTCTAATTTTTGTGTGCTTGATAGCCATTACATATTATCACTTTTCACATTCAAGGATTTAGTTGGTGCAGCTTATGTTCATTCTTATCCAGTTACAAATCCTAATGAATATAGTTTGTTTTTTGCTAATTGTGTGCCTGAATGTCAAGTGAATATGGCTGTTCATACTCAGATCTATAATTTGGATAATGGGGTAAAGGATTTTCTACCTGCAGGTCAAACTCAGTTACCTATGATCTACTCTTTGTTTTCTATTGCTTATGTTGGGTTCTTAGGTGTTTGGGTTTATGTCTGTGTGAACAGTAAGAAATCTGTTCATAGAATTCATATGCTGATGGCTGGGTTAGTGTTGATTAAAGCTTGTAATTTGATTAGTGCGGCTGAGGATAAGCATTATGTTAAGAGTACTGGTACACCACATGGATGGGATGTGTTATTTTATATTTTGCAGTTTTTTAGAGTTGTGCTGTTGTTTACTGTGATTATTTTGATTGGTACGGGTTGGTCGTTTTTGAAACCATTTTTGCAAGAGAAGGAAAAGAAAGTTTTGATGATTGTGATACCGCTTCAAGTTATTGCAAATTTAGCGAGTGCTGTAATTGGAGAAACTGGGCCGTTTATTAGGGATTGGGTAACTTGGAATCAAGTTTTCCTGTTGGTTGATATTATCTGTTGTTGCGCTATTATATTTCCGATTGTTTGGTCGATTAGATCTTTGAGGGAGACATCAAAAACAGATGGAAAGGCAGCTAGGAATTTGGCGAAGTTGACTCTTTTCAGGCAGTTCTACATTGTTGTGATTGGGTATTTGTACTTTACTAGGATTGTTGTGTATGCGTTGAGGACAATTGCAGCGTATAAGTATCATTGGGTTAGTAATGCTGCTGAGGAAATTGCAAGTTTGGTTTTCTACGTGATTATGTTCTATATGTTTAGACCAGTTGAGAAGAATGAGTACTTCGTTATCGATGAGGAGGAGGAAGAGGCAGCACAATTAGTTCTCCAGGATGAAGACTTTGAACTATAAATTGGTTTGAAGGCACTGCTTGGGTCTCTCATTGGTTCCGCCTTTAACGATCAGAGAAATTGTCGTCTGGAGTTTGGAGAAGAATTGCCGGAATGGTATGCTGCTGCTCCCATTTACTTTACGTTTTTTTGCTTTATTTGTTTAACAGTATTCCTTGTTGTATTAAGAACATTTTTTTCTTCTAGAGTTCTTTATTTGGGCTGCGGTCAATGTTACTGTAGTAATTATGAACTAAGAAATGCCAATTGGGGTTTCATACATATTGTTTCATGTTCAGGGGAGGCAAACCAATTGTTGTTACATCGAGTCTTTAACATTTTGAGGGAAATTGTCATGCTTGCTTTCTCTTGAACTATAATCATTTATCATGGCAAGCGACAGTATTTGCTGTGGCTACCGAAAAATTGAAATTTCTGTCACTCTATATTTACATAATGACCTACTCGATGAATCTATCATTCAATTTATGTCTAATTGAATGATAATTTTTTGGTGGATATTCTCTAATGTCTTTCAATCCTTTAAGTAGACATATGAGAAGGTAGCACTAGTATATGAAGCATTTTACTACTATCAAGATGCTAAAGTACTTGATTTGTAATTGCTCTAGTTCATTTTAGAACTCTGCCTCTGCTCTTGTATGAAGCATAGTAGCAAATCATGTGTAAAATTTGTCCTATTTCAAGTAGAGTTTTGACATTTCCTATGAAGTACTGTTTTCAATCATTTGTAATGGTGCTTTTCTTAAGAATGCTTTGGCGGAATCCTTTATATTGTAGTTTGACGTTTCAGCATGTAGGGTGAGAATATTTTGTTACAGGCTCATGTTGATGTCGCTTCAGGAAATTATCTCCTGCTATTGGTATGAGATTTTGGTTGAGTAGGTTCCATTGGATATCCTTACCAAGTCATCAGAGCCACACAATTCATTTTGGTTGCAGCCACAGCTGCATACCATAGGGTCAGCTCACCGTGAATTTTAGTCTTGTCAGCTTGTTGACAATGTTATATGCTTAGTCTGGAAATGCACAGGCCAGGGTGATGAGATTGATATTGTGGGAGCAACCATCTTCTTTTAGAGCATTTTCTAGTTTTGATGTTTCTTTTTTCTCCACTCTCTGAGCAAAGCTGATTACCTCGGTGTTACTTGCCACTTTTGACTTTCTGAGTTTGGATTGTGGCGTTCAACTCAAGGAGTTCTGTCCCAGAATCTTGAGTATGTGGGATGGTAAGCTAAAACATTTGGCGTGATAATCACGAGTATGCATTAATCCCTGACTAAAGATTCAGTATTCGTGATTTTTCTTCTTGTTTTCTAATCACGTATCTGGTAATGTGTTGTCATATTAAAATTGTTTGTGTGCCTTATCTTCAGTCTCACGTTACTTCCACCTTTCCTTTTTCCCCTAAAGCTGTGGGTGTTATTGTACCACCATATGCTGTATAGGCTTCAGGTGTCATGCGTTTAACACCTGGAACTGGTGATTTTAACCTTTCTCAACGGCTCTTGTTGGCTTATGTAAATGCCAAAAAGTATTGGACAGGGGAACCTAAGCAAGCGCCAAATTATGGATAGATGTAGAGCGTCCTGAGTTCATAAGACATTTGAGAAAACTAATACCCGAATTCAATGGAGTTGGCAAGTGTTTGTTGACAGGAGTATTTCTGTTAGTAGCACTAACATAGCTGATAATATAGCACTAATATTCTGAAGAAGATGCATTGGAAACTACATGATTGATTTATATAAGCTTAATTCACTTTTTAAAGATAGTCTATAGTTAAAGATTTTTTAATAGCCATTTTATGAACTCGATTATTAACTTTATTATTATCATTGAGTTGTACTAAGTTCGTGTATTCGCCTTTTCGACTATTAAATTTCCTTACCTTTGTGATTAAATCTGATGGTTTTGAACTTTTTAATGGCATAAATAATTATGTTGTCTTTTGATTTTTTATTTCCCTTAAAAGAAAAATAGGAAATCTATCGATAACAACACCAAAAAAAAGATCATAGTGGTTAATGTAATTGAAATAAATTATGAACTACCTCATGAATCACGCACACTTTTGGAACCTTTACACCCTCAACAAAGAAACCCAAAGTAATCTTTTTTTGGTGCACACTGATGTAATATCTTATTCATAATCCATATTAGGGAAGAACCAAATCGAAAAAGAACAACAACAATTGAACTCTACTACTTTTCTTGTAGATGCAGTTGCAGCTTCTACCAACAAACAATAAAATCAACAAGAACAAGTATGAAACTTCCAAACATTCTCAGGAAGACAATAAAAAATCGAAGAAAAAAGCTAATCCCTAAGAGAAGAAAGGCCTGTACAAATTATGGGTCAGATAACTGACTTTTTTTCTTTGATGTGGCATAATTCATAGTACAAAACGAGTCAGCACCGGACTACTGGAATCTCCATAACCTAATGAACTTGTTGTTGTGCGTCGTAACAACTTTCTTCATTCCGACAGCTAAACAAGTAATGGGAGGTCGTAAATCTTTTGGTATTCTATCAATATCAGTAGTAACATCTCCCGACAACTTTCTAGCTACCTTCTTTTCAATAAAAGCACCTCTGCTGTAATTGGAAGAACTGGATGAGGATAAGGAAGAGGAAGAGGAAGATGCTCTCCCCATGAACATACCTTTTTTGTCCACCACATAGCTCGAAGTAACTTCACCTGTATCCTGATTTAGAATGCGCAACACACCATCTATGCCCCCAACAACTAGTGATGAAGTGTCGTTTCGCAGGTGTTGAATAGAATAGATGACATTCGGACTAATTTTCTTCTCCCATAGAGGTTTCATAGTTCTCAAATCCCAGCAATATGCATGTCCGGAAGTTGATCCTGCAAACACTGAATATGAACCTGGATTATAACACAAGCTCTTTATTCCTGCAGAACCAGCAGACTTCAAGGACCCCACATATTGATCAGACGACAAATCTGCTACTCTGATACTGCCAAGGGAGGAGCCGCTTACAACCAGTTGATCTTCAGTTAATGCCATGCATGTAACAGGTCCATTATGCATCTTAATAATGCGAGAACAGTTCCTGCTGTACATATCAAATACACGAGCCGTGCCATCACCACATCCAACAACTGCCTCGGGATCAATATAGCGCATACAAAAGCCCCTTACAGTTGTGCCTGCATGTTCCTGACTCATACTTCTTTTCCCACTATGCCTCCTCCAAATGCATATACGAGTTCCAACAAGACCAACAATCTTGCTCTCATCAAAATCAAAATCAGATAACTCCAATTTTGGTACAGAGTACTCTTCCAAACATTTGAAGGAATCCAAAGACCATATGCGCATAACCTTGTCCTCTAAACCTGTTAGAACCAAACCCATCTTCATTCGGCACTGATCGATACCAACGGAGTGACATCCGTTCCAATGATTAATAACAACGGACTCATTCTGTAAGCTCAACTTGTGCTGCTTCATTGCAATTTCTTCTAAATACTTATTCACTGTTGATACCGACACCGTACCAACAACACTAGAAAGACCCAAAGCATCTACTTTGCGCTTCCAATATTGCAGAGTCAGCAAATAAGATGAATGTATGATACTATGCCAAGATTTGCAGACGGTAGAGCATCGAATGAGATCAAATTGGTCGATATATGATAACATATGACAGACAATGTCCGGAGTAAGATACTGATTGATGATAGTTCTAGTAGGTGGTCTTGACGACGAGGATGGTGGTGATAAATTTGCTCTAGTTTTCTTCCTCTTATGATTTTCTAATTCCATTGCTATAGTATCAATTGAACAACCCAATAACCTCAAATTTAAAGAAACCCTAGATTTAATAATATCTCTAAGCAGTAAAACCAACAGCTTCCCCTTAATCTAATTCTCAACAATCTTAGAAAAAAAAAATCTTTGATGATAAAGGTGTTGTTACCTTTCAAGGATGCTGATTAATAAGTAAGAAAAACCCATACCTGAAACAATCGCTATAATGGAAGCAGAAGAACCTTGATTTTAAAAGGAAAAATTAAACCGATCAATATCTCTACCCAATTCAACAAAAGCCTTCAAATCGGGCAATTCAATCAATGAGATGTCTCAAATCTTAGTGAAAAAATCTCGCTGAACTCTCTGGGGTTTTCTTAATTGAAATTCCCAGGTTTTGGTTATTGCTGGGATCGGCTGGCTCCAAGGGCGGTCTGATTTCTCTTATAGAGCTGTCCCTAGATAGAGTTTCTAGTGAAGTCGGAATTACAATTGACTTGGCTTTTCAACGTGAAGGTTGAAAAGTCAAGTCAATTTGTAGGTGGTAAAAAAGTGGAACGGCGGGGGTAAAAAAATGGAACGTGAATGTCTTATGTTTAATTTGTAGGCGAAGATATTTTTTTTTCCTCATATAAATCTTCCCAATAAAATCCTTTTAAAAAACCGGGAGTCGCAGCAATTGAAGCATCAAAATCAATATCTATGTCTTTATTAAATCGGGGGGCTAGCTAATCAGAAGAGAGCATAAACTAAAGAAATTATAGAAATTTGAAGATTTTTTTTCTAGATTATAAAGGTTTTGACTCTTTTTTATTTTGTATTAAAATTCTAAATATCAGATATTTAAAATTGATAAAATAGAAAACCAACGATTTTACGTTTAACCGTAAAAATATAAAAACTAAACCCGATCGATTAATAAAAGGCTTGACAAGATTTGAGAAATGGTTTCGGTTTGGTTTAGTATAAAACCGCTCCGGACAGCAGCAATAGGATGATAATGTATTGAACATTCTGTTGGTGGTCTCAAAGATTCAAAGTCATATCTTAAAGCCAATGTTACTACTAATACTTGTTATAATCGATTATAAAGTGCTGAAATCAATATTCCCATCCTCAGAATTAAGATTAATATGTTGTTTTTTTCCTTCTAGATCTGGTTTATTACAGTTTGACCCAAAAAAATAAGTTTGTTTCTTTGAGTTGATCTTACTGATTTTCTTGTTATATAAAATACCCTCATGCATATTAAGTTAATCTTGTATTATTTTTTTTACCTCCACTCTACTGTTCTAAAAATCTACATCAAACATTTAATAAAATAAAATTAAGATTAATCAATATGTTTTTTTTTGGTGAACAAGGTGAAACGTCCAAGGTTTCTGAAGTCACTACCAAATTTCTTTACAAGGACAGTCATGAGTCATGTCACAGCAATTCCTTTGAAAAAAGATGCCAATTTGAAAGGGAAAATGGACCAGTAGCAATTCTGGGTTGCAAAACAAAATAGAACTCAACTGTCAAGGAGATATAGCATACCTATCCCAGTCTGTCCAATACAATGTGGATGCATGGCACTTGCTGATTGAGATAAAAATAAATAAATTTTCATTGGTAATACTTCTTCCACGTCTTACCCAAAACATTAAGTCTTGGACTATACACTTACTTCCCTCCATTAATTTCTCTCTTGACTATTCAGATTGGTTGTTGTTACCTACCTCTTAGTTTTCTTTTTGGCCCATATACCAACCACAAAAAATTCACATGCCTGCTACCTCCTTAACAAAAGATTAAGATTAACTTTCTTAGGTCATTCATAGGGACTTGTACATGCAGTGTAGGTGAATATAAAAGCCTATCTTTACAGCAAGTAGGAGCTGAGTCCTCCACCTTCTCTTGCTTCTTTAAAACCCTTCATAATTTACTTAAAGTTTCAGTTTCTTCCTAAGATTTGAGAGAGAGTGAGATGGCTCCCATGGCACAGCAACAACAGCTTTCTGAAATCCAAGTGGAACAATTTGTGTTTCCACCAACAATAACACCACCAAGCTCAACGGAATCACTATTCCTCGGTGGTGCAGGTTCAAATCCAGTCAATTACTCTTCTTTTGTTTGCACTAACCATTTTTATTTATTATGTTTTCATGAATTGGGTGGTGGAACAGGTGTAAGGGGATTGCAGATCCAAGACAGGTTCATAAAATTTACGGCAATTGCTGTTTATTTAGCAGAAGAGGCTATACCTTCACTCTCTCCTAAATGGAAATCCAAAACTCCAGAAGAGTTGAAAGATGATCTCGAGTTCTTCATGGATATTGTTACAGGTAGATTAAAACATTCTTGGGACTTCCATAAAATTGACAATCTCTGGTATGATCACAGACTTGTAGTTTCAATTGGAGTTGTTGTGGTAAGAACATGCCAACACAGAAGAACAGCCTGTTTCTTCTGAATTCCATAGAAATCAAGTTACCCATTAAAAATTGATTTGTAGTCAGGGTTACATGAGTTTTGTGGATAATCTGGATTGGTTGACTGTTACTTGATGACAGGTCCTTTCGAAAAATTTGTGAAAATCACAATGATCTTGCCTTTAACCGGCGATCAGTATGCCGAAAAGGTGACGGAGAACTGTGTTGAATATTTGAAATCAAAAGATATGTACACAGATGCAGAAGCCAAGGCAGTGGAAAGGTTCATCGAGATCTTCAAAAATGAAATATTCCCGCCTACATCGTCCATCCTGTTTACTCTTTCACCTGCCGGAAGTCTAACGGTTGGTGAAACATTCTTATGCTAAATTTTGTAGTCAGGGTTACATGAGTAGCCAGTAGTTAAGTTATGATCATCAACCAAGTAATCTTTTTCTCATGCTAAAATTTCTTAGGTTGGATTCTCAAAAGACACTTCCATTCCTGAAGCTAGAAACGCTGTTATAGAGAACAAGGCATTGTCAGAGTCGATTCTGGAATCGATCATTGGCAAGAATGGTGTTTCTCCTGCAGCCAAGCAAAGTCTTGCTGTGCGCATTTCTGAACTGCTCGAGGGATATGAAAAGAAACCTGACGGATATGCTGCAGCAAAAATTGAGGAAGAGACTACAAAAGCCTAGAGGGAGAGTGAGAGTGAGAGATTGAGCTGTGTCTTCACTTTGCTTCATACTTACTATCCGGTGCTCGGACATATAAATAAAGAATCTTCTTTTCCCCGTCTATGTATATCGTCCCAGACTCCCAATTAATAAACTCAAAGTCTTGAGATATAATAAAAATTTACATAAGACTACCTATACTGTTGGCAAGAAAGAACAAGCCATTCATTAATCAAGGGTAAAAAATTACAGAATGAGAAAAAGTCTAGTTTACAATTGAAGAACACAATAGGCAAACAATATGAAAACAAAATAGTAAAATAAATTTGCTGAAAGTGGATGTGTCTAAAGACGTTTACACTACTTTACATGGGTATGGCAGGTTGTTTGTCAGTGTTGCGGAATCACGGGTCTACTGTCAATTGACTTGTACTGAAGAACAAAGTTATCCTGAAAACCAAAACGAATGTTCCACATTACTTTCAAAAGATGGTGACTTATAATATCCCAATCAAATATAAATCGAAAGAAGAGAATTAGGACAGGTGTGTTAAAATATCCAGACCTTGCGAACTGTTTCCCATGTGGTTGAATCGAAACAATGGTAAGAACCTCTTTCATAGGTTTCTGTCTTCGCTAGCGGTTCCAAATTTGGCATTCTGAAAAACCATCTTCGTAGGTCTCTGTGGAAGAACCAGCCCCTATCATACCTACAAAACAACATTAAATGTTCAATTCCCACTCTTCTAACTGATTCTAGAAAGAAAAATCTGGGGAGGAATAAATCAATAACATATGGCACCACAATTCTTGTGATACTAATTAGATAAATGGCATTCTTGTATCCGTGTAAAAAGTTTATAACAACACAGGACAGCCCATAAAGTGTGCAGCAAATAGATTCTTTGTGCATAAAATCTGAATGATAAGACGGAGCATCCAACAGAAGCATAAAGTTCAAGGAAGACGCATACAATTCGTTGGCTGCATACAACTGCGCCTCATCTCTTGGCATGCTGTGAAAAATAAACCACAAACAGATCAGGATCACCCTAACATCTGAAAGACAGAATGGCCAGTAGAAGCCAGATTTTATCAATGACAAAGAAAGGCGAAAAAGATGGTAACCTGTAAAAGATATAAAACAGAGTCTCCAACTGGAACTTTTTAAAGTATGATTGCTGTACAACCAATAAACAGAGGTTAGAATCTGTAAGAAGACTACCGAGGAAGAGCAGGACTTCAATGTGGCAGGTTTTCATGGAGCCTCCATATGTATGTCATTAGATAGATTTGAACATGCATGAGGAAATGGATAATGAAAGTTGAGCCATCTGACAGCATTCACCTGGTGGCTCTATGGCAGCCCGTATACACATGAAAAAAGAAAGAATAGAAACTCAATGAAATTATGAACTGTAAAGGCGACTCACTTGTAGTACAGGTGGTTGTTTTGCATAGTAGCACTCAGGTACTGTATACTCAGGGTCCCCCTTTGCAGGTTCATCAGTCCATGGAGAACCAAATGTTTTGTGCAAGTTTTCTGCTGAATTCAAATTGAGACCTAGACTTGTCAAATCAATGCATGTTTCTCAAGCTTCTCCTGATGAATACGGGCTGCT
>JAJJMC010002117.1:0-11832 GCA_023531435.1 Papaver californicum | reverse complement strand
AATAAACTAGAGATGTTTTTAGAAAATATGGAGAAAACCAGGAATCAGGATTCAGTTATTTCCCACAACTATGTGATTAATCATGTAATTCTTTTTAAATAAATTAAGCTCAGATATTACCAAAATAGGTTTTTATGCAAACAAGCAGAGGTAAATCATAAGCATGGAACATCAATGGTCGTCAACCCAGCATGATCCATCAAACAAAAACACCACTACTGAAAATGAAAACCTTTTTTCTATTTCGAAACTATGCAATTTAATAGATAAAGAATTATAAATAAATCAAATAAAATAGACTTACCACATAAAATTGAGAGAAAAAACCTCCTCCATCATCCCAGTAAAGAAACTTAGCTCATGGTGGAGAAAACTTGCTCAAAAGATCTTTTCATTGCTCAAAATATTTATTACAAGGTTGAATAATGGTGTAACAGCTGAACAGAAACGTTTATAAGTGTAACAAGAGATGGTTCAGCTGTCACAGAAAGGTAATAAGCAACAAAGTGGTTCGAAAGCTAAGGCAACAGAATTTTGAATCAGCAACACTTGTGAACGTTGCTGTGTTGTCTTCTCAGGCGATGGTAGATGAAGAACACGGTGACCGGAGCAGCAGCAGGTGGTCGGCGGTGACGGGAGTTGGCCGGAATTTGACTGAATCACTTCTTTGCTTCGATTCAAACTTCCTCAATCCTCTCTCCCCCAACCCAATTGATCATAACCTCTATTTATACTATCCCAATCCTCAAATCACTTTAAAAACTTCCTCAAATTCTTCTTTGATCACCGATTAGAATTTTCCAAAAAAACTTGATTTTCTTTCCTGATTTTGATTCTTGATTGTTAAATGGGGAATCACTTTGAACTCTTTCTCTTTATAGTTCTTTACCAATAATTCTAACTTCTTAGTTTAGGAGATTTCCAAAGAAGATGCAAGTTTCCAAATTTCAACCCAATTTCCTATTTCACGCTGCATGAAGAATAGAAATTCTTCTTCCTGTCCAAATTTTCAATTTGAATTTTGGGTGCATTAATCCTTGGGTGCCTTTATAAATCAATTGGGGTGCCTTAATCCAATGTGAAGGTGCCTTTAACAATTCTCCAAAAATATCTAAAAAGCAATAAAAACCATAATAAGAACAAAAATAAAATACCAACAATATATAAAATTGAGATTAAATCGGACACAAAAATGTGTCTATCACTTAACATCAGTAGTGCTTAATACTACAATAACTACATGAGACATCAAATGTCACAAAATGTAGGATATTAATTAGGGTTTTGGTTTGGCGGTCTACGACATGTGATGCAGCAATACGCCCACTAAAGAGAAGTTCTAGAAAGATCGATAGCAGTTGAGTAGAGGAGTGGGAGGTTGAGTAACTGACTATTCAACCTTAATCGAAGTGGAGAGCAGTTGTCAATACCTTCTCCACCTTCTCCACTTCACCATTACTCAACCATCGATAATTTCTTCCAGAAAAAAGGTCGAGTGGTTACAATAGCTATGGTATAAATAGATGTTCAATCTATTGAACAAGGGACAACATAAAAATTGACAAGTTCTGAACACGAGTTTTCAAGCACAACTGAACACGTTCTGTACACAAGTTTTCCAAGAATAACAAACCAATTATGAATCTCCAAGTCGAAAACATAAAGAACTCGACCACCCAATTGTTCGTAGTTATCCACACCAACTACATTCAACAGAGTCTGATACTCGAACCTCATTCTTCTCTCGCTTCCCTCCATAAGACCAACCCTTCTTCTTCTCATTTTGTGACTGAAGCAAGACTGGAACGACCATTGCTTGGTTTAGTCCAGGATTGTATAGATTGATCTCTTGAATCTAAACAAAGTGCTTTAACAACAAAAATGTTTTAAGGATTGACAAATTGTCACCTGTTCACCCACTTTTTCCTAAAATAGTCTTCAATTCGTTTTTCCCCACAAAACATTTTGGCGACCACAGTGGGAGATAAATCTCTTGGTTACGACAAAATATATGAAGATAAGGAGGATTCAAATCACGATATAATCAATCCTTTACAACCAATAAACAACCCTTATTCACTTTGTTGTAACTGGGGTTCAATCTAAAGGGAGCGGATTCTCGTTTGGAACTCAACTGGGGACTTGCTAGATGGTGGACTTGTAAGCATAATGATTAATAACGAGTAGATTGAAATCATATTATTATATGATTTCCAATTCCTCCAAAATGCATGCAAACGTATTTCCATTTAATGTCTTTCCATTCAATAAATTAAATCCAGACACATCAATTTTAATCATTCAGATAATAAAAAAGCCGAATCCTTGGTGACATGGGATTATCAACCACCTAGTCAAATGAATAAATTAGAAAATCACGTATATATTCATATACGGTCGTTGTTTCTTGATGGACTCATTGACATGAAAGATCTCTAGTCGAGCGCCTCCTTCCAAACAGCCAAGTCCTCGTCCAACTTCTTGACCCTTGCTGCATATTTATCCAATGCTTTTACCTCTTGCTAATCTCCCCCCTGTGAGAGAACCAGATCCTAAACTATCCCACCCATCACTTCCTACTCAGTCTCATGTGATGGTGTTGAATTCCCGTTGACTCTGTCTATATTGAATTGAAGCGTAAAGCCTCCCATCAATTTCCTTTTGATTCAATATCTTCTCACTCATACCTTCAATCATTGACAGCAAGGAAGCTACAAGGTTCTTGAACAAGTGCATGTTCTTTACTATCTTTACGATGACAACAATACCATATGTCTTATGACCTTGTTTTACAATAGAACAAGGTGAAGTAGAGCGCCAAACGTACAAACATTCTGGTGCCAAGAAATCATCTTCATATAATACTTCACAAATACAGTTACTTTGGATCCCCTCTCAATTACTACAAAACTACCATGTATATATACTTCTACGAATAAGATCTGTGAGCGAACAACATGATCAATGCCAGAGGCTTCACCATCTATTGTAGTATCAACTCACACGCCATTTCTTTTGGTTAAGGATTTCTTTTACAAGCTCAGATTCATGCCCTCTTTCTTATTCTTAGATCCGGTAGCGAGCCAGACTTCCACTGATTCTTATAATCGGTTGAACTTCATCACTGATACTTGAATTACAAAAGAGAATCTGAACACCTAGGTCAAAACATCAAAATCAATTAAATTTCAGACTTTTTTTCCTTTCTTCTATACAAGCATGTATAACGAAACCCTAGACTTAGAATTTCGTCATACTTGCTCGTTCAAGGTTGAAGTCGCGTCAAAATTGAACTACCAATTCAAAACTCATAATCTTCACTACTTGTACTTTCACTCCTGCACTAATCAGTGATCTGCAAGAAAATTGAGAATAAGTGATTTATATGAGGCGTCAATGAATCAACAACTAATGATAAACTTATGTTTGTCCCGCTAGCATATGACCACATCCATTCGTATCTTTTCCTCTCCTATCAGAAGAAGATATTTGGATTTCTGTTGGAATTATATACAGAAAATTATAGGCATTCCATGACCGCAATGATACCAGCCTCAATGTTTTAAATGACTCCATCCTCAAGATTTCTCTTTCTAGCATAGACACAAGCTTCCTCACCTTACTAAGTGGATGGGTCCTCATATTGCACATCAAGGAATCCAGTGGAACTACCACCAGTATGAAAACACTATGAGACGTGAAGAACATGGCTATTGTGAAGACGTACTGCTCTCTGGTCTTGAGAAGGCGTATAATTCCAGGATACTATGAAGAGCTCTACCGCGAATAGATAACATATTTAGCAAAGTAATAGCTAACATAAAAGTCTCATCAGAAGGCTGACCACCTATAAAGTGCAGAGTCAGTCACGCTCCTTCTTGCAATGCTTGACAGCTCAGATACTCCATGCCAACTTCGGCTTCATTTCCGACCTCTATTTAAATGCTTACTTCATCCCATCACATCATCAACAATCAATAATGCAAAAAGACTCTGATATCCCTCTTGTTCTACACAAGATAATTAATTTTTAGAGACATGATAACTCCATCAAATGAAATTATGTCTATTCTAGTGGTGAATTCAAAGTGAACTACACTTGGGGACTGATCATTGGAATGAGGTTTCTCTTCCCCAACACATCAGAAAATTCACCACCATTTATGAAAGACTGATTATTCAAAGAAACAAATCATTGATGAAAAGTTTGAATGAAGTTCATTCACCACCTCCGAAGACTCAGTCATCAATTTTTTTAATCAGAGTCAATTGGATCATTAAGTTCAACAATATATATACCCAATTCAATTAGGTTATAACCTCAGCATCAAAAGATGAATACTCATGAGCATAGGAATGTCTCTCCTCTAATTGCTTTTCTAAGATTAACATCATTACTCTACCCCTATCAACGTTGGCTGCTCACCTTGACTTGATGCCTCTACACCTACATTTCCACTCTTGGGGGTACACACATAAAGTCGATAATAAAGCACGCCTAAACTGGATCTTTGTCTACATCAAGAAAACTATTAGGTTCATCAATAACCTCCCCTGACTGTGTCTTCCACCTTGCTGCTACCAACTATAACTCGAGTCATTATCTCACATTCACTGGCGTTCCATCTCTTGTCTACAACTACCTGTTACTGCTTGCAACTCCTTACATCATCAACTCCATAACAAAGTCACTCTTCATCGAGTTTGAGTTCTTGCACGCCTCCAAGTGGTATATCCAAGCTATTGCATACCGAACTCTGAAAAAGCGTACTTATGGGTGAGGAATAGGGCAACACATCCCTCAAAAAATTTATTTGTACATGTCTCTGCTACAACATACTGAAAGGGCGCGATAATCGGATACTCGAGCTAAGAGATATGACTCTGACGCTAAATTCTACATAATATGAAATTTTACACGGGATTACTGATCACATATGTTCACACATGATTGACCGACCTAGAAAACTCCAAATTAATTGATTCTTGTTGCATATGATATCTTAGCCTCTTGGCTTCAAAATATGGATCGAGCTCATCAATCCGAGTTTGTATGAAGATTTTATGGCCTTTTCCGTAGTAACTATACATGTCTGAATTTTCTGACAATGAGTCTTCACAATAAGTTTCAGTTCATACAAGCTTGTATCTACCTCTTCAACTCATTCAAAGAGTCGTATACATAAAAATAAATTCCTGAAGGAGCCTGAAACCCAATACATTTTCTCCATAAGATGCAATATCACTTATCCATGGTCTTCATATACATGTGAACCAAATCAGTAGCATCCCTTTGTCTTGTTGACAAACACCTCCTGGATGTTCAATACTTGGAGACTTAATCTTATGGAAAAGATCAATTCAACTTCAGTATTGACCTCAGAATCAAGTCAGTAACACTTAACAACAACAGTGAGGATAACAAGGCATGATCAACAGAATCTTACACCAAGGTCGTTATACAACTAGGGAACTTGCACTCTTTCGGTTGATCACATTTAGAGTAGGGATACACCACTACTTCTACCTGCTTCAACAACACTATACTGCCAACTGGAGGCAATAAATAGAATTAAGGTCCTCCTCCCAAGAGAGACGATGCTAACAACACCAACAAGATGGAGTTCTTATTCCTTCAAGACAAGTTCTTAGTACAAATAAGTTTAGAAGAATAGATGAGAAAAAAAGGAGGCTTGTACAATTCGCATACATGGTCCCTCAATTGTCCATCCAGCATGCTCTCCTCTTACATGCCCGTCCAGGCCAAGGATCCTCTCTCATGACGGTCCAAACTGTAGACTCTCACTTATACATCCAAGTTGCGGCCTCCTCTCTTGCATGTACAACAATGTGAACTTACGTAGTCATACTTAAAAGCCCAAACTGCTGATGCTGCATCTTAGATGATGATACTACGCCTTTATACATCTCTTTAAATTATCCCTGACTTATAAATCCATCAACATGACGATATTCGAAGTTCAAGCCTACTGCAATATCTCTGGGTACTCAGACGCAACCAGGGTTTTCTTAGTTTCTGTAACATCTTCACTCTGAACTTCTACATCAACAATCGTTTCAGAGAAGACTTCTTCAGGATATTTCTAGGAAGAGGTAATGGTTTGATCAACCTGGTATACAATCAGTACTCCTTCAACGTTTCTCTGATCCTCTCTACTTTCGTCCTGTAAAATCACCAATTGATGAAGAAAGGTGAGATTCAAGCTCAAACAAGAATTTTCAAAGTATGAGTGGATTAAATATGTAAATATACTTCATGAATCATCTAAAACTCAAGCAAATAGCCCGTAGGCTTAAAAACATGTTTTGGTACTAAGCTCATCAAAGGTAATTTTACATTATCTTGTACTAATTTGCAAACTGGAAGAAATTGGTAATGAATATAGGGGTGAATTATATATAAATATCTTTGTAGATGTTCTCTGCAATATATCAAAAAATCATATCAATCGGACAAGCGAGCTAATAGATATGATCAAAACTCTCAAATATCTCCCAGCTGAAAAATTCCTGAATTATTCCTGAATTTTCATTATCTTGTCTTTCTGACCCCCTAAACGAGCTCGAAACCCAAATTTGTCCTCGTAATTATTTTCTCATCAAAATGCTGGGGTCCACCATCAAAATCCGATTTCGTACGAAGATTCTACAACAATTCTAATAAAGGGTCTTATATCTGAATTTTTTGATGACGAGTTTTCACAACAAGTCTTGATTTATACAAGCATGTACTTACTTCTCTAACATGCTCAAGTGTTCAGAAACATGAATATGAAGTTGTAAAAGACTCTCATGTTTCAGTAACACATGGGGACTACGTCATTATTTCATGAAGACTTTAAAACACGCGGTATTGCCATGAAGACTTCAACTCAAACTTCAATCAAGCGGAATTCGCCTCTTGCACAGCTATAAAACAAGACATGCACGACCAGATATATTATTCACATGTCTAACTTCGGTTGAAGCCACCAGCCCAACTTTGTTGAAACTCGCGTATCCAGCTTCAATCGAGTTTGGCTCATACCACTCGCGTGTCCACCGTCTAAGAATCTAATCAAAGCGCGGCATATCAAATGGAAAGCATACATGATCAAATCTACTATTTATGCAATAATTAATCAAGCTAACAATGAAGATAAATTACTAAACAATTAAACCATTTATTTATAAATTTTCCATAATCAAAATTGGTTTTTACCTAAAACCCTAGTCACAAAAATCAGTGAGACATGGAGATGGATTTCTGAAAACCCATAAAAAGAATTAATAAAAGTAGAGACAAAGAGATAAACCCAATTTTTATCAACGCTCTAATCTCTGTATAACTTCGAAGTCTCTCCCCTTCTCAGCCGCACTTCTCTACTCCACAGGCTAGCCTCGGTCTTCTTCCTTTTGTTTCTGTCTCTCTCTCAGTTGTCAGTCGTCACCTGCCTTCTTTACTTTAATCCACCGTACCAAGCAAAACCTCTGAAAGCACTCTCACCGAAAACCTCCGCCTCCCCAAAACACAACGAAACCTCAACAGAAAATAACATATCCCTTATGTTCTCTCTCTTGCGTCTATTTATACTCTCATCCAACACGTGTTGTATGCCTAGGCTAGGCCTTAAAATAAAACCTAAAGAAAGTCCCCTCCTTTTATTACGCTTCCCTAGCCTTTATACTCGGCTTCACCTGACCATATGACGACCAGCAGCCATTAATTCCTCACTCCAATCGCCCCCTAGGTACATCAACATCTAGCCACACTTTGCTTCTCTTAATCTTCATCCAATACCCAACAACCAAACTCCACCTAGCCTAAACTCCACCTGCGTCAGCCTCGTTTTATATCAAATATCTCTGCGGTAACATGGGCTTGTCCCCATTCTCTCGTTCACTTACTTTCCTTTTTATAGTCTATCTAGGTTTTTTTTTCACTGCCACCATGCCAAATAGAAGACCCTTACTCACTTTTTGCTTTTCTTCTTCACGTGTTGTACCACCTACTCTCACCTCTAGGCTAGCTCTTTCTTCCCCTAGGTATGACCTAGCCCCCTTATGTCTTGTCTCTTTCTCACCGACACACTACAAGACCCAACAACCTTCTAATCTCGGTCCCACCTTTTCTAGCTTTTCTTTTCTATTAGATTTTACCATTCACGTGCAACGCCTGCAGCCTAGCCGAAACCAACTCCTAGCCACTCTTCCAATCTCGGTCCCACCTGCTCTTGTCAGCCTCTCTATTCACATCATAAATTCAAGACGTTCCACCTTCTTCTTTAACATGTTGTCTACCAACTTACTCCAAACATACCACATCAACTAGCCAATTCTCTCTTTCACTTCTTTTACATGCCTGACAACCCCAACAGTCTTCACGTGCTACCACCCCCTGCCTAGGCTTCTCTTCTTACTTTCATTTTCCGTGTTAGACCACCAATAGAGCCTGTCTCTTCTTTCCTAGGCTTTTCTCTCACGTTAATTTCTACAAAACCCAAAACAACCGAGCTCCACCTGCTCTAAATAAAACCTAACGCCAACTCTACTCCAAGACTAGATCAAGTGACACATCCATCAACAACAAATCATGTTCGTCCAATTCATATGAGCAAGCTATTTCAGGCCAGTCAGCCTTGTCTCTCCAATTTCATACCAAATTAGTCCATTTAGCCATTATAATTGTAATGTCGGGTTTTTTCGATGTATCGTCTATAAAAACATAAAAATTTATTACTAATATAAAACGAAGTACTAGTAAATATAAATTAGGAGATAAAAATGTATAAATTAAGTCTGTATCAAATACCCCCAAACCTATATTTTGCTAGTCCTCGAGCAAAACTAATCTAAAAATAAAATAAAAATCCTAACTCACTTTCGCAGGAATCGCGACTACATTTAGCATATGTAATAAGCCTTTAAACCCCTAATTGGCCTTAGCGGACGAGTGTTGTCTCGTGAGGGTTTACAAGAGATATACCCACAAAACCTTTACTCCAAATTCTAGCTACCTGTGAACGATTTAGGATAGACACTAAACAAGCTATTTAGTTGGAATACTAAATTCTTCGGATGTATGAATCATTATCCTGTATGAATCCAATTATTGTACACAAGTTTTCACTCAGCATACTTAAATTCATATAAGAATGCAAACTCTACTCAAATAATCATTGAACATCCGAAACTGGATAAAAATTCACATTGCTCGAAATCAATCAAATTCAAACACAGGGATAGATTAGAAAATGGATATAGAAGTGATGAATGGTGCATATGTTGACTAAGGTGAACGGTGTTTCCAAAAATATTAGTATAAAATCCGGTTCAGATGCTCTTATTTTTATTATTATTTATATACACAATATTTTTTATTTTTTTTATCTTTTTTTTATGACTGCATGATTAGATCTTTTGAATCTAAAAGCATGTTCTTTTTCAGCAGATTACATGATTGTTCCCATGGATCCTGCATTCCATGCTTGCTTAGGCGACGGAGACAGGGAAAACACACACATATTGCTATCAAAGTGTCAAAAAAATTTTTTTTTTTTTTTTTTCAACAAAATTAAAATTCTAATACATCCGAGCTACGACCTTATGACAATACTAGGGACCCACCAAATCACTTAGAGAAACATAAAATTGAAAAAATAAAAATAAAAAGTGATATGATTTTGATGATTCTGAGATATGATTGTTCAATGATTATCATGTTATTTCTAACACCTGAGTGCATCCAGATATGAATAGACCATTCAGCTGGGCACACCAATTCCTATAAATAAGAGCTATGTTTCCATCTACCTAGAATGGCTAGTGTCATCCTGAATAATTCACAAGTTTCTAAATTTTAGAGTTTCTTATTGGCATCAATTTTCGGAAACTCTACCCCCAAACCTAAATTTAACATTGTCCTCAATGTTTCAAACCGTGCAACCTAGAATGGTATGCAATAAATATAGATATGAGAAAAAAATATAAATCGAAAACAAGGGACATGAACGTCTCACCTGATTGACGCAAGAAAAACAGTGTTGTATGTAACATACATCAAACGATAATAATAACAAAGAACACTAAAAATAAAAATAAACAAAAAGCCTAAAATAAAATAAAAACAAGAAAATAAAAATCTACCTATTGGATATGTACAGATAGAATCTCCAAACACTAATAACCTGAAAATCTGGGGATCAACCCAAAATACAATATATACAAATGACAGTTTTACAATTATATTATGGTGACACAGTGATTATATTATGGTGACACAGTGACACTGAAACTATCAAAAACAAGGGATTACCCCCAAACCAAGTTTTTACTACCCTCGGAAGTGCGTAAAGAACATAATATGGGGATAACATTGGGATTGGGGAAATATTAATCGGTTCGTGCACGGTGTCAAGCACAGGCAAGTCCTCTGGATATTTGGATGCAAAGTGATCCAACAAAACTTGAGAAGCACACAATTCTAATCCTAAATTAGGTAACTTTTGGAAGTTTAGGGGTCTAGAAACAACCTCTAAGTCGGGTGAATGATCTTGTGAGATAGATTCATCTATAGAATTAGGCAAATCATCCACAGGGTCATCTGTATGTTCTATTTGGAACTGAGAGTCACTACAAGACTGATCATCATCATCCGGATATAATCTCCGCATTGCCAGAACTCTCAATCTGTGTTCCAAACTAAGCTGTCTGTGTTTATAATACTTCTCGTATATCATTAGAGGTGATTCTTCACTTACCTCAGGTGAAGCAAGCACTTCATTATGCCGTGACCGATTTAATAATTCCCCCAGTGTCATATTAGATGACGTCTCCGGCATAAGAGTCAGAAAATGCAAAACATTCCTCATCCTCGGAAAAGTACCTAAAAAGAGACACTAAAACACAAAACAAGTCAAATAGAACTAAGAATCCTAAAAGAAAAATAAAAACATATACAAAAATAAAAATAAATAAAATAAAAACCTAAACTATGATTAGAAAATAAAAAATATTAATTACAATATTCCACAACCGCTCCCCGGCAGCGGCGCCAAAAATTGATAGGATTTTAAAATGCCCTATATAAATAACCGCAATTGCACGGTATATACAATGCAGAAAACGGCAAGTATGGGTCGAACCTACAGGGAGAAGGAAAATACTGCAGTCAATATCTCAATTAAACTAATCATAAATAATATTTTTGGATTTTTTAGAAATTCTAATGAACAAGAAAATAATAAAATAAGCTGGCTAAAAAAATACAATGTGATAAAGTAGAGAGAGCACTAGAGTTTTCGGTTTTCGCCAATTTGATATATAGAACTCACATTTTAATCTCCAAAATTATCGTTTCACCACTGTATTTTTCTTCGCTTCCAAGTTGACATTTCTAAAGAATTGCTTATCAATAGAAAAGTATATCCCACCTAATGTTTTTAAGCATGGCATATCAGTTTAAAAGCATAAAAAGTCAGTAGAACTATCTAACCAATATATAGTTTCAATGAATCAAATATCTAGTTGATTGCATACTGATCTAATTTTAGAAGTGGTAAATAAGGTGATCGTTTCTCGAACTTGTGAAGGTAATGATCTTAGAAAATAATAGACTAAATCTAAACTAATAAAAATCAGGAAAATAAACTAGAAATGATTTTTAGAAAATATGGGGAAAACCAGGAATCAGGAATCAGTTATTTCTAACAATTTATGTGATTAATCGGGTAATTCTTTTAAATAAATTAAGCTCAAATATTGCCAACATAGGTTTTATGCAAAAAAGTAGAGGTAAATCATAAGCATGGGACATCAGAGGTTGTCAACCCA
>JAJJMC010002113.1:17500-25900 GCA_023531435.1 Papaver californicum | reverse complement strand
CCTGATGTTGAGCTTTTCAATTTTTGCTAATAAATGATTAGCAACAAAAGGATTTTTTTTTAGTGAACGTGTCACAGCTAATTACTCCTATCTTTTTTTCTTTTGTAAAGACGAAGAAACATATTCTCGATTTTCTCTCCTATTTAGTACGTCGACGAAGAATCAAACTATCACTATATTTATTCCTTTTTCTACTTCTTCTTCCAAGCGCAGGATAACCCCAAGGGGTTGTGGGTTGTTTTCTACCAATTGGGGCCCTTCCTTCACCACCCCCATGGGGATGGTCTACAGGGTTCATAACTACCCCTCTTACTACAGGACGCTTACCTAGCCAACGCTTAGATCCGGCTCTACCCAAACTTTTCTGGTTCACCCCAACATTACCCACTTGTCCGACTGTTGCTGAGCAGTTTTTGGATATCAAACGGACCTCCCCAGACGGTAATTTTAATGTGGCCGATTTACCCTCTTTTGCAATCAGTTTCGCTACAGCACCCGCTGCTCTAGCTAATTGTCCACCCTTTCCAAGTGTGATTTCTATGTTATGTATGGCCGTGCCTAAGGGCATATCGGTTGAAGTAGATTCTTCTTTTTGATCAATCAAAACCCCTTCCCAAACTGTACAAGCTTCTTCCAAAGCATACGGCTTTCTGGATGTATATAATGATATCTAGACAGATGGATCTTATATGAATCGTATGATGAAGTACCACATGAGTGGATATATTGGAATCCAAATCTGCCGAATCACTCATGTTATGATCTTCTACATCCTAGGTCTCCCCGTTCCATCATCTGGCTTATGTTCTTCATGTAGCATTCAGACCGAATGACTCTATGAAATTACGTCGATATTTCCACATATTACGGGTAACGTAGGAGACATCTCTATTTTTCCCCGGGGGTAGAATTACCACTGCTTAGCTTTCAATTCGCCTCTGACCATCAAATGAAATGTGAATAACCCGTCCTCCTCTCTTTGAAACAAGGGGCGCTTCCGGTTCTGTCGGTGCTTCAAACAATTTTGTCTTCTCCATATTACCATATCTCTAGAGTCAATAATTTTATATGAGGAACTACTGAACTCAATCACTTGCTGCCGTTACTCTTCAGTTTTCTGTTGAGGTCTATCCCGTAGAGGTACTCAAATTGGATCAGTGATTGATTTCTAGGTTTCGTCGTAAACCTAATTGGTTACTTCCAATTACGTAAATCAATGGTTCAAACCGCACTCAAAGGTAGGGCATTTCCCATTGAGATAGGAACTTCTGTACCAGAAACAATGGTATCTCCAATTATAGCCCCTCTGGGATGTAAAATATATCTCTTCTCACCATCCCCATAGTGTATGAGACAAATGTATGCATTTCGGTTGGGGTCGTATTCTATGGTTACGATTCTACCAGATATGTCTTTTTCATTCCGTCGAAAATCTATTTTACGGTATAGACGCTTATGACCTCCCCCTCTATGCCTTGCGGTAATGATGCCTCTGGCATTACGACCTTTACCACAATGACGCTGTCCAGAGATCAAATTATTTCGTGAATTGGATTTCACTTGACTGTCTACGGCCCCATTGCGTGTGCTCGGAGTAGAAGTTTTGTATAAATGTATCGCCGTGTTATTAAGTATTTTTTTTTAAGTTCTTTTCTTTCTAAGAGGTGGAATAGAATAACCCGGTTGAAGCGTAATGATCATACGTTTGTAATGCATTGTATGTCCCATAGGTCCCATTCTTCTACCCTTTCCCGGGAGTCGATGACTATTCATAGCTATTACCTTGACACCAAAGAAGAGTTCGACCCAATGCTTTATTTCTGTCCTAGTTGATCCTGATTCGACATTAGAAGTATATTGATTGTTCCCCAATAACCGAATACTTTTGTCTGTAAATACTGCATATTTGATTCCATCCATAAATCCATTTTCTTCCCTATGAGTTCCAGTATTGATAAGAATTCTAGTTCTTACTGTTCATATGTTATGGTATGAATATACCATACCAATTCGTTATGTATGGATGATGAGATTCCATTGATACAGAGCCAATTCCAATAGACTTATTGAACGTTCCCATTGGCGTGCATCCAGCAGGAATTGAACCTACGAATTTGCCAATTATGAGTTGGGCGCTTTAACCATTCAGCCATGGATGCTTAACAGGGATCATCGTACATCGTGAATAACCAAATTCCAATTGAAATGAAATCTTTAGGAGGAATCAATGAAACAGGAATCAATGAAACGACATCAATTCAAATCCTGGATCTTCGAATTGAGAGAGATATTGAGAGAGATCAAGAATTCTCACTATTTCTTAGATTCATGGACCAAATTCGATTCAGTGGGATCTTTCACTCACATTTTTTTCCACCAAGAACGTTTTATGAAACTCTTTGACCCCCGAATTTGGAGTATCCTCCTTTCACGCGATTCACAGGGTTCAACAAGCAATCGATATTTCACGATCAAAGGTGTAGTACTGCTTGTAGTAGCGGTCCTTATATATCGTATTAACAATCGAAATATGGTCGAAAGAAAAAATCTCTATTTGATGGGGCTTCTTCCTATACCTATGAATTCCATTGGACCCAGAAATGATACATCGGAAGAATCTTTTTGGTCTTCCAATATTAATAGGTTGATTGTTTCGCTCCTCTATCTTCCAAAAGGGAAAAAGATCTCTGAGAGTTGTTTCATGGATCCGAAAGAGAGTACTTGGGTTCTCCCAATAACGAAAAAGTGTATCATGCCTGACTCTAACTGGGGTTCGCGGTGGTGGAGGAACCGGATCGGAAAAAGGTGGAATTCTAGTTGTAAGATATCTAAGGAAACCGTAGCTGGAATTGAGATCTCATTTAAAGAGAAAGATATCAAATATCTGGAGTTTCTTTTTGTATCCTATACGGATGATCCGATCCGCAAGGACCATGATTGGGAATTGTTTGATCGTCTTTCTCTGAGGAAGAAGCGAAACATAATCAACTTGAATTCGGGCCAGCTATTCGAAATCTTAGTGAAACACTGGATTTGTTATCTCATGTCTGCTTTTCGTGAAAAAAGACCAATTGAAGTGGAGGGTTTCTTCAAACAACAAGGAGCTGAGTCAACTATTCAATCAAATGAGATTGAACATGTTTCCCATCTCTTCTCGAGAAACAAGTGGGGTATTTCTTTGCAAAATTGTGCTCAATTTCATATGTGGCAATTCCGCCAAGATATCTTCGTTAGTTGGGGGAAGAATCTGCACGAGTCGGATTTTTTGAGGAACGTATCGAGAGAGAGTTGGATTTGGTTAGACAATGTGTGGTTGGTAAGCAAGGATCGGTTTTTTAGCAAGGTACGGAATGTATCGTCAAATATTCAATATGATTCCACAAGATCTATTTTCGTTCAAGTAACGAATTCTAGCCAATTGAAAGGATCTTCTGATCAATCCAGAGACCCTTTCGATTCGATTAGTAATGAGGATTCGGAATATCACACATTGATCAATCAAAGAGAGATTCAACAACTAAAAGAAAGATCGATTCTTTGGGATCCTTCCTTTCTTCAAACGGAACGAACAGAGAGAAAATCAGACCGATTCCCGAAATGCCTTTCTGGATATTCCTCAATGTCCCGGCTATTCACGGAACGTGAGAAGCAGATGAATAATCATCTGCTTCCGGAAGAAATCGAAGCAATTCTTGGGAATTCTACAAAATCAATTCGTTCCTTTTTCTCTGACAGATGGTCAGAACTTCATCTGGGTTCGAATCCTACTGAGAGGTCCACTAGAGATCATAAATTGTTGAAGAAAGAACAAGATGTTTCTTTTGTCCCTTCCAGACGATCGGAAAATAAAGAAATGGTTGATATATTCAAGATAATTACGTATTTACAAAATACCGTCTCAATTCATCCTATTTCATCAGATCCGGGATGTGATATGGTTCCGAAGGATGAACCGGATATGGCCAGTTCCAATAAGATTTCATTCTTGAACCAAAATCCATTTTTTTCTTTCTTTCATCTATTCCATGACCGAAACAGGGGGGGGTACACGTTACACCGCGATTTTGAATCAGAAGAGAGATTTCAAGAAATGGCAGATCTATTCACTCTATCAATAACCGAGCCGGATCTGGTGTATCATAAGGGATTTTCCTTTTCTATTGATTCCTACGGGTTGGATAAAAAAAAATTATTGAATGAGGTATTCAACTCCAGGGATGAATCGAAAAAGAAATCTTTCTTGGTTCTACCTCCTATTTTTTATGAAGAGAATGAATCTTTTTATCGAAGGATCAGAAAAAAATCGGTCCGGATCTCCTGCGGGAATGACTTGGAAGATCCAAAACCAAAAAGAGTGGTATTTGCTAGCAACAACATAATGGAGGCAGTCAATCAATATAGATTGATCCGAAATCTGATTCAAATCCAATATAGCACCTATGGGTACATAAGAAATGTATCGAATCGATTCTTTTATGGAATTCAAAGGGATCAAATAGGAAATGATACTCTGAATCATAGAACTATAATGAAATATACGATCAACCAACATTTATCGAATTTGAAAAAGAGTCAGAAGAAATGGTTCGATCCTCTTATTTCTCGAACCGAGAGATCCATGAATCGGGATCCTAATGCATATAGATACAAATGGCCCAACGGGAGCAATAATTTCCAGGAACATTTGGAACATTTCGTTTCTGAGCAGAAGAGCCGTTTTCAAGTAGTGTTCGGTCGATTACGTATTAATCAATATTCGATTGATTGGTCCGAGGTTATCGACAAACAAGATTTGTCCAAGTCACTTCTCTTTTTGTCCAAGTCACTTCTCTTTTTGTCTAAGTCACTTCCTTTTTTCTTTGTGAGTATCGGGAATATCCCCATTCATAGGTCCGAGATCCACATCTATGAATTGAAAGGGCCGAATGATCAACTCTGCAATCAGTTGTTAGAATCAATAGGTGTTCAAATCGTTCATTTGAATAAATTGAAACCCTTCTTATTGGATAATCGTGATACTTCCCAAAAATCGAAATTCTTGATCAATGGAGGAACAATATCACCGTTTTTATTCAATAAGATACCAAAGTGGATGATTGACTCATTTCATACTAGAAATAATCGCAGGAAAGACTTTGATAACACCGATTCCTATTTCTCAATGATATCCCACGATCGAGACAATTGGCTGAATCCCGTGAAACCATTTCATAGAAGTTCATTGATCTCTTCTTTTTATAAAGCAAATCGACTTCGATTCTTGAATAATCCACATCACTTCTGGTTCGATTGTAACAAAAGATTCCCTTTTTATGTGGAAAAGGCCCGTATCAATAATTATGATCTTACGTATGGACAATTCCTCAATATCTTGTTCATTCGCAACAACATTTTTTCTTTGTGCGTCGGTCCAAAAAAACATGTTTTTTTGGAGAGAGATACTATTTCATCAATCGAGTCACAGGTATCTAACATATTCATACCTAACGATTTTCCACAAAGTGGTGACGAAAGGTATAACTTGTACAAATCTTTCCATTTTCCAATTCGATCCGATCCATTCGTTCGTAGAGCTATTTACTCGATCCCAGACATTTCTGGAACACCTCTAACAGAGGGACAAATAGTCAATTTTGAAAGAACTTATTGTCAACCTCTTTCAGATATGAATCTCTCTGATTCAGAAGGGAAGAACTTGCATCAGTATCTCAATTTCAATTCAAACATGGGTTTGATTCACACTCCATGTTCTGAGAAATATTTACCATCCGAAAAGAGGAAAAAACAGAGTCTTTGTCTAAAGAAATGCGTTGAGAAATGGCAGATGTATAGAACCCTTCAACGAGATAGTGCTTTTTCAAATCTCTCAAAATGGAATCTGTTACAAACATATATGCCATGGTTCCTTACTTCGGCAGGGTGCAAATATCTAAATTTCACCCTTTTAGATACTTTTTCAGACCTATTGCCGATACTAAGTAGCAGTCAAAAATTTGTATCCGTTTTTCATGATATTATGCATGGATCAGATACATCATGGCCAATTCCTCAGAAAAAATTGTGGGCGATTCTTCCACAATGGAATCCGATAAGTGAGATTTCGAGTAAGTGTTTACATAATCTTCTTCTGTCCGAAGAAATGATTCATCGAAATAATGAGTCACCCGTTCCATTGATATGGATACATCTGAGATCACCAAATGCTCGGGAGTTCCTCTATTCAATCCTTTTCCTTCTTCTTGTTGCTGGATATCTCGTTCGTACACATCTTCTCTTTGTTTCCCGGGCCTCTAGTGAGTTACAGACAGAGTTCGAAAAGATCAAATCTTTGATGATTCCATCATACATGATTGAGTTGCGAAAACTTCTGGATAGGTATCCTACATCTGAACTGAACTCTTTCTGGTTAAAGAATCTCTTTCTAGTTGCTCTGGAACAATTAGGAGATTCTCTAGAAGAAATACGGGGTTCTGCTTCTGGTGGCAACATGCTATTGGGTGGTGGTCCCACTTATGGGGTCAAATCAATACGTTCTAAGAAGAAATATTTGAATATCAATCTCATCGATATCATAAGTATCATACCAAATCCCATCAATCGAATCACTTTTTCGAGAAATACGAGATATCTAAGTCGTACAAGTAAAGAGATCTATTCATTGATAAGAAAAAGAAAAAACGTGAACGTTGATTGGATTGATGATAAAATAGAATCCTGGGTCGCGAACAGTGATTCGATTGATGATGAAGAAAGAGAATTCTTGGTTCAGTTCTCCACCTTAACGACAAAAAAAAGGATTGATCAAATTCTATTGAGTCTGACTCATAGTGATCATTTATCAAAGAATGACTCTGGTTATCAAATGGTTGAACAACCGGGATCAATTTACTTACGATACTTAGTTGACATTCATAAAAAAGATCTAATGAATTATGAGTTCAATAGATCCTGTTTAGCAGAAAGACGGATATTCCTTGCTCATTATCAGACAATCACTTATTCACAAACCTCGTGTGGGGCTAATAGTTTTCATTTCCCATCTCATGGAAAACCCTTTTCGCTCCGCTTAGCCCTATCCCCGTCTAGGGGTATTTTAGTGATAGGTTCTATAGGAACTGGACGATCCTATTTGGTCAAATACCTAGCGACAAACTCTTATGTTCCTTTCATTACGGTATTTCCGAACAAGTTCCTGGATGACAAGCCTAAAGGTTATCTTATTGATGATATTGATGGTAGTGACAATATCGAGATTGATGCTAGTGACGATATCGATGATGACCTTGATACAGAGCTGCTAACTATGACGAATGCGCTAACTATGTATATGACGCCGAAAAAAGACCGATTTGATATCACCCTTCAATTCGAATTAGCAAAAGCAATGTCTCCTTGCATAATATGGATTCCAAACATTCATGATCTGTATGTGAATGAGTCGAATTACTTATCCCTCGGTCTATTAGTGAACTATCTCTCCAGGGATTGTGAAAGATGCTCCACTAGAAATCTCCTTGTTATTGCTTCGACTCATATTCCCCAAAAAGTAGATCCCGCTCTAATAGCTCCGAATAAATTAAATACATGCATTAAGATACGGAGGCTTCTTATTCCACAACAACGAAAGCACTTTTTCACTCTTTCATATACTAGGGGATTTCACTTGGAAAAGAAAATGTTCCATACTAATGGATTCGGGGCCATAACCATGGGCTCCAATGCACGAGATCTTGTAGCACTTACCAATGAGGCCCTATCCATTAGTATTACACAGAAGAAATCCATTCTAGACACTAATACAATTAGATCCGCTCTTCATAGACAAACTTGGGATTTGCGATCCCAGGTAAGATCGGTTCAGGATCATGGGATCCTTTTCTATCAGATAGGAAGGGCTGTGGCACAAAATATACTTCTAAGTAATTGCCCCATAGATCCTATATCTATCTATATGAAGAAGAAATCATGTAAGGAAGGGGATTCTTTTTTGTACAAATGGTACTTCGAGCTTGGAACGAGCATGAAGAAATTAACGATACTTCTTTATCTTTTGAGTTGTTCTGCCGGATCGGTCGCTCAAGATCTTTGGTCTCTACCCGGACCCGATGAAAAAAATGGGATCACTTCTTATGGATTCGTTGAGAATGATTCTGATCTAGTTCATGGCCTATTAGAAGTAGAAGGCGCTCTGGTGGGATCCTCACGGACAGAAAAAGATTGCAGTCAGTTTGATAATGATCGAGTGACATTGCTTCTTCGGTCCGAACCAAGAAATCCCTTAGATATGATGCAAAATGGATCTTGTTCTTTTGTTGATCAGAGATTTCTATATGAAAAAAACGAGTCGGAGTTTGAAGAAGGAGCCCTCGACCCGGAACAGATAGAGGAGGATTTATTCAA
>JAJJMC010002107.1:0-23540 GCA_023531435.1 Papaver californicum | reverse complement strand
CCAGGAATATTTACGGTTGGGTTTTGGCTTAAAACCCAACCGTAAAATTGATATTCATATTTACGCTTGGTTTTTGGATGAAAACCCAACCGTAAGTATAGTATGAATTTTTTTTTCAGGTTTACGGTTGGGTTTTAGTTGAAAACCCAACCGTAAACCTTTTTTTTAACTTGATTTTTCCTTTGCTTGGTTTCCAACTTGAAATCTTTGTAAATAAAACATGAGCTAGACAAATTTAAAGTTAAAAGCTTTTTCATACATTCTAACTAAATTTCTAATACCCACAAAAGAAAAAGGTCCTTAGTTTGACGCAATTATTATAATAAACATAGAATTAGGGAGAAGGAGGAGGGGTAGGTCGATGAGTTTTACGAGTTCTTTTTTTGCTCTTGCTACCACGAGTACGAGCACCATCATGACCGCCATGCGTACGAGCACCACGTTGCATATCCTCGGCTTCATCATGTGTCTCTTCTTCACTAGGTTGCGGCTCTCTTCGGCTAGTAATCCCATCTCTTGTACCGTCTCTACTCCTCTTTAAACTTCGAACCGTCTCATCTTCGTCTGCTTCATGAAGCTTCCCAATTTTGGCTTGCAGGTTCTTCAATTGGTCAGACGTCGTCATATCAACTCTACTTAGGCATGGAATGATAGACTCTGTCAATGCACGTGCTTTCTTTTTGACCTTATTTTTCTATTCACATATGAAAATAAAAGTTGGTTGAGTCTTTAGTAATAAATCTTAAAAACATTAATAACAAAAGTAATTTACGTACCAAATTGAAATATGATTTCTTCCAAAAACCATCCTTTGTGTTGTTTCCTTCACCCATTTGAATATTTTCATAGATTCTGGATCAATGTTGATGACAGTTGGATGACCAAAATAGCGATACCAATCCAAGTAATCTTCTTCAGCCTCTTTTGTGCCCAGAGATGGATTTACCTCCTCCATTTGGATTTGGTATTCCGATTGATGGCGGTTGTTCCAAACCGCGACCGGAGGCGTTGGGTTGTAGTTTAGCACGATGCTTGGGCCTTCGATCATGGAGCCATTCACACACAATTTAAAGGCTTCGTGTGTTTCCTTGGATTGGACATATCCAGTTTGGAGGAGAGTTCAACGGGGGTTGCACATCACGTACCCAAACGGATGGTACAAAGGCCCGTTGTAGCCTGCCACGTCCGACAATTCACGTAAATCTTCAACATCTCCATCATCATTTATGTTAATCTTCACATAAGGATCAAAATCCACATCTTCAACGGTGAAAGCATCAATTTCACTTCTCATATTTGCTATCTGCACTTCTTTATGCTTTGCCTGAGTACCAGTGAAGATGAATTTCTTTCCTGTAGGTCCAGTACCATCAACGCTCGACTTCGTTTTAGGAGCCAGGCTCGGAAAGTGATCATAGACTCATGCCTATGAAGACAATAAATATTAATATAAGATAATGCGCAAAAAAAAAAACACTGAATTTAAACATTGAAATTCCAACAATAAATTACCTGAAGAAGACCAGTATTCCCGGCAATCTCAGTTCCTGTAACCCTCAAAGATTTTCTAAGGTTGGAAAGTATGTAAGCGAGGGTGGCAGTTCCCCATGAATACTCATGCGTCTTCTTGAGATCTGTCAACCACTGTAGAAAGTGAGCGTTGACCCTGTTTCCTGAGTTGTCAACAAAGAAGATGGTGCCGAGCATATATAGCAGAAACGCCCTGGCTGTACGCATAACTCTGGTTTCATCTATGACGACCCCAGCTTGTTCCAACTTCAAGGTTCCTCCAAAATTCTCCCTTAGACTACGTAACAAGATTTTCTTGGTCATACCTAAACCTTTCTTCATTTTCATCCCCGGTTTATCTCCATAAACCAATTTAAACTCTGACTCGGCTTCTCTTTTCTCCCATCCAAGTGCATCTTTGACAAGGACACAAAGATCACTCTAGGACATGTTGTTTTAAAATCTTCATACACGGCTTTACCTTCAACTGGTAAGCCAAGAATTGACTCCACATCATCCGGCGTTATTATCATCTCGCCGAATGGGAGATGAAACGTATCGGTTTCAGGCCAATAATGTTCCCTGAAGGCGGTGCAGGTGACACTGTCATACTCCAACATCGAATTGGTAATTCTGGGAGCTAACCCGATACCATTTACGAGAAGTTGGACGGCCATACATTCTTCACCTAAGGGACAATGTTGAGCCATTTGGCGAACCAATTTCTTGATCGTCTGTGTATGATCCTACAAAGAATAAAAACAATCTTTTTTAACTTGAAGTTAAGCAAACGGAAATTTAACGAAACAAGAGAAGTTTTTAGATTAACACCCTCGTCTCAGCAACTTTGGCATCCCATGAATGGGGATAACCAAATAATATAACACACCTGTCTCGGGCCTCACCCCAAGGTCTTCCATTCCTCTTCTTAGGCAACAACACGTCTTTGCCTTTGGGAATATGCTTCCCTTTCGGTTATGGCTGCTTCTTTGGATTTTTTTGCTTCTGTTGAGGTTCGGAAGAAGCAACAACAATTTCTTTACCTTTGCCCTGAGGAACATCTTGTTCGTTGTCCGTCTCTTCTTCCTCATATTGTTGCTCTTGTGATGGTTCTCTAATCACAAGAGAACCTCCTCTGAACACCGATAAATCTTCCAATTCTTGGAAAACATTATATTCCTCTTGAGGTAGTGCAAGTTGAGGAGTGCTACCACCCCCTACCTTAAAAGTCGGATTCTTCTTATGGTTCTTTCTCAAGCCTCTATTATCTACCCCTAAATGTACTCTGTGGCGAGGGGTTGGAGTGTGAGAAACTGGTGTTAAATTATTACCCCTCATCTTCCTACAACATACAAGCAATACAAGTTAGATAATTTCCAAGCAATTCAACACAAACAACTTCAATTTGAAAATTCAGATTTTTTTACGGTTGGGTTACACATATAGAACCAACTGTAATAAAAAACATCAAGAAGATAACCTACACATGATAATTTACGGTTGAGAATGACACTCCAACCCAACCGTAAAAAATCTTCACCAAAACATTTTAACTAACCAGAAGCATTTACGGTTGGGTTTTCCGATCAAACCCAACCGTAAAACATCCTCACCAAAACATATTAACTAACCAGAAGCATTTACGGTTGGGTTTTCCAATCGAACCCAACTGTAAAAAATCCTCAACACAAAATTTTATTTAGCAGAAAAAATTAAGGTTGGAAATCATAATCAAACCCAACCGTGAACTTCAAAAAAAAAAAATTGGCACAAATTGTTTTACGGTTGGGTTCAAAATTGAACCCAACCGTAAATTTAAGAACAAACCATAAATTTTACTGTAACCTATTTTTTTGCACAAAAACAACAATCAAACAAGAAAATCAATCACTTTTGGGTTCTAAAAATAACATGGGTTTTGTTCAATACCTTAGATACACCATTGTTTGTTGTTTCAGAGTTTGATTTTGATTGTCACTACCGATTTGTTCTTCAATCTCTTGATTAGGTTGAAAAGTTTGATTTTGGTTGGCATCACTACTACCTTCTACACCTTTACTATGATTCTTCATCACGAATTGTTGAGTTTAATCGACGAAGAATTTTTCGAATCGACGATTAATCAACGAGGAATTTCAATGGAGAAAAAATTAAAAATGGGTTACAGTTAGGTTTTGAGAGAGGTTTTGAGAGAGTTTGATGAAATGAAAGTTTGTTTTGTTTAGATTTTAATTAATAGAAGGGTAAAATTGACATTTAACATATCCCCTAGAACATCCCTTAACGCATTTTTAGGTCACCCTGCCTCACATTGGAACTCCTCTACAAATGTGGGAGCCCATATATAAGATTACTTTTTATACGTGATTGTGGATGCTATAGGAAAAGAGATAGTCTACAATGTTTTGACAAATGTAATTAAAACACCAGTGTATGACAGATGGACTTGTGTTACCAAGTGGTAGGGACCCAAAAGTTTATTATATTAGATTCTTGTGTAGGAACGAAGCCAAGCCCAGAGTTAATTAATTGTGGCTCTAGTCCAAAAAAAAGAAGCCTGATATAGGGGCTCCAACATCAATAGAGGGGCTCCAATAATAAGACGAAATAGGGATATTATGAAGTAAAACTCAAAAACCTCTTATTCATAATATTTTCACAATGCCTAAATCACCCCTGATTAGTTAATCTTAATTACACTAATTAATTAAAAATTAAGCTAATCATGATTAATTAAACATAATCTTTTACTTAATCAAATGATTTGAAAAAAATTTCTTTTGAATTTGTGTTTGGTGGGAAGAAAAACTAGATGAAATTTAAGATTTTTTTTTTTTAAACCCTAGATTTTGATAGGGATATTATGAAGTAAAACTCAAAAACCCCTTATTCATAATATTTTCACAATGCCTAAATCACCCCTGATTAGTTAATCTTAATTACACTAATTAATTAAAAAAATAAGCTAATCATGATTAATTAAACATAATCTTTTACTTAATCAAATGATTTGAAATTTTTTTCTTTTGAATTTGTGTTTGGTGGGAAGAAAAACTAGATGAAATTTAAGATTTTTTTTTTTAAACCCTAGATTTTGATTCAATAAACCATAGTAGCATTGAGGATACCTCTAACTTATACTCTTGATACTTTTATGGCTCAAATTTGATGAAATCACGATTTGAAAGATTGATCTTTTGTTGTTCAGAGAAACTTACGGTTGGGTTTCATGTCGAACCCAACCGTAACACCAAGAACACCCCAGATTTACGGTTGGGTTTTCAACCAAACCCAACCGTAACTAATTTGTTCTTCATATTACGGTTGGGTTATTAAACAAACCCAACCGTAACTTCAATTGTAGGAGATGAAGATTCAATTAAGATTTACGGTTAGGTTTTCAACCAAACCTAACCGTAACTAATCTTTAAACCCCAATCGGAAAATTAGATAAATATATTTTAAGATTTTTTAATTTCTATCATGTAGAGAATTGAAAAACAGCTAACCCCAAAAAAATGAGGTCAATCGGACATCGTATGAAGGAGTTATGATCAAAACGGTGAAATCTATTTGTATCCAGGAATAGTTACGGTTGGGTTCGCCAATAAACCCAACCGTAAATTTGAGATTTTTGGGCTTCATTGAGCCCAAATTTACGGTTGAGTTTATTGGCGAACCCAACCGTAACTATTCCTGGATACAAATAGATTTCACCGTTTTGATCATAACTCCTTCATACGATGTCCGATTGACCTCATTTTTTTGGGTTAGCTTCGTCTTTCAATTCTCTAAAAGATAGAAATGAAAAATCTTAAAATATATTTATCTAATTTTATGATTGGGTTTAAAGATTAGTTACGGTTGGGTTTGGTTTGGTTGAAAACCTAACCGTAAATCTTAATTGAATCTTCATATCCTACATTTGAAGTTACGGTTGGGTTTGTTTAATAAATCAACCGTAATATGAAGAATTAACCAATTACGGTTGGGTTTTACCTTAAAACCCAACCGTAAGTCGAAGAAAAATGAAGAACACCATTTTTTTCCCATAGTTACAGTTGGGTTTTGCCTTAAAACCCAACCGTAAGCCATCCCTTGGAGCATTGAGTTTTAAGGTCAAATTTGAGTTTCAAAATCAAAAAAGTGAACTTATTCAATCATTTTAACTAGATTGAAGGTAAATTGGGTCATTCAAACAAAGAAAAACTGAAAATCACACAAATTAGAGAATCCAATTTTGTGGTATCCAGTAGAATTTACGGTTGGGTTTTGGGTTAAAACCCAATCGTAACTTATTATGTTAGTTTTGGTTACAATTTCAACATGTATTTACGGTTGGGTTCTGCCTAAAAACCCAACCGTAATATGAAGAATAAACCTTCCCCAGACTTACAGTTGTGTTTTAAGCCAAAACTCAACCGTAACTAATCTTTAAACCTCAATCTTAAAATTAGATAAATATATTTTAAGATTTTTTCATTTCTATCTTGTAGATAATTGAAAGACTAAGCTAACCCAAAAAAAATGAGGTCAATCGGACATCATATGAAGGAGTTATGATCAAAACGGTGAAATCTATTTGTATCCAGGAATAGTTACGGTTGGGTTCGCCAATAAACCCAACCGTAAATTTGGGCTCAATGAAGCCCAAAAATCTCAAATTTACAGTTGGGTTTATTGGCGAACCCAACCGTAAATATTCCTGGATACATTTCACCGTTTTGATCATAACTCCTTCATACGATGTCCGATTCACCTCATTTTTTTGGGTTAGCTTCGTATTTCAATTCTATACAAGATAAAAGTGAAAAATCTTAAAATCTATTTATCTAATTTTACGGTTGAGGTTTAAAGATTAGTTACCGTTGGGTTTGGTTGAAAACCTAACCGTAAATCTTAATTGAATCTTTATCTCCTACATTTGAAGTTACGGTTGGGTTTGTTTAATAACCCAACCGTAAATGAAGAACAAATTAGTTACGGTTGGGTTTCCATTCGAACCCAACCGTAACATGAAGAACAAACCAGTTACGGTTGGGTTTTTCATTCGAACCCAACCGTAAATTCCCTCTGTAACGCAAAATCCTCATTAGCTTGTTTAGTTTTATCCGGATTGTCATCACTACTACTTTCTACACATTTATTAGTATTCTTCATCACGAAATTGGGAGTTTAATCGGCGATAAAATTTTGATTCGATGGAGAAATTTGATTAAAATGGAGAAGGAGAAGATATGGAGGAGATGAAAAAATTTTAACTAAAAGACAAATTTGTCTTTCTTTTATTTGATAAAGGATAAAATGGACATTTAACTTTACTCCTAGGACATCCTTTAACGAAAAATTGGATCACCTCGCCTCCTAGAAGAGCCCCTCTATTGATGTTGGAGCCCATGTATCAGGCTTCAAAAAAAACAAATCCTCTTAACCATACAAAATTCTAGTTTTATCCTATAGTTTATATCTAGTCCAGTTAATTTTTGAATTTAGTCCACAAAAATCTAGTCCTACGTAATTGTAAAAAATATTAATTAATATTATTTTCTGGTTCTACCACTGTTCTCGAGTGTCGGATCTTTCAAACATCTAATATCCTCAAGTATTCTTTGAGAGTACTCGTGTTCAAGTTCCGCATATGATCATTTATTAAAATATATGTTTATCTATAATTGTAGGCTTACAACTTGTCAACTACCATGGTTAATACGAAAACACAGAAGTATTTAACTTAGCCTTAGCCGAACCTAAAGTATACCACTAGGGTAAAGTTGATATTGTTTTTTTTTTATTTTGTAAGTAAGTCATATTATACCAAGAAAAAAATTGAGAGAGATTACATCATGTTTTCCCATCTGTTGATTACCCCTATTCCGACATATTTACCTTGAATATGAGTGTCCCCCAACAAGCTGTCTGAAACTGAAACTACAGTACTTGCCTTATTACAAACATAATTTGAATTTCAACCTGATTTATCTAAAACTAAAAAAGATAGGAGGAAATTAGGTATTGTTGTTTTAAATTTCCATTTTTTTACGCCTCATTTGCAAGTGCATCTACTACTTTATTTCCTTCTTTGTATGTAAAGATAAAGCCTAAAAAGTTATTGCGCTCCCTTAAAATCTTCATGGCCTCGGAAATGATTGATTGGTGTCTCCAGTTCATTGAAGTCCTTTTATTATGAGCAAAATCAATTAATCACTGACAATCTCCTTTAATGGTTAAACTGTTGCACTTCGTTTCTCTTTCCCAATGTGCAGCTTCAAGTAGACTCAATGCTTATGCCTCTTCCGGGAAGAGTCCATGGATGGTCCTAGATCTAGCTGAGATAGATTCACCTGCACAGTTTCGAATAATCAGTCCATAACCTACTTTAAGATTAACATCTACCCAAGATGCATCAAAATTCAGTTTGATATGGTTAGTCTGTGGGGCTTTCCAACCCTTATTTATTATAAGAAGAGCAGATATTGTTGTTGTTTCCATGTTCTTAATAGTCCAGAATTTCAGGTGCCTTTGTGCTACTATGGATGTTTATAGAATGGTGGTAGTTTTTTCCTGAAAAACTCGAAGGAAATTTTCCTTCCATATGAACCAACACTTTGTTGCTACCACTTTAATAATTTGGTTATCATTATTTCCTGCAATCCAATTATTATACAAATCTACAAATTGGTTTTCTACAAAAGAGTTAATGTTTACGCCTATTTTATGGTGGTAACATCCATCGGGATTTTGCATAGTGACAGTCAAAGAAGAGACGCGTCATAGATTCTACATGATTATGAAAGAAAAAAAAAACACAGTTAGGTCCAATGCCCTCTAAAAATTGTCCTAATTTATGTCTAATTGGTAATGTATTATGAATACATTTCCAAACAATTTTTTTTATCCTTTGTGATATGTCTAATATCCAAAAAGAATTCCAAAAGTTTTATGTGGTATTTATAGGATGCACTCTTGTATTATTTAGAAGCTTTTGGTAAAAGATTTAACACTAAAGTCCTCATTATGAGTCAGTAACCATCTTAACTTGTCCTTTTTCAGTTTTCCATCATCGTCTGTAAAGATTCTTATACTTAAAATTTTATCAGTTATTATTGTATCAAAGTGTTAAATCTGTCATAAGTGTTACATAGTTTGTTCTTCCTCCAACATATGAATTTAGTCTTGTTTCCAAGCCTGGTATCCAATTATCTAGCCATATATTTATGTTAGCTCCATCACCTACCTCCTAACAGCTATATCTGTGGATTAGTGATAGTCCTTGCAAAATACATTTCCATATCCAAGATTCATTATAATGTTTTTTAATATGAAAGACAGATGAGTTTTGAAAGTATTTAGATTTTAAAAGAGATGCCCATAGAGATTTTGTCTTTGTTGCTAGTCTCCAAGCCAATTTTGCTACCATAGTTTTATTGAGTTTATTGGCTTCTTTAAAACCAAACCACCCATTAGGACAGGTTTACAAAGAAAGTCATAAGATTTAAGGTATATGCCTTTCTTATTTGCATCTCCCCCCACCAAAAGTCCCTTTGAATTGCATTTATTTTATGAGTTATATTTTTTGGCAGAATGAAGCATCCCATTTGGTAATTTGGTAGAGCACCCATAATTGATTTATTGAGTACTAATTTACTTGCCTGAGCAAGGGTTTTGTTCTGCCAAATATGGACCCTTTGTTCTATTTTCTCAACGATGATATCAAAAGTTTTAAGTTTAGATTTATCTATGAACAGAAGAGCACCTAGGTAGGAGTCTTTTACGTTTATTTTTTTATCTTAAAAGTCTTATCATCATTCTTTGGTGCCTTGGATGAGTCTTCCTACTAAAGAAGAGGCCTGATTTATTAAAGTTTATAAGTTATCCTGATGCCTTACTAAATTGTTTTATAATATTTAAGACATCTTTACAGTATATCAGATTTGCTTTTGTGAACAACAAGCAATCATAGGAAAAAATAGATGAAAGACTTATTTACTATGCCTAGAAATTTTGATACCCTGAATTTATTTGCTTTGTTTTCTTTTTATTAAGGATTTAGAAAATACTTCCGTACAAATAATAAACAGGTAAGAAGACAATAAATTTCCTTGCCTTAGACCTCTAATAGGATTAAAGTAATTTCGTGACACCCATTTAACAATACTGCAGTAGAAGCAGTATTTTCTGGGTAAAACTGATGTTGAAACCTACCAAAGCATCAAATTAGACTTGATAACAACCAGAGTAGCTTACATATTTTTATTTTTTTATATTAGGTGTACAAGTATCATGATGGTAAATAAACGAAACAACACAAACAAATTCCTTTACAAACTTGGAAATCACAAATTATCATTGAAAAAGCTAGCGAATAAAAAATAATATTATAATTTCCAAACATAAAAACCTATGAACTACTTTGCAAACACGTCAAATATAACATGCAGTTTTTGAAATAAATACAAAAATCGCAAATTAGGCATGAAAAAAGTTCAAAAACATTTTGAGAACAAGTGAGACAGACTACAATCGCAAATTAGGCATGAATTTTTTTTTAAAAACACCACGAAGACTCAAGCCGTAAACCAGTATACCAAAGATTATTACAAACAATAAATACACCTCATTTGTTTCGTTCGAAACAATTAAGATCAATTTGGTTGAATTGATTACCTGGCTAAGGTAGCTTTTGAGAGTATTGTAGGGTCGTACTTTGGCTTCTTTAGCGATCTCTTTGTGAATCTACTCACTCAATCGTATGAGCTAATCTAGAAATGTAATTCCTCGACAAAAAGTGCTAGTATCATTTTTATTGAAATAGAGGTAGTATTATATATTGATATTAGTTTTCTCCGAAAATTTCTATAATAATGATGTTGAGAATTAAATATTAAAGTAGAGCGTAATTTTCCTTGGGTCTTCTTCTATATACCTCTTAAAACACTAATAATACCCTTTTTTTAGTGAATTAGTTAAAATTAAGTTAATGGGAAAATCTCAAAATAAATAAATAATTATACATCAACCCCCTTCCTTACAAAAAAAATATTATATCGTATAACCATTGAATTTGTGATATCTTTTTGTTTATCTTCATAGACAACAACTAAAACCATCCCTAAGTTGCAATAGTAAAATGTTTGATTTGTTTTCACCATCAATATATGTTCGAGTTGATCTTTAATGAACCCGTCTATATTGAGGCCTACGAAATTTATTTTGGCCATACCACTAAAAATTAAAATACAGTCATTATGAAGAAAAAAAAACTCTTATCCAATTATTTAATTATTAACCAATATGCTTGACTTGTGTTAATTAATTCAAATGTTAGTTAAATTAGTTGGTGATCAAAACTAGATTATAGTTAGTGTTAGATGGTAAGAATTAGAGTAGAGTTTTTTTTTCGAAAGTTTGTAGAAGAAGAAGAAGAAATAGTTGGGGAAAACTAGGGTTTTGTGATTAGGTAGCAAAGATGAAATTTGATTGTATTGACGTATATTCTAGTGGTGAAGAAGAAGTGGGTGCATCTACATATCACAAATCAGATTATCATGCTCCAGATCTTATCGATTTGGGGTTTTTGTTGGACGAACAAGAACGTGTGAACCAAAGCATAAATGAGGATTTTTATCAAGAAAATGAAGATTCAACCAAAAAAAAACGGACATCTTAATGCTTCCAAACGTCAGGTATACATTCTTAGGATCTCCAAATATGTATCTGTAGTCTGCAATCTCCAAAAAGTTTTTTTCTTTTTTTTTTGTAAATTTGACCTATTTTCTGGCCTCCGTATAACGCAGAATCGGCGGTTACAATGACATCGTAACCAACGATTCTACCTACTCTCAGAATTTACGAACCAGAATCGGTGGTTATGGTCATGAACAACGACCAATTATGGTTCAGTTTTGGGGGAATTGGTGGGTCAAATAATCAGTCGATTTGTGTTGATCTATGTAATGATTCTAGTCAAAAAAAGTGTCCAGAATAATTGCGATTTGATGAATGTTAGAATCATTACATAAATCATTTCACTTGTATCGATTCTATCATTTACGGATTCCCCCCCCAAATCACGACTAGTTAGAATCGGTGGATATGAGAGGACCTAAATACCGATTCTATATAATCGTTCAGAACGATTGTTCTATCCGCCGATTCCCCTAGCCTAATTTTTCGATTTATATTGTATATTGCCCAAGAGGTCGACCACCAACCTGAACCCATGTCTCATATGGGGCCTCAAATTTTTGTCCACTACTACACTGATTTGGTGTGGGAAAAGAAGGAGCATGCAAGGCAATGGTTTATGGACAAAGGCATGTAGATCAAATTTGCATTAGTCTTAGGTCGTCGTTCGAGGCGTAATCGTTTTGAATTTTTTTACGAGAGAAGTGACAAGTATGAAAATCACCAAGCAAATGACAAACCGTATGTGAAGAGGACGTCGAGGGTCTACACGAGTAAGCCGAAGTCAATGAAGCATGATTGCCCGTTTAAGATTACAGTGAATAAAGTCAATGGTGTATATAAGCTTTCTAAAGTGAACAATGGTTGTCATAATCACAATTGATGTTAATCGAATTATTTCGACACTCTCTTTAAGCTTTTTAAAGTAAAACATTTTTTTCATTAATAAATAAAAATTTAAAATTACTTATTTATTTAAAATTAGGAGATATTTATTTCTCGGTGCGATACGCAACTATCATGGTAGCTTCAAAATGATAAAACGACTTTTCTCTCAATTTGGTAAATGCATCATGTGCTGCAAACTTATCCCCTCCGTGCCTAGCGAAAAACTCGTTGTACTTGATGCACAACTTCTTAACATGTTTGGTCCTTGAACAAACATAATCGGCCGTGTAATCATGGCATGGACCCTTCCAGTTCGCGTCTGGCTTGGATTAGACAGTTCTTATCCAACGATTCCAATCCCAGAGGAGTAAAAAAAATGACAAAGTGGAATTGTTGGATACATCGGGTTCTTATCCAACGATTCCCATCTCAGAGAAGTAAAAAAAAATGTAAAAGTAGAATCGTTGGATACATCAGTTCTTATCCAATGATTCCAATCTCATAGAAGTTACAAAAATGACAAGGTAGAATTGTTGGATACAACAGATCGTACCCAACGATTATATGACGAAAAGTAAAAACATAAAAAGGTAGAATCGTTGGATACAACAGATCTCATCCAACGATTCTGGATATAAGAATTATCAGCTAGTAATATGAATTAGAATCGTTCGATGTGGATGTATAGTATCCAACGATTCTGATGCATATTTTTCATGTTCATGAAGATCATACAGAATTGTTGGATACGATACATCAACATCACACGATTCTGGTATAAATTCAGGAATTTGATTCACTAAAAGTAAGATTAAAATACTTGGATCAATCAAAAATGCTATTAGAAGTATGAGTTTATATAGAATTACTTGTAGATCGAGTGATATAGGAGATCCGAGATTTTTTTTTTTGAAAAAATTGGATTAAGGTTTTTAGGATTTTGAAAGTTTGATGGAAATAAATTTTTTTTTTTTTTTGTTTAGGGTTTTGTTAGATTTGGGATATAGTGAAAAATAGAAATATTTTTATATTTATAGTTTGATTTAAATATTAGAGTTAATTAATCAATTGAGGGTAGTTTAGTACTTTTAATTAATAATATTTAATTGGACACCTCTTATCCTTCTATCTAGTTGGGTGTAAAATTGTGTATAACCAAAATAAATCTCATAGACCCCAATATAACCAGGTTAATAAATTGGAGTAGTCTTGAAAATAAAATAAAATTAGATACCATGGAATCAGTAATAATAAGAATGATTATCTACGTATGAATCATATTAATCCACTCTTAAAGACTTAAGAATAAGTATTAATCATCAATCAAAAATCAATTAAGTGATTGGAACTGGTTTGCTACTCTATATCAAGATCAAAAAATCCAAATTCAATAAAAATCTCGATTATAAGTCACTAATAATTACAAGGAAGTAAGTAACCAAAGGAAAAAGAAATCTCTTTGATAAGCTAAACTTTTTTGAAAGCTCCCGTGGTTTTTGTCTCTTTCAATCTAGATCTTGATTCATATTAAAAATTCCTAAATTTATTTTATAGGGTTTTATTTTCATTTTCTTCTGTTTGATGAGCAATAGCAATATATATATTTGTTTTTCTGTTAGGTCTTCCCTTCTCATTAAAATCATAATCTTTCTCTTCAAATTCTTTGAATTGCAGACCGATACGTGTTTTATGCGTTCGGCATATATTTGGGGGTATGCAAACTTAACAGGTTTGATGGGGTAGGAAGATAAGTTTCAGGGGTCTAGAAATAAAGGGGTGCCATTAGTGATTTTGGGGGTATATAGAAGAAACCTGATTTAGGAGCTCCCACATTTGTAGAAGAGCTCCTTATATAAGACGAAATAGAGACATTTAAAGTAAAATTCAAAAACCCCTTATCCAAAAAGAATCATAATGGCTAAACTACCCCTGATTAGTTAGTATTAGTAAAACTAATTAGCTAACAGATTAGACTAAACATAATTAATCTTAAATAATCTTATACTTAATGAAATCAAATCAATTTTTTTTCTTTTTGGTTTGGTGGGAAGAAAAATTAGAAGAAATGTAAGATAATTTTGTAGTTTTTTAAAAACCCTAGATTTTGATTCAATCAACTAGAGTAGTGAGGTATACCTCTAACTTAAACTCGTGGTCTTTTAATGGCTCAAATTTGATGAAATTACGTTATAAAAGATGATTTATTTTTGATTCAGAGAATTTTACGGTTGAGTTTTCATGTCGAACCCAACCGTAACAGTTATTTCAGGGATGAACGCCAAATCGTAACAGTTTTACGGTTGGGTTTTAGCATCGGATCCAACCGTAAAACTGTTACGGTTAGGTGTTCATCCTAGAAACCAACCGTAACAAACAAACACTAGTCAGAGTTTTACGGTTGGGTTTTAGCATCGGACTCAACCATAACTAATCTTCAAACCCAACCGTAAACTTAGATGAATAGATTTGAAGATTTTTTTCATTTCTATCTTGTAGATAATTGAAAGACGAATCCAACCCAATAAAAATGAGGTAAATCGGACACCGTATGAGGGAGTTATGATCAAAACGATGAAATACAAAAAAAAATCCAGAAAGAATTACGCTTGGGTTCGACCCAATAAACTCAACCGTAAATCTGACACAAAAATGAAGCCCAAAATCCTCAGATTTACGTTTGGGTTTATTGGGTCGAACCCAACCGTAATCCTTCCTGGATATTTTTTGTATTTCACCGTTTTGATCATAACTCCCTCATATGATGTCCGATGGACCTGATTTTTTTTGGGTTGTCTTCGTCTTTCAATTCTATACAATATAGAAATGAAAAAGTCTTCAAATATATTCATCTAATTTTATGGTTGAGTTTGAAGATTAGTTACGGTTGGATTTTCCAATCAAACCCAACCATAAATTTAGATGAATAGATTTGAAGATTTTTTCATTTCTATATTGTAGAGAACTGAAAGACGAATCCAACCCAAAAAAAATAAGGTCAATCGGACATCGTATGAGGGAGTTATGATCAAAACGGTGAAATACAACAAAAAAATCCAGGAAGAATTACGGTTGGGTTCGACCCAATAAACCCAACTGCAAATCTAACACAAAAATCAAGCCCAAAATCCCCAGATTTACGGTTGGGTTTATTGGGTCGAACCCAACCGTAATTCTTCCTGGATACTTTTTGTATTTCACCGTTTTGATCATAACTCCCTCATACGATGTCCGATTGACCTTATTTTTTGGGGTTGGATTCGTATTTCAATTATATACAAAATATAAATGAAACAATCTTCGAATCTATTCATCTAATTTTACGGTTGGGTTTGAAGATTAGTTACTGTTGGGTTCAGAATCGAACCCAACCGTAAAATTGCATCTTCATCTCCTACCTTTAAATTTACGGTTGGATTTGTTTAATAACTCAACCGTAAAATGAAGAAAAAACCATCAGAACATACATTTACAGTTGAGTTTTCAAATCGAACCCAACCATAAAAAAATTTGTAACCCAAATTCTTCATTAGTTTGTTTAGTTTTATTCGGATTGTCATCACTACTACCTTATACACCTATAGTAGGAATCTTCATCAAGAAATTTAGAGTTTAATCGACGACGAAATTTTGATTCGATGGAGTTGTTCGGTTAAAATGGAGAAGGAGGAGATATGGAGGGAGAAGGAAAGGTTTTGAATTGGAATTGAAATTTTGTAAGGTTTTGTTTTGTTTATGTTTTAGTTGAATATGGACATTTAACATAGCCCCCTAAAACATTTCTTAACGTATTTTTGGGTCACCCTGTCTCATATTTGAGCCCCTCTACGTGGGAGCCCCTAAATCAAATTTCCTGTAAAAGAACACCTTTTTTCTTTTTCATCTTCGTAAAGAAAGTTTATAAACTCAATAATCATGAATACAAAAAAGTACTAGTGTTAATAATTAAAAGTAAATGAAAATCGTAGAAGAACTGTTTTGCAAACATGTAAAACTCATATTACTATCTCAAAAAGTAATAAATAAATATATGATATGTTTTCTAACATATAAAACTCAAATAACAATAGTAAAATCTAATAAATATAAGTAACACGACGAAAATATAAAACCACCAAAGTTGTTTTGCATGTACGTCAATTTGAAACTACAATTTCAAAAACTATTTTTTTTGAATCACGAAGACGAAACTATTTTTTTTGAATCACGAAGACGAAAAATTTCAGAGGTGTTTTACAAACATGAGACTTACATGACCGTTCTAAAAACATGTTAAACTCAAACTATAAGTATAAAAACTAAAAATATTATAATATGTATACAAATCCAAAAATCTTATAACTACTTATAAACAAACGAACTCAAAATACAATCTTAAAAACTAACGTATACAAAATAATTAAATATAAATATAATACTAAATACTAAATATTAAGCCTAATTTGTAAGAGCAATTCATGTAGGTATCGGTAAATTTCGGTAAATTTGTTAAAATGTCAAACCAGGTGAATGGGCAAATTCGTTTTTGGACAGTGGGGAAAAGGCAAAAAGACGCAATATGAATCGACAGTGGCAACTTGAGCCACTCTTGCAACGAGCCTCGGCGCAACCTAGGCCGAGAGGCTCAATATGCCTCGACAACGGTCGACTCCCAATGGTCATTCCAATGGCTATAATTAATCCACTCCTATAAATTCAACCCAAATTCATTCTTTTCTACTCACATCAAAATCAATCTTCTCTACAATCTTCTAAACTCTTCATATTCCTCTTCTCTAAATATTTTTTTCAAAAAAAAAAAGTCTCAATTTCAAAATATTAGTCGAAATGAAATAGAAAAACACCCAGAAATAGGTATACTCAAACTCTCCCGACTCAACAACAATTTTCGGATGAAGAGAATAATCCTAATTTAGTTTTCAGTCGAAAATTAGCCACGAGTCAAAGTCATGTATCTTCAGTAGCAAAGCGAGATGGCAAGGATCAAAAACCAAGAGGTGGTTGGTATGAAATAAAACCAGTTTATGATGCTTTCCCCGAGAGTGCTAAAACTATTATGAATATATTTCCTTGGAGAACTTTGTACCATATGGAGGCGAAGAGAAATTCAACCAAATTCATACATATGATGCTGGAACGTTGGTGGCATACTTCACATACATTGTATTTTGATAACTTCGAAATAGGTGCGTCATGTATTTTGATTTATAATTTTATGCAAAAAATACGATTCATATATGAAATTAACAATTTTAATATTTTTTCATAAATAACAACGTTAGATTTGTATTTCCTTCTTGCGATACCTTCCGGTCAGGGACAAAATGTTCCATTTGACCAACAAGGTTGGTTGGCAAATGAACGATATAAAGATGAACTTCTTTTGTATTTTCAAGTAACGATACCGATCTAAGAGTTTTGAGGATTCCTAATGCAGTTTAAAGGCATTTATATCCAATAAATTATATCAACAACTTGTAAGAGAAAATCCAGCCGAGGAATACGTTACATAAATTGCAAAAGTTTTTATTTTATGGGTACTTGGTGTGTGTGTTTTCCCCAACACAAAGTAAGATGGCTAGAGGCATTGGAAGATTTGGAAAAGGCTGCTAGTTATGATTGGGGGTCCGCTATATTAGCCGAATTATACGTTTGTCTCGATGTCCCCTGCTTAGGTGGGCCAAGCATCGAAGGTGTTTGGGGAGTCCTTAAGGTAAATATGTTAAACTAATCGTACAAGTTTATATAAGTTTATAAATATTTATAGTAAGTCAAACTAATCATACATTGTTTACTTCAGATTTGGTGGTATACATATACCAATATTGGTCTACCAAGACTAAAGGTGTTCGATAGAAAATGTTTCCCAATTGTAGTAAAGTTTGAAGCCAATAACTGACAGAAGAAGGATCAAAACACCAGTGAGCGAGATCATCTACATACATGGAGAACCCAAATGGATCTTAGGAGGAGAGACAATGTTATTTGGAACCCCTATGATGATTTTGAGGAGTTAAATTCTTATGTAGCCAATGAGATCAGACAATATTCACTACAGCGCGTGTTGTTCTACAGACAACTCAAAGACATTTGTGTCTATTTTTTTAGAGAGAGATGTACTAGACAGTTGGTGGGTACATATGGTATCCCTAAAAATCTTCCATCATCAACCGTCTTGTGAAAAAAATACGTTAGTCGAAGGGATCGGTGATGGAGAAGGTATGATCGTTATTGGACATTTTGTGACGAAGATGCATACGACCAATAGTACAAATCAGTCGCAAAGCCGATAATTAATATAGATGTTATGAACATCGATGAGATCGATATCTCCCCAATAGGAAGACAAAGCCCTCTACCAACACAACTCGCACCATCTGTTCCAACTTTAGTCGTTTATCCTTCGACATAAGCTTCTACTTTATCAGCCCCCCAATAGGACCTTCTGCACCTTGTTCTTCATCGGTTGGGTCCGATTTGCCAGAATTGAGTTGGGAGATCGATACCTATAATCTACAAGGAGAGCGTCAGACAATTCCAATTGTCTCCCAAGGTATGGAGCGAAATAATTATTATACAGGCACAACGGCCTCTGTTGATCAATTGGTAGAATATTTGAACCAAATGGAGTTAAGAGATCAGTTGACTAGACATATGTACACCGAACAATTGCAGGCATTAACGCAGTCCAAGTATGAGACCATATCTTGCATGACTTCTTGGACCAACACCTTTTTATTAGGGGGGAATATTGCGAGATACGCAAGAACCATCTCCATACCGTGTGCTACCTCCACAACCAAGTCTTGTCATGCCATTCCACAAGATCCCAATCAAGATTACATAAGACATATAGACTTTGGCATATCTCCAGTTCAAACGTGTGATTTCATTGGATTTGGCGATGGATCTCAACCAGGAGCAAGACAAGGCCTTGGGGATTTGCTGGACTGGGGCGATTACCCATCCCAGGATAGGGGCCATTACTCACTCCACTGGCCTAGGAATGAGTAGTTTCGTTTTATTTAATATTTGTAATTTAAATTAATATTAAGAAACTAATTATTTATGTAATCAGAATTAATCTATAAAAAGCTACTAATTTTATTTTACATTCAATTAAATTTTAACAACGCCTTTTCTTAGAGCAAACTACATCATTACATAAATGGGTGGAATCTGTGAAGATCTCTAAGGATGTTGAAACAAGCTTCGTACATAAAAGGTTTGCCGTGAGTTTCCTGCCATACATCTAAATCTAATTGGATCACTTCATCTTCAGTTACACTGTTAAATCTTTCTCGATCAATTACCCTTACCTGAGCAAGGAATCGCGTGACTGAATGACTAATTGTTTGAAAACGACTCAACAACCCATGAGCATGACGGTTTATCGGGTTCCCCGTTTCTGCCACGAAAATAGTCAAAATGTTCTGCCATAAAGACGTGTGCGACATGGCTTGGTCACTATGAACGTTTCTTCTGCTATAAAAAACATATGCTTTACAAAGATCTAAATCCTATTCTTGAGTATATTTTGGAGCACGGACTCTGGCATTTATTTTCTTCTGAATTTTTTGAACAAATGTTGAGAATAAGAGTTTGAGATGGAAAAATTAAGATTGAAGTGAAAGTAGAAGATTTTTTGAGTGGAGACGGTGTGATTTTGGAGTTGAAAATGTTTGAATTTATAGGGGAGATAATCATATACGTTAAATGAGAGTCGTTGAGATTCGACCGTAGTCGAATCCTATTGATTTGCTCGGCCCAGGCTAGGCTGATGCTCGGTGCAACTTCCATTGAGCATCGGCCTAGCATGGACCAAGCGGCTCAACATGAGTCGATCGTCTCAAACATAGACGATCGACTTAACTTGTGCCTCAAAGGGTAAACCCCCCTAAATACCAATTTGGTAATCCATTTTTGGAGTTTTCCCATCCCACTGTGGGGTGGTAATTGGCAAATTAGCCAATATACCCACCCCACTGGCTTTGCTTTAAACACACCGAACTCAAATTACAATTTTAAAAACGAAAAGGGTGTTCGGTACCACATAAGAAGTAGTTCTTCAACTTACTTAACCGAAAAAGTTAAAAGCTAGTTTGAGAACCTAAATACACGATGACTTCTAAAAGCAAAAGACATATCATTTTGTAATAAAAAAACTCTGTTGATTTTTTTGGGAAGTATTACTTTCACATTTGCAAACACTTTAAACTATTAGAAAAATCATATTTCAAACACTAAAACTTTGAACAATTTTGCACCATGTCGAACTACTCGAAAACCAAGGCTGTTATCAGGGATAAAATTCCTCGGGAGGTTACCAGTATTTAGTAAAAACTACCCTTCAATATGAAGTATGATACTCCCGTGAAATTTGATAACCCCCTAAAATAGTTTCAAAAAAACCCATAAAGGAAATACTAAAAGGGTGTCTGGATTCCATGTAAGAATATTTTTGAACTTAATTATGTTGAAAATTCAAGTTTGGAAACACAATTTCAGAATAACTCATAAAAATAAAAAAACACTATTTTTTTGGAGCAAAAAAACTATGCTCTTGCCCCTAAATTTACCTATACTAAAAGCAACCATAAAAGGGTAAACTAATTAATATTTTTTTGATATGGGTCAATGGTTGATGTGAATATGTGGAACCAACCACAATCAGACATGTGGTAATTAAATTGGTCAGACTTAAACATTGTTTTCCATAAATTTATTATAAGAAAACAAAATCTAAACATTATGGTAAATATTTATTGATTAGTATACTATTTAATATTTTTATTAAATGCACATAACACATGCCCAGTAATAAATTGACGCACATGCTCACATCAATTAAATACCCAATGGGTATGGTTTAACAATTTTCAAATTTAGCATACGATGTTTAAAACTTGGCATGATGTTTTAAACCCTAACATTAAATTATGGCGTTGTTTAAAATTGGAAGCAGTGTTTAAATCACCTCTAAACAGTAGGCGCAGTTTTAAACTTCTCTAAAATGTCAAGTGCAGTTTGAACTTCTCATATACTGGAAAAAGTGGTGCCGTAATTAAAACAAGGTCATATGCTGACAAATCGGTTTGTATCACTACCAAACAATGACGGAACTCGGGGTCACTCGGGGGTGCTCCAGATACCCCTAAAATTATACATCTAGCCCATAATTTAATTTTTCAAAGGTAATGTTTGGAAAATAAATAAACAGCTCCTTAGTAATTTGATTTTGAGTCCATCATAGTATTTTAGCCCACCTAGATTTACACGATGCTGCTTTAGTCGTTGCTGCCTAAAATATTGGTATATATTAAAACCAAGATTGTTAATGGGTCTGGATCCTTCTAGGTTCCACTGGACCCGAAACCGGATTCGATTTAAAATCTAAATACCCGTCGGGTTCGAATTTTAATGGGTTTTTTAAATCAATTATAATTTTTTTTCAAAATTCTTTATATTGACTTGAAACGAATAATTTTTCATATAAAGTTATTGTTACATATATATAAATGTTCTAACTAAAGATAAAATCTAAGAATATAAATGAAAAATAAAAAAATCCAACCAAAACTAGACGAATCCCTTGAATTTTAGGTAAAATTAACAAACAAATGATAAATGTTCGATTACCCGACACCCACGGGTACCCGCCGGGTAATACCTGTTAGGACCCGTTAAGATTTCGGGTCCAATCAGCTCCTAAGTTGCTAATGAGTCCAATTCTAGGACCCAGATCCGGATCCAATTCACCCGGTTCCGGTTCCGATTCCGGGTAATGGGTACCCATTTACAACTCTAATCAAAACACCGCGTGATGTAGTGTTGTGTTTTAAACTTCGCGCGTGAATTTAAAATCTGCCAAAAGTGAAATAACAATCTTATCACTGTGGTGAATGCAAAATAATCATATTTTGAAATTATATATATATATATATATATGCATTTTTAGGATAACTTTTACACTTCGTAATTGTAAATGCTCATAAGAAACAAAAAAACTGCCAAAACACCTTTTGAAACTTCCAGAACAACTTATGAAAGCAAAAAAGGTAAAATTTTCAAGAAGCAAAATATTTCTGCTCTTAATTCCTCAAATTGGCTTTACTTCTCGAGAAACAGAGAGTCACCAAAACACCTTCTAAAATCTGCTGAAAATGAAATATCAATCCCGCTACTGCGGTGAATGCAAAATAATCATATTTTGAAATGGTATATATATGTATTTTTAGGATAACCTTTGCACTTCGTAATTGTAAATGCTCGTAAGAAACAAAAAATTGTCTAAACACCTTCTGAAACTTCCAGATTAACTTCTAAAAACAGAAAAAGTAATTTTTTTATGAAGCAATAAAATCTCTGCTCTTGACTCCTCAATTTTACTTATACTTTTCCCGAAGAAATAGAGAGTTGCCAAAAACACCTTTTAAACTTCAAAACCACTTTGCAAACAAGTTAAATTATTTTAAAACTATATATATATATATATATGCATTTTTAGGATGATTTTTACACTTTGTAATTATAAATTCTCATAAAAAATAAAAAACAACCAAAACACCTTCCGAAACTTCCAAAACGACTTCTGAAAGCAAAAAAATAAAGTTTTTACGAAGCAAAAAAATCTTTGTTCTTAACTCCTCAAATTTACTTCTACTTCTCGAGAAACAGAGAGTTGCCAAAACACCTTCTAAAACTTCAAAACCACTTTACAAACAAGTCAAACTATTTTGAAATAATATATATATATATATATCCACTTTCATGATAACATTTACACATCGTAATTATAAATGTTCATAAGAAACAACAAACTGCCAAACATCTTCTAAAACTTTCAGAATGACTTCTGAAAATAAAAAAAACAACAAAACTTTTAAGAAACAAATAATCCGTAACTCCTCGAATTTATTTCTACTTCTCGAAAAACAAAGAGAGTTCCCAAGACACCTTGTAAAATTTCAAAACAAGTCAAACTATTGAACCAAACGCTTTGGGCTCAAGTTAAACTCCATGATGATGAGGTCAATATCAACAAAAACGTTTTCTTTTTGTTTTTAGAAATAACGGCAGAGAGAGAGAGAGAGTCTATCAAAAATCTGTAAAAAATTTCTGTCAAATTTCTTTCTAACCAAAAACCCGAACCGGACATAAAGAGGGGGCTCGAGCCTTTAAATCAGTTACCAAATTTGATCCTCGCTTTCTCTATTTTTATCGAACCCGAATTTGTTTCAGCCCCCAAAACCAATCGGATTCACTCGTGGCGTTTTTAGTCGTCTTTTTCTTCTTCTCCCCCCTTTTTACTTCCTCTCCCTGCGAAGAGGGTTTCGATTCGATAATTTCATTCATCAGAATTAGTATTTAATCATACCCCTGATCGATTCCTTACATCACCAATCGAACTTGAGTTTTTTTTTTTTATTTAATTTGATCCAGGTTTGATTTTCAATTTTTTT
>JAJJMC010002102.1:22500-37500 GCA_023531435.1 Papaver californicum | reverse complement strand
GATCGTAAACGAAAAGATTGTTTACGGAGAAAAAAGAATATGGATTCGCATTCATATACATGAGAATTATATAGGAAGAAGAAAAAGCGTTGATTCCCCTTTGAAAAAAAGGAAATTTCTTTTTTTTTAGTAATAAGACTATAGCAATTACGATACTCATGGAGAAAGAATCGCAATAAATGCAAAGAGGGGACATCTTGTATCCAAGAGCGTAGGATTCGAACCAAGATTTCCAGATGGACAGGGTAGGGTATTAGTATATCTGACACATGAGTTAAATGTGATAATTTATCCTCTAAAAAAGGAAATATTGAATGAATTGATCGTAAATTTTGAGATTTTCTATCCTTTCCTTCTAGAAAAGATACTAATCGTAGTGAAAATGGAATTTCTACTATGACTGCAAGCCCCTCGGATATCATTTGATAATAAACATTTGGGTTGTGCGCAACAAAATTTTTTTGTTTAGAAACATTTGTCGAACTCAAAAAAGGAAAATGTTTCTGTTGATACATTTGAGTAATTAAACGTTTCACAAGCAGTGAACTGGATTTATTATCATAACCTACATTTTTCACGGATTCATAAAGAATTGATCCATTTAAACCATGATCATGAGCAAGTGCATAAATATACTCCTGAAATAGAAGTGGATATAGGAAGTCTTGTTGCCGAGATCTATCTATTTTGGAATATGCTTCTAATTCCTTCATTTGAAATTCGATTTGAAACAAAGGCAAAGGATTTCTTGGGTTCACAAATGATACATAGTGCGATACAGTCAAAACAAGGTATATAGTAATAAAAGACTAGACACCTCGGATACAGATAGGCTAATCAACGGATCCTCCCTTTTTTAATCCAATTGATAATGGTTAGAAATCCTTTATTTTTGCAACCCGATCGCTCTTTTGATTTTGGAAAAAATGAATCTTTATCAATATACCCCTTCTTCTACACATTCGTCTCCCCTCCATACTATAATGAAGATATAGTGAATAGTTAGGATTTATAAAAAAATAGATAATCCACTTATAGGAGAACCTTTTACCGCGTTAGGCACTAATATATTTTTAACGTATAATTAGATCGGGTAATCATTCAAATTAAGAACAAAAGCCCGTTGCTTTTTATTTACCTATAATTGGAGCCGTATGGCTCTATCCATTTATTCACTCGACCCATCCGTGAATTTCTTTTGTCACGCTCCAAGAATTCAAACAATATTTTGTACCGATCTGGTAAGGATGAAGAATTCTCAGAGTTTTGCATTGATACGACATGCTATTTTTTCCATTCATTCCCTTTCAGGATCAGTCGTGGTCTTACAAACTTTACCAATGGTATGGACGAATCCGTTGCTTCATCCAAATGTGTAAAAGAATCTAGCCGCACTTAAAAGCCGAGTACTCTACCGTTGAGTTAGCAACCCAAATAATGTAATTATGGTGTGTAGATATGATCGAAATAAAAAAAGAAATAGATTAGATTGAACGGCCACATCAAAGGATTAAACTAGCAACAAATCGACAAAAGGTTTTTAGGACCGATTCGGAATATAAAAATGAACAAATCATATGAAAATAGAAGAAATTCCCAGATAAAAAAAGAGAGATTCTCCTTTATTTGTCTATTTTTTCATAAAAAAGGGTCCTCTTGTGTTACAGCAAATCTAACGAGCACTTTTTTTGAAGTAAAAAACAAAACTTATGGGACGTGGATAAATAGATCCATTTATCCACGATCCAATTATATTTGTTCAATACACTATTGTCAATATGAACGTTGAAAACATAAAGAAAAAAAGACAAAACCCGAATATAACAAAAGGGACAATAAGCAAGCTTAACCCCCTTTTCTTGGTGTCATCCTAACAAAAACCAAACCATATCAAGAAAAAATATTTCATTATTTCGAGAATCGATAATATTCGAGAATCGATAATATGGGATTATATGAAAGCAATCTAATAGTAAATTCGTATAAATAGAACAAAAAAAAAAGAGTGAAAAAAGAAGAAATTCCAGGAAGTTCACATTATGGAACCCTCACTTTCTTTATCTTTGTTCATTATTTAAAGTTCGTTTGATTACCGGGAAGAAGTTCCTTAAACACCTCTGCCTTCTTTGAAATATCATGAACGGTTCCTGTGGGTTGAGCGCCTTTTTCAAGGAAATAGAGAATAGCGGGAACGTTTGAATAAGTTTGATTCTTTATCGGATCGTAAAAACCCACTTTTCGAAGATCTCTTCCTTCTCTTCGGGATCGAACATCAATTGCAACGATTCGATAGATGGCTCATTGGGATAGATGTAGATGAACAACGCCCCCCCTAGAAACGTATAGGAGGTTTTCTCCTCGTACGGCTCGAGAAAGAATGATTTGAATTTATGTATATAGTTCCAAATAGATTGAGAAAATAATAAAATCCATTAGACTTTTTTTGAATTCCTTTTTTTCTTCCTTCCCGCAGAAAAGAAAAAACATTCGTACTCATAACTCAAGTTGTATAATTATCAAAGAGCTCAAAGGAAAATCCTTAAGCTTAGGCATTTTATTTATTGAGCTGTCTCTAACCCCCTTGCTTTGTCTTGTTTAGAGTCCATTTTTTATTCCTCGCCCTGACCGAACCTATTGTTGAGACAACAGAAAATGGTGTTTTCTTGTTCCGGGATCCTTTATCGTTGCTTTGAATCATTGGGTTTAGACATTACTTCGGTGATATTTAATCTTTCAAAACGGCAGCAACATACCTTTTGTGATTTCTTTCTATCGAAGAATCAGATGAAGGATTGATTCCCATGCGATACACTTTTGTTTTGATCAAAATAGTTTCGTTTTTTGACAATTCCAAGAAAAGAATTTCCTTTTTTTGAAACGTTTGCTCGAATTGGATCCTTTCTATTTCTATATTGAAGATATACTTACGAAGTTGTTCCGACTTATTGATTGACACTAACCCTAGACCCTTGCCCCTGAGAAATGAATCAATACTTTCTACTCGAGCTCCATCATGTACTATTTACAACCCAGCAAAAAGGGATTGTTCTAGTGGAACAGAACAAACTATGTCGAGCCAAGAGCACCTTCATTCCTATATAAAATGGTGGATGTAAGAATCCACAACCGATCATGTCCTTCAAGTCGCACGTTGCTTTCTACCACATCGTTTTAAACGAAGTTTTACCATAACTTTCCTCTAGTTTGGAGCCGGTATGGAATTGATTCAATATGGAATCATGAATAGTCATTAGTTCAATCGGTACATAGTAATCTATACTTTCATACTTTCTTTTTCTATATGGAAAGGTCCTTTTTTCTGGAGAAGTCTCCGCAAAGGATTCAATTTAATTAACCCTATCTTTTATTCTATGAGCAAAAGAATTAATAAAGAAAATGAAGAAAAAAACGCTTTTCTTTAATCTGCATCTTCAACAGAACAGATTGTTCAAGACCATCAATCATGAAAGATTCAACCTTTCTCGAACAACTAAGCTAAAAACAAAACACCTAACTAAAAAAAAGAAGGGTCTTTCATTATATTTCTAATACCGGAACAAAATGAATATTAAGTATTAACCAAAGAAACGAGTCCAATGAACTGGAAAGGCCAGAAATGAGTTGATAGAATTAAAGTTAACAAATCTCACATCTCTTCGAGAACCAAAGATTGATAAAACATCATGAAAAGCGTTTCGTTTTTCAAATTTTCTATTTCAATAGAATTTTGATTATTTGATCGTGAAATCAATTAAAGGATTTAGTAATCAGATCATAGCCTGTAGTTAAAAAGGTTTAATAGATATCTCATTTCCGACTCAATCACCCATCTATTTTGAATGAATCATTATCTCGGTGATGGAATGAAAATTCAATTAGTCCCAAGAGCCCCTTCTTGTTTAGTTTAGACTTCCAAGATCCACAGAGAATTAATAACTAATAACTGGACTCCACTATTTACTTTAGTGATAGGGGGGTAAGGTAGAGCTTTTTCGCATTTTCACTTTGAATGCGTTCTTTTTTTTTTTATGGATATAGACCATAAAGTCTTTCTAAGCAACTAGGAATATCGATGGAACAGGCAGACGCGGAAGAGCCCATCTCATTTTTGAATTCAACTATTGAGCTATTTCCTGGCCAGGTAGGATAGGAAATAGATCTCGCTCTATCGGCATGTCATTTGCCCTGGGTTGTTTTGCGAGAAAAAGGGTAAGATATGATTCAGAAAAGAATCAGTAGAACTCAGAAAAAAAGATTCGATTTTATTCAACATTACACTTTGAACCTAATTGGACTGCTCTGGGACGGAAGGATTCGAACCTCCGAGTCGCGGGACCAAAACCCGTTGCCTTACCGCTTGGCCACGCCCCATTTATATTTATATTTGACACCAATAAACACTAATATCCGTATTGTTTATTCGTCAATTCCCACCCAAATCTCTATGGAATAGAGTAGATTGTTGCTAGGATTTAATGCATATAGTTGTAGAATTTAACTTAATTTATTGATCATTACATAGAATTCAATTAAGATATTGTATGAAAGTATGACTCCTTCTGTTCTCGGTTGAGAATTGAAGGATTTGTGATTGAGCAAGTAAAAAAAAAGAAGAATTTGAATCTACCTTACTTTCTTCCTTTTTTTCCTTAATATCAATGACTCAATCAAAATACAATTATCTCCAAGAAGGAAATGTTTGTTATGCTTAATATCTTTAGTTTGATCTGTATCTGTCTTAATTCTGCCCTTCATTCGAGTAGTTTTTTCTTCGCCAAATTGCCCGAGGCTTATGCTTTTTTTAATCCAATTGTAGATGTTATGCCAGTAATACCTGTGCTCTTTCTTCTCTTAGCCCTTGTTTGGCAAGCTGCTGTAAGTTTTCGATGATATTTTTTTACTACTGTCCTACAAACATGTATGATTTTTTGATAAAAAAAGAGTCTAACAATTAATAAGATCAGCTAAGTCTTATATTCTGAACCCTCGATCCAAACATTTGAATTCTTGGATAATTGCGAGAAATCTTGATCACCTCCCCAACTTGACCTTCTACTTCAAGGGCCCTATTCAATTTAGGGTCCCCCACAATATAATATAGAATTGTGTCATAAAAAAGCGTTTCCGTAACGAAAGAATCTTATTACAAACGAATTTCGAAAAATTACTTTCTTTTCGAGAAACTACTTCGTTTCTTGGTGTAAAAAGAGGATATGTGGTATAAAAAAGGATAGTCTATTCCCTTTTTTTACAAAAATGATCTTGGAGATTGTGTAATGCTTACTCTCAAACTCTTTGTTTACACAGTAGTGATATTCTTTGTTTCTCTTTTTATCTTCGGATTCCTATCTAATGATCCAGGACGTAATCCTGGACGTGAGGAATAAAAAAGAGGAAAAAGCTTTTTTCTTGCTTGTTGGTTTATTCATTTTCTTTTTTTTTTTATTCCAGACATTTAACTATGAGAAAATAAGATAAAATGCAATGAAAAGGTCTCGATCTTTTTTTGAATGCAAAAAAAAGAAAGTCATCGGAGGAAACGGAAAGAGAGGGATTCGAACCCTCGGTACAAATAAATCGTACAACGGATTAGCAATCCGCCGCTTTAGTCCACTCAGCCATCTCTCCAAATTGAAAAAATTACTATGTTACGGTTACGCTTGAAGCCAAAAAGTCTTTATTTTTTCTTTCACTTTATTCTATAGATAGATAAGATAGATACAAATTGGATTAGCAATCCAACTCGAATTTCATTTCGATAATGGGTATATCTTCCATAGAAAGAAAAAAAATATCCCCCCTTTTTTAGCCGAAAGCTCCTTTTATTCCCCGGCCTGGTCAGTACCTAGCCGGGCCATTTCTTACTTTATTCCAACGCAATGAATGATGGATCAACTCATTTCTCTGATTTGAAAACAAAAATACTTGTTATTGAAACAACAACGACAGGAACACGTAAGACTATTTCCAATCTTATGGTATAGGATAGAAGTGTCTTTGCTTTTTTTATCAATTTGGAAAAAGAGGGACCTATCCTATTTCTTAATATTATAACTCTAATTTCGTTATTTCTTCAAGGGCAGTCTTTATTTGAAGACTTGAGTTGAGTCCATAAAAAAGACTCCGGGTTTTTATACTAGATCCAGTTGATTGGCTCGAATTCCTAAAATTTACCGGCGGAATATGAATAAAATAAATAGGGAAAGGGTATTTTCAAAAAATGAAAGAGTCAAACTTTCTCTCTTTTTTGAGAAAATTTTGTATTTTCTTCTAAAGGATTGGAGGGTTGAAAAAACGGAGCTACGGATTCTTACACAATTTTTTGTGACTTCAGTGGCTCTTTCTTTAAAGAACCCCCCAGCCCAGCAAAATAAAAAGATATAACCCTTTTGTTTAATAAGACTTCTTTTCCTACCTCATCAAGTTCTCCCGACAAAAAGCGTCAACGCTCCAATTTAATAATTCTATTCTGATCCTATCTTGATTATGTAGGATTCCCTTGTTCGACAAAGATTCCATTCATATACAATAATCAATTGTAGCGGGTATAGTTTAGTGGTAAAAGTGTGATTCGTTCTATTAATCCCTTAAATAGTTAAGGGGTCTTTCGGTTAATTTGTATTCCGATCAAAAACTTTCTTTCTTAAAAGGATTTTATCCTTTACCTCTCAATGACAGATTTGAGGAAGAATATACATTCTCGTGATTTGTATCCAAGGGTCAATTTAAAATGGAAAATTGGATTATGGAATTGCGAAGCATAATTTTTTTTAGTTGGATCAAAACTTCCAATTAAATGAGTATGAATAAAGGGTCCATGGATGAAGAAAAAAGTGTATTTCAATCGTAACTAGATCTTCCTTTTTTTCTTTGTAGAAGGGAAATTGAAGCGAAATAGCTATTAAATGATGACTTTGTTTTACTAGGGCCATCAACATATTGTTTCAGCTCGGTGGAAACACAACTCTTTTCCTCAGGATTCGCACAGTAGAAATAGAGAACGAAATAACTAGAAGTATTTGTTAGAATTACCCCCTTCTAGAGGGATCATCTATAAAGCGAGTTGTTTTGAATGCATTCAGACAAAAAAGCTAACATAGGTGTTATGGGTCAAAATTTTTTTTACAACTTAGATTTTGGAATCTATCCATTTTCCATAAAGGAGCCGAATGAAACCAAAGTTTCATGTTCGGTTTTGAATTAGAGACGTCAAAAAGAAAGGCTGAATCGACGTCGACTATAACCCCTAGCCTTCCAAGCTAACGATGCGGGTTCGATTCCCGCTACCCGCTCCATTTTAATTCTGATATACGCATCATTAAAGTAAATAAGCATATTTATTCCCTCAATTTTTTCACAAAAGAACCTGGTTCCTTTTTTACAAATAGGAAGATAGTAAAGGAAAACGAGAAAGAGAAAATACGGAATGAAAAGGCGTCCATTGTCTAATGGATAGGACAGAGGTCTTCTAAACCTTTGGTATAGGTTCAAATCCTATTGGACGCAATTTATTTCCATCTATTTTTTTATCTTTTTATGTCAAGAAAGATATTTGGAATGATTTAAATAAGAAACGTTTCTCGACGATTTACTAAGAGTAATCAACTTCTTTATGCTTGTTCCTGAAGTAGAAACCGTTCTATCTGTTCCTTAATAGCTTCCTTCAAAAGAACTTCTGCTTCCTCCGGAAATTTCTTGGTAGAAGATATGATTTCTTGCAATTGAGGTTTATTCGTTTTTAAGTAAGTACGTAATTGAACGAGGAATTTCTTTACCTGATCTATTTCTAACGAATCAAGATACCCATTCGTTCCGGTATAAATAGTCATTACCTGTTCTTCCACGGTGAGAGGGCCGATTGGGCTTGTTTGAGCAATTCACGTAATCGTTGACCTCTTGCCAATTGATTCTGAGTTGCTTTATCGAGATCAGAAGCAAATTGTGCAAAGGCTTCTAACTCTGCGAATTGAGCCAGCTCTAATTTTAATTTGCCAGCTACTTGTTTCATGGCTTTAATTTGCGCCGCAGATCCTACTCTGGAAACAGAAATCCCCACATTTATAGCAGGTCGGATTCCGGCATTGAATAGATCGGCGGATAAGAATATTTGTCCATCTGTAATGGAAATTACGTTGGTAGGGATATAAGCCGAAACATCCCCAGATTGAGTCTCTACTATTGGTAAAGCAGTCATACTTCCTTCACCTAAAAGAGTACTTAATTTAGCGGCTCTTTCCAAAAGGCGTGAATGCAAATAAAAAACATCTCCTGGATAAGCTTCGCGGCCTGGAGGTCTCCGTAATAGAAGAGACATTTGACGATAAGCTTGTGCTTGTTTGGAGGGATCATCATAAATGATTGAAGTATGTCGTTCACGGTACATAAAATATTCAGCCAGAGCCGCTCCTGTATAAGGGGCGAGGTATTGTAATGTAGCAGGTGAGTCTGCCATTTCGGCTACCACAATAGTATAATCCATTGCCCCCCGTTCCTGGAAAGTAGTCACTACCTGAGCTACAGAAGATGCTTTTTGACCAATAGCTACATAAACACATACTACATTTTGCCCTTTTTGATTCAGAACTGTATCCGTGGCTACTGCTGTTTTACCGGTCTGCCTGTCCCCAATAATTAATTCTCGCTGACCGCGCCCTACAGGGATCATTGAATCAATAGCAATAAGTCCCGTTTGAAGAGGCTCATATACAGAACGTCTTGAAATAATACCTGGAGCGGGAGATTCAATTAACCGGGATTCAGAAGATGAAATTTCACCCCTACCATCAATAGGTTTAGCCAGAGCATTTACAACACGACCCAAATAAGCTTCGCTCACAGGTATCTGAGCAATTCTTCCCGTTGCTTTTACAGAACTTCCCTCTTGTATCATTAAACCGTCACCCATTAATACAACACCAACATTATTTGATTCCAAATTAAGAGCAATGCCTATTGTACCTTCTTCAAATTCTACTAATTCTCCTGCCATTACTTCATCAAGACCATGAATACGAGCTATACCGTCGCCTACTTGAAGTACGGTGCCGGTATTCACAACCTTTACTTCTCTATTATATTGTTCAATACGTTCACGGATAATAGTACTAATTTCGTCGGCTCTAATGGTTGCCATGAGTCTTTCTTAATTCTTTTTTAAAAGCAAAGGAAAAAAATAATGCCTGCAGTACAAAAGACTAATCGGTTATTTCTTTCATCGCCCCAAACATGCCAATATTAGCATTGATGGTGCGTAAATGTAACTCGCTGTTCAAACAACTATTCAGAGTTCCTAGAGCTCCTTGTAAGGCTTGTTGGAAAACTCGTTGTCGGACTTGATTAATCGCTTTTTGTTGTTCAAACTGAATGGTTTCGTTTTTGTAATTTTCTAATTGTACCAAATTCTTATAAGTTGAATTAATCAAATTTGATTTTTCTCGTTCTATCTCAGAATATCCATTCACTCGAAACTGATCGGCTTCCATTTCCACTTTTCGTAAGCGAGCCCTGGCTTTCTCCAGCTGTTCAATGGCCCCTCCACGTAATTCTTCTGAATTTCGAATAGTACTCAAGATCCTCTGTTTTCGATTATCTAATAAATCACTTAATGAAAGTAGATTCTCTTCCCATTCATTTCAAAACTTCCACGATCTCTTCCCGAACCAAACATGAATCTTTCGATTCATTTGGCTCTCACGCTCAGTTACTTATAGGGGATTCCATATTTTTTATGTAATGAGCCTATCCTCTCTTCTCTGTTCGTATTCCAAAATATCAAAACGGATCATTGATCCACGACCATAATATTTGGAGGACTCTTCCGACCAGACAAAAATCTGTAATTATCGGCAAAGTTGTTTATATTTTTTTCTGAAAATCCAAAAAATGCTTCTTACTTTAATACATAGGTCGTCGATTCGGCATTGAAAAAAGGGATCCTTCCTTTTTCCAGTAACAGGTTCAAATCGTTTTATCGATATGAGTGTTCTATATCGAATAAATTGCCAACTTTTTTTGAAACCATTTCCATACTAACATAGTGGTAGAAAGAGTACCATGTAGCGCCTAGACTTCAAACGGTTTAGCTTTAACCATGTTAATAGTTCCACATTATTGGTTGATAGAGAATCAAAGTGTATTTACTTTACCAATGAGTCGCGAAATGCTATGGTTCTTACATATGATTTCTTTACTTTTTCAGAAGTAATTCGCGAGATCGTGCACCCTTCATTTACTTAGTTTAGTTCTAAAGAAAAAAGAAAGTGCAGCTGGTTAGATCCAGCCTATTCTTGAAATAAACAACCCGCACACACTCCCTTTCCAAAAAAGATCAATACGCCAAGTACTACACTTAGATTTATTGGATTTGTTGCTAAAATATCGGTATTAAACCCGAAACTCCCGGCGGATGGCCAGTGACCCAAAGAAACGAAAGAATCGGTTACATTTTTCATATGATCTCCTCTTATAGATAGGACTAACAAAATAAAACAGAGTTTGTATCAATTCGTCCCTTTTTTTATTGTTTGATTAATTTTTGATTTCCTTTTTTTTTACATAGATTTTATTATTCCATTTTGCATTTTTTTTATTTCATTTGAGGTTCCCACTCAAAAACACACTTATTAGAATTAGGTCCAGATCTCATGTCAGTCGTGAAATACCTCATCTTTTGCAACGCTTTCTAAAAAAAAAGGGTTTCGTTGGACTAAGAACGGGAAGGAAGAAAGCGAGTAGGTCTGCTAATTCCTCATCCTCAAATCAGTCCTTCCCACGGATATTGTCTCAAAAAAAAGTGATTGTAAGAGTAAAATCTTGATAGAATTCAAAAAAGCAGGTAGGAAATCCAGGGCAATAAAATGGAGAAAAAAACTTTCAAATTCTTAGGATTAAACAAAAGGATTCGCAAATAAAAGTGCTAATGCCACAACCAAGCCATAAATTGTTAAAGCTTCCATAAAAGCCAGACTCAGCAATAAAGTACCTCGTATTTTACCCTCCGCCTCTGGTTGTCTCGCAATACCTTCTACGGCTTGTCCCGCAGCAGTACCTTGACCAACTCCAGGTCCAATAGAAGCAAGCCCTACGGCCAATCCAGCAGCAATAACGGAAGCGGCAGAAATCAGTGGATTCATGGTAAGCTCCTCGCACCAAAATAAATAAATGGTTAATGATACAATCAACCAATAAATAATGCCTTATGATTCCATTACTAACATATATCCAATTGAAGTAATTATATTATTGAATCGTCAGAACTACTTCGATTTCTCGTTTTTAGTTCCCATCCATCGAGTCTTTATCAATTAGCAATCCATAAAGCTCTTCCATTTCTTAGTTCCAAAGCATTCTTTCAATTCTTCGTTATTTTTCTCTTCTATACTATATGCTCTTGGTTTCATGTGTTTATTCATTCGTCACAGACGAAATGGAAGGACTTCTATTGGAATCCTCATCGAAATTCAGAGTGGGATCGTAAAGGAAATAAGATCTATGGATAGTTCATATATAACTAGTCAATATCTAATATCACATATACATATGTTTCTTCCATAGTGTAAACCAACTATTGAATTCTCATCCTATATGCATTCGAATTCTAGAAAAAACATACACAACAATAGGTTTATAGCCATTACATATACCTAAGTCGATCCCCTAACCTATTTTTTATGAAGCCCATTTGTCACTTCCTCTTTGCCCTTTAGTTATCATTATCCCGTATGAATCCAAATGGGCGGGTTGGTTGGTTCATTATCATTAGCCCGAATCATTACATATCAATACAATATCAGGATTTGGTTGATGAAATTGCATGGAATTAATTCGAATTTTGGACAATCCTTGAATTAAAAAAATTTAAATGCCAATCCATCGTTCTATAGAAACATCGTTTTTTGTTTAATCACAATCAAAGTTAGATAGCATAACAATTTGGATTCAAATTATGAACCCTAATATAATTCTAATATTGTAATTGAATGAACAAATAGAAGTGGGGGTATGACATCAATCGGCCAAGAATCTTAGGAAAAAGATCTTTTAGATCTCTTTCCTTTATTTTAAATTCCCGAATATCAATCAGAAAAGCTAGTTAATGATGACCCTCCATGGATTCGCCTATATAAGCCGCGGCTAAAGTTGCAAAAATAAGAGCTTGAATCCCGCTTGTAAATAATCCAAGAAACATGACAGGTATAGGAACCACTGAAGGTACTAAAGAAACAAGAACAACAACTACTAATTCATCAGCCAATATATTCCCGAAAAGCCGAAAACTTAGTGATAAGGGTTTTGTGAAATCTTCTAGGATGTTAATTGGTAAAAGGATTGGAGTTGGTTGAATGTATTTACCGAAATAACCCAACCCTTTTTTGGTAAGACCCGCATAGAAATATGCCACGGACGTGAGTAAAGCTAAAGCAACGGTAGTATTTATATCATTCGTAGGTGCGGCTAACTCCCCATGAGGTAACTGTATTATTTTCCGAGGTAAAAGAGCCCCTGACCAGTTAGAAACAAAAATAAATAGGAACATAGTTCCAATAAAGGGAACCCAAGGACCATACTCTTCTCCAATCTGAGTTTTGCTCAAGTCTCGAATGAATTCAAGGACATATTCGAAGAAATTCTGACCATTGGTCGGAATAGTTTGTGGGTTCCGAACAGCTATAGCAGCTGAACCTAATAAGATAGCAATTACGACCCATGACGTAATAAGGACTTGGGCATGGACTTGGAAACCACCTATTTGCCAATAGAAATGTTGGCCTACTTCCACACCGGATATATCGTATAGCCCTTTTAATGTGTTGACGGAACATGGTAGCACATTCATATTGTCCTCTGGCAGAAATAGAACTAAAAAAGGAATTATTTTGATTCCACTATCTCTTTCTCAACTCGTCTACTTGAATCATATTTTTCGGATATCAAGTAATCACATAATATCCCCAGCTTTTTTATCTCTTTTTTGGTATTCAGAATATAGTAACCGATTCAAAAAATCTATGGAGTTCTCGAAGTAATTGACTTATCTTATTATTAATCAACGATTTGGGATATAGCTAGAACGGCCCTCACAAATGGCGAATACTAATTTGTTAAGGATTAATCGGATTGAAGCTATAGCGTCATCATTGGCTGGAATCGAAATATCTGCGAGATCCGGGTCACAATTTGTATCGATTAAACAAATCGTTGGAATTCCCAAAGTTACACATTCTCGAAGAGCCGTATATTCTTCTTGCTGATCAACGATGATTACAATATCAGGTAACCCCGTCATATATTTGATCCCACCCAGATATGTTTGCAAGTGATATAATTGTCTCTTCAACATTGCTGCATCTCGTTTCGGAAGGCGGTTGAGTCTTCCCTTCTTTTGTTCCGCTCTCAAATCCCTGAACTTATGAAGTCTCGTTTCTGTAGTGGACCAATTCGTTGACATGCCACCGAGCCATTTTTTATTAACATAATGACACCGAGCCCTTATTGCAGCCGATGCTACTGAATCAACTGCTTTATTTTTAGTACCAACTATTAAGAATTGCTTTCCTTTACTTGCTGCATCAAAAACTAAATCACAAGCTTCTGATAAAAAGCGAGCAGTTCTAGTAAGATTTGTAATATGAATACCTTTACGCTTTGCAGAGATGTAAGGTGCCATTCTAGGATTCCATTTCCTAGTACCATGACCAAAATGAACTCCTGCTTCCATCATCTCTTCCAAATTAATGTTCCAATATCTTTTTGTCATTTCTCCCCACGCTTCCCTTTTTTTTAAGAGATGAGATACCCTAAATACTAAATAAAGAATTGTTCCGATGGAACCTTTTACCAGAGATTGGCCGTTGATACACGGGCCAAGCCATAAATTCCTTTCTATTCACTATTATCTTTAGACCAGATAGTTTAAAGTTAAGTTAAAAGGATTAATCCGCTCTTAGGAATCATTAAATCCCGTAAATAATTGTTCTGATGGATCGTGGATATTCTTTGGGATGTAAGAATCAAATAATTCTTTGTGTTGGAACAAAATATCTCTAAACCCCCCTCGGAATAGGTTATTCTTTTTTAGTTCAAAAGGGATATTGCTGTGTTGCCTTGAATGATACACTAATCCTTTGAATCCGGTACCAACAGGTATCATCCCCCCCAGAACAACGTTCTCTTTCAGACCTTTCAACCAATCGATACGACCTCGTAGAGCGGCTTTTGCTAAAACTCGAGCAGTTTCTTGAAAACTCGCCTCGGATATGAAACTTTGAGTATTCAGAGACGCCCTCGTTATTCCCAATAAGACGGCTCTATAACAGATCGCTTCTTCCAAAGCTCGTCCCGTTCGTTCCGCTCGCAACAATCCAATAAGTTCTCCGGGTGAAAAAACATTAGACATTCCATCTTCCGAAACCAAAACTTTTGATGTTATTTGACGCACAATAATCTCGATATGCCTATTGTGGATTTGCACCCCCTGGGATCGATAAACTTTTTGAATCTTATTAACCAAAGAGATACGACTTTGTGCTATGGTTAACTCTGCGCCAATCAAAAACCCCCAAGGAATTCCAAGAATTCTTGTTATACGTTCGTTCCAACCTTCAACCCTTTTTTCTAGGTTCATTGATATTGAATCAAGCGAGCGCACTTCTAAAACCTGTTCCACTTTTGGAAGACCCTGCGTTATATCACCTGATCTCGATTTTTCATAGATAAATGTAACTAATGTATCTCCTTCAGAAAGGGTTTCACCATAATGTCCATGGACGGTTGCTCCTGGCGTAGCCAAGTAGGGTTTGGCCGATCTTATTACTAAAGAGCCAACACGAATAATTAGAACCTGACCCGCTTTGAGGCGGGGTCCATATTTGGATATACATACATTTTCACAAATAAATTGTCCAAGGTTAATTATTGTCGCTGTCTCTTCACAATAATCGTGCTGGAGAAAAAACCAATTCAAATTTAATGGATTCAAAATGATGTGACTTCCTAGATTGG
>JAJJMC010002102.1:10000-17500 GCA_023531435.1 Papaver californicum | reverse complement strand
AGAAAACCCCCAACGATCTACTCCTTACTCAAGTTCCCAATCAGGACCAACCAACATTTCAATGAAATGAAATGTGAAATTCTTGAGTAGTCTACCTCCCTTCGAATACCAAATCCCTTTTAAAAGAATACCTTGGAACTCATAAGGGATTTACTTGTCTATGTATCATTCCATTCGATCTTTTAGGCCCCTACTTAACCTCGACGGTTATGACATGATGCCCTTAAAGCCTATACGCGATGAATAGGCCCTTGTAACCATGTCATATTTGCTTACTAGAACATAATTTCTTTCTAAAACAAATGGAATGGCTAATTCCACGAAAGAAGTCTTTTTCACGAGGTACAACTAGCAATTCCTATTTTTCTGTTACGGAATCGACCATAGATCAATTCCCTTTTTTGGAGTATTAAATACATCCATAATTCTGAGCTTCATGTTACTCCTACCACGAGACATGTCAGAGTCAGGGCATCCCAATCGGAGTGAATGGGATGACAGTTTCTTAGTCCCAATCTGTAAAATAAGAATTTTGATCAAATCACACATCGCAGTATACTAGGCCTTCTAATTCTTTAAGAGGTTTATCTAAAAGATTCGCGATATAACTAGGAAGACGTTTCAAGTACCACACATGAGTTACTGGGCATGCCAGTTTGATGTATCCCATTTGATATCTTCGTATCCGAGAATCAACAAACTCGACTCCGCATTGTTCACAAAATTTCGGGTCTTCTTTTTCATCTCCGATTACTCGATAGTTTCCACAGGCACAAATTCCACTTTTTATAGGCCCAAAAATTCTTTCACAAAACAATCCATCTTTTTCCGGCTTATTGGTTTTGTAATGAAAAGTATAAGGTTTTGTCACCTCTCCAACAACCTCTCCATTGGGTAGTATTTTTTTGGCCCAAGCGCTTATTTGTTCAGGAGAAACTGATCCAATTCGAAGGTGTTGATGTTTATACCGGTCGATCATAGAAGAAAAATTCTGATTCATTCCGATCAAGCTTCCTTCCTTTGAATCTGGAAGTTCTTCTCAGATACAAGGAAATGATTCAATTCCAGAGCCAAAGATCGTAGTTCTCGAACGAGCAATCGAAAGGATTCTGGAGCATCCTCAGGTTTAGGTATTGTTCCTCCAATGATCGTAGTACCAAGTACTTCCTGACGAGCTCTAATATGATCAGATTTATAAGTAAGCATCTCTTGTAAAATGTGAGCAACACCAAACCCCTCTAGAGCCCAAACTTCCATTTCTCCTACCCGTTGTCCCCCTTGCTTAGCCCTTCCCCTAAGGGGTTGTTGTGTAACAAGCGCATAATGCCCGCTGGAACGCCCATGAATTTTATCATCAACTTGATGAATTAATTTTAGGATATAGGACTTTCCTATTATAACAGGTTGTTCAAAAGGATCTCCCGTTCTTCCATCAAATATTCTGCTTTTTCCCGGATACTCGGGTTCAAATACCCACGGATTCGCTGTTTGCTTACCGGCTTCATATAATTCAGAAAACACGAGTTTTCTAGAAGCCTCTTGCTCATATCTCTCATCAAAGGGTGCTATTCGATAATGCCTGTCTAGCAGATCCCCCGCTAACCCGAGCGAGCATTCAAATATCTGTCCTACATTCATTCGTGAAGGTACTCCTAATGGATTGAAGACCATATCAACAGGCGTTCCGTCTTGTAAATACGGCATATCTTGTCTAGGCAAAATTTTGGAAATGATACCTTTATTCCCATGCCTTCCAGCAACTTTATCCCCTACTTTGATTTCACGTTTCTGTGAAATATATACACGAATCATTTCTGGATTATAACTGGAACCCCCCTTTTTCTGGATCCATCTCACATCAATAACTCGACCTCTGCTACCTATAGGTAATTTTAGACAAGTTTCCTTTGCAGTGGATACTTGAATACCAAGTATAGCCCGTAATAATCTATCTTCCGGGGCATATGATGATTCTTTCGTGATCTGAGGCGTTAATTTACCTACTAAAATATCACCTGTTTCTACCCAAGACCCCAACATCACAATTCCGTTTCTATCTAAATTCCGGAGTAAGTGGGCTTCTAAATGTGGTATTTCATTAGTTATCCTTTCAGGGCCTTGACTTGTCACATGAGTCTGAATTTCATATTTCCGTATATGAAAAGAAGTATAAACATCGCCATATACTAGACGTTCACTAATAAGTACGGCGTCTTCAAAATTGTAGCCTTCCCATGGCATATAAGCTACTAATACGTTTTTTCCCAAAGCGAGTTCGCCACCAACAGTAGCAACACCATCTGCTAAAATTTGTCCCTTTTTAATGCAGTTACCCCGTTGAACTTGGGATTTTTGATGCATACAAGTATTTTTGTTGGAACGTTGATACATAACCAATGGAATGCTTAGAGTGTCTCCATTACCTGAGAAAACGATCTTGTCAGTATCGGTAGAAACTACTTTTCCCTCGTGTTCTGCTATAGCGGAAACTCCTGAATCTAGAGCTACTTGGCGTTCCAACCCAGTTCCAACAATGCACTTTTCGGACCGAGAAAGCGGAACTGCTTGACGTTGCATATTAGAACTCATTAAAGCCCGATTCGCGTCATTATGTTCGATAAAAGGAATAAGGGAAGCGCCAATAGAAAAATATTGGAAGGGAAAAATGCTTCGAAGATGAATCTGTTCCCATGCAATAGTCAGGTATTCTTGACGGTATCGAGCTGGAACAACCTGTTCTTCTTGAATGCCCTGATTCAACGCCAAAGAATTTCCTGCCGACACCATATAGTATTCATCTCTGCTTGGCGATAAATAAACTACCCGTACCCCTTTGAATCTCTCATCAATTTCAAAAAACGGACTTTCTAGCGACCCCCAATGACCAATCCTAGCATGAATAGCTAAGGATCCAATAAGTCCAACGTTGATTCCTTCAGATGTGTCAATTGGGCAAATACGGCCATAGTGACTAGGATGGATATCTCGGATCCGAAAACTAGCAGTTCGACCTGTCAATCCTCCAGGACCTAAATAACTCAATTTTCGCCCATGAACTATTTGTGTCAATGGATTAGTTCGATCCAAAACATGAGATAAGGGGTGTAGACCGAAAAATGATTCATAAGTGGTTGTTAATGGAGTGGATGTTACTAAATTATGGGGAGTAGGTATAAATTTATGCCTAATAGCTCCACATATAGTTCCTCGAACCACATTTTCTAAACGAACCAGAGCCAATCCGAATTGGTCTTGTAACAGATCCGCTACAGAGCGAATACGTTTATTTTTCAAGTGATTCATATCGTCAAGTGTACCCATTCCAAATTTCATTCCGATCAAATGATCCGCAGCTGCCAATACATCTCGTGGTAACAAAAATGTATTGTTCTGAGGTATATCAAGATTAAGTCTCCGGTTCATATTTCGTCGACCAATCCTTCCTAATTCACATCTTTGTTGAAAAAATTTTTTTTGTAATTCCTTACATAAGGACTCAGAAAATACCGGATCCCCGCCGACACAAGCAAACTGTTGATAAAATTCCAAAATGGCATTTTCTTTTGACCCAATCTTTTTTTTCTCCTTATCGTTCGGGAAAGACAAGAAAATTTCAGGGTAGCAAACATTATCTAGAATTTCTCTTAGATTCGAACCCATAGCTGATGATAGAACTAGAATAGATATTTTTTGTTTCCGACTCACACGAGCCCATATCCTTGCTTTTCGATCAATCTCTAATTCTGATCTTCCTCCCCAATCGGATATTATGGTGGCGGTATAGACCGAAATTCCGTTATGGTCCAATTCTGAACGGTAATAAATACCGGGGCTTTGCAATATTTGATTGATTACAATTCTGTATATTCCATTTACTATAAAGGTTCCCAGGGAATTCATTAGAGGAATGTTTCCAATAAATATGGTTTGTTCTTGTATATCCCTACCGGTTTTCCAAATTAATCCCGCAGGTACATATAATTCAGAAGAATATGTCAATGATTCATACACAGCATCTCTTTCTTTTATCAAGGGTTCTACCAATTGATAAGTTTCCACAAATAATTGAAATTCAATTTCTTGATCTATATCTTCAATTTTTGGAAATTTATAAAGTTCTTCCATCAAGCCCTGATCAATGAACCTACAAAACCCCTCAAATTGTATCTGACTAAACCCAGGTATTGTAGACATTCCCTCATTTCCATCCCGGAGCATCTTAAGCTTCCCATTTATAGCAAAATCCCATTATTGGCTCATTCTTCATCGAACCATATGGATCGATCTAGCAATGATGGAATGTATATTCTGTTTACTGAATCACATGAAATTTTACCCAACTTCATACCATTGAGCGGAGCAATAAGGAGAATTTTCTACTCAAATTAGAATTTGCAACAGGATAAAACATTCCTGGAATCATAATTATGCCGATTATACTTTTTTTAGAGTCTTGTATAGAATATCAAAAGGAATCCAATTTCTACCTATTATTATGATATTACAATCCGGTTGGGTACCAGAAAAAGAAATGATTCAAGGTTTGATCTGTTCTCTATGAATGAGAGAAAAAAAGAAAAAAGGAAGCACGATAATTCCTTATAGACATATATGGCTAAGATACCTGATTAGGATATCTTTGTAACAATCTCTGTTCCGGGGTTTACATATATATATAATTGTTGTTATAATGTAAATTTAATTGAAAAAGATTGATTATTGAAAAGAATTGATACTGATAAGTTGTGTATCAACTTCATTTTGATGCCGTTGTTAAGGAAACGAAATTGGAGTTCCAAGAACTCTTCATGAATTCAAGTCAATAGTTAATGGTTCCTATTTGCCCTGCATTTTTCATTCTGTAACTGAAAAAGCACATTCGCTTTTGAAAGATAAAAAAAGGGGGAAGTTTTTAGGTGTTGTTTATTTTGAGATTTGAGATACCATACAATCAATCGAAGGGAATCAACTGGGTTCAAAAAAAAGGGTTTTTTAGGTTTAGGAAAGGGATAAAGACAATGAGATTCAAGAAATAATAAAGAAGAGAGCGTTCCCTCTATTTTATATCCGTTTGGCGGCATGGCCGAGTGGTAAGGCGGGGGACTGCAAATCCTTTTACCCCAGTTCAAATCCGGGTGCCGCCTCATCTACAAAAACCGAGAAATACTTTCTTTTTTTGCTCAGCAGAAGCAATAGATTCGAGAGGAAACCAAAAGGAAAAAACCCTCTTTTGAAGAGATATGGGGTAGGTAGTGATCTACCTTGATTGTATATTTTATGCTTTTTGCTTATGAAGGTCAACAAAAGAAACTAAACAATAGGCCTTACTATTCCTACATCTTCCATTAAAGAGGATTTCCTTGATAATACAAAGAAAGTCCCTGTGTATCTTGCTTGTGGTTAATCCTTCCCTTTTCTACCAGAAATCATATAGGAACTTGTTGTGGGTGGATTTTTTGGATTGTTTGATCAATAGCGTTTGGTCATAATCCCTTTTTGACTCTGCACCATAGATTCCACTATTATTAGTGATCAATAATGGACGAATTCCTTCATATTCATAGAGATAGGGGACATAATTCACATGGATATAGTAAGTCTTGCTTGGGCCGCTTTAATGGTAGTCTTTACATTTTCCCTTTCACTTGTAGTATGGGGAAGAAGTGGACTCTAAAAGCACTACTAATTGAGTTGAGTAATCAAACTGTAGCCATTTTTTCATATATCGTAAAGGGATTTTAAATATGAAATTTCCATTTGCAAATTATATTGAATTACAGTAATGGACTATATGAAAAAAAACCTTTCAATCAAACAAAAAAATAGATGCAAGGAAGAACTAGAATTGGGGTGTTATTTACATGATGTACATCACATATATGAAATTTATAGATATGTACATATATGAAAATACAAGATACATATTGTAGATTAATCTAGATGAAGCCTATCCCTCTTTATACAGTACCAGTACAACTTGAGACAATACAATAATAGAAAGTATGGTAGAAAGAAATTGATATCTTTCTACCATACTACCGGATCTCATATACTGCTGATTCTAGTCCGCCCATTTCATTTAAGACGTGGAATGAAAATACCTTTCATTTCTTCAATCATTGATAAGAATAAAGAAGTCAAGCTTCATTCGAATCAATTATTTTGACTGACTGTTTTTACGTAGATGATAAGTAAAAAAGCAGTAGGAACTAGAATGAACAGCGCAGTAGCAATAAATGCGAGAATATTTACTTCCATAATCCCATCGTTTTTTACTTCACAATAACTCGGGATCTAATCCCATAGAGATGATAAATCTTCTCCTCTAAATTCAATGAAATGAATTGCATCCCAATGTTATTTGATATTGAATCGGATCAATATCATGAATAACAATATCTGAGCTTTCAGATCGATTCATTGTCGAGAATTGAATAGTATAACATAGGAGGATCTTTTATCCATAACGAATTAAAAAAGGAATTCTTGATACAACAAAGAATCCCTTTTCGTTTTTCATTCTTTTCTATAACCTACCGTCTTCCGTATACAACCAGCTGATGAGGTATCATCTGACCCGTCTTCCATTTCAATTGGTCACAAACCCAAACAGTAGAAATGAAATGGAAAAAAGTGAAGTTCGAAACTCATTTAGTTTGTTATGATCTAAATTTCTTGGAAGACAAAGAGGTGTAATAAAGATGGATTCGGGTATAAAAGATCTCGTTTTTTTAGAAATGTACTTTTTTGGAGTTTACTCTTGCTTCGATAGGACCCCTTCATCAAAGAAAAAACAGGAGAAGAAATATTATTAATTTCTTTATTAAGCGGGGTAGGGCAGATCTTTCTTTGATCTCTCTTTTTTTAAAATAAAAGCTTCTTTCGTTGGATTGAAACCGGAACATATATCATATCCGAAATTCGGTATGGAAGTGAGATAGATAGATTGTTTCCAATTAGGAATTGCGGTTCCCAAAAATAGGAGCTAGAAAATAAGGAGGTGGTTTTAATAGAATCTGAAAAGGATTCTGGCGCGCCAACTATGTTAAGGTCAAGTTAATTTTGTATCACACAATGAAGGAATTCAATTTGTAGGTATGCTCTCGGGAACCGGGTGGGTATTATATTGAATTCCATGGATCAGAACCAATAGAAAAAGGAAAACCTGTGCGGTATCTCTTGAAATCCCGAATAGGACCCTACCACCAATTGTACCAATCTAGCTCTCCCCACGAATCAGTACTAGTCGAGAATTAATGAAAATTCTTGTATTTCTTCGATGATAAAAAAGACCTCCGGCGGAAATTAGATCTTGTTTTCAGTCCTCCCTCTTCACCGAAAATAGAGAAATGAGTTGACGGATTCATCGGATCCTAGGTCGGGACTGACGGGGCTCGAACCCGCAGCTTCCGCCTTGACAGGGCGGTGCTCTGACCAATTGAACTACAATCCCAGGGAAATAAGATGTAAAGGATACATATTCTTATTATTAAATTCATA